>JAYDZK010000271.1:19668449-19707595 GCA_034509185.1 Euphonia xanthogaster | reverse complement strand
CCTCAGTTCAGTCTTCAATATGAGTTTTTCAGTGCCATGTTTAATTTTTACAAGCTTGTTTTTAAGCTTTTTCCACACTGTAGCACACCAAAGTAATACAGGTTGTCATTTCAAGGATCTTTTCAAAAATTGCACCTTCACAATGTTTTTTCTTCCCTGCTCCTTCCACAGGACGTTACCCCAAACTTGTGTTTCACTTTGAACTCAAGAGAAACATCTTGTATTTCATATTAGAGACATATGTACCGTCCATCCTTCTGGTTGTGCTCTCCTGGGTGTCATTTTGGATAAGCCAGTCATCGGTTCCAGCCAGAATCTGCATAGGTGAGAAGCTGATAAACCAACCCAAACCAGGGGCTGGATCACTGGGACTCCTTCTCTATTGCACGTACCTGGCATCCATGTCCTGAAGTTGCAAGCACTTCTGAGTTTTATGGAATTACTTTTTGGGTTTTCCATACTCAGTGCATCGTGTGGATTCCCCTTAAAGCCTTGCTATTCTTTAACTAGGAAAAGTGCCTTTGGCAGCTACAGGAAGGAGACTTATAGGCAGGGGAGGCCACTGAAAGCAAAGCAAAAACCTGTCATTTTGGAAATAATTTAAACATATTCAAATACATGGCATGCACAGACAATTGTGAGGCTTTTGTGAGGTCTCACGATACATACTAATTAACACATGAATAACAAGAGAATTATGAGAGATTAAATATAATTAATTTCAAAGAAAGGATATTCTGAAAGGGAAAGAATGCAAATCAGGTTTGATCAGGCTGCAGGTGGGATGGAAAAAATACTCCTACAGAACAGGGAATAAAGAAGGATTTCACATTGAATGAGGCCAGTGGGCAGCTACACTGAGAAAAACGATATCTGAATATTTTAAAGGGACCTTTTGCATAGATTTGCAATAATAATGTGTTAATCATAATTATACATTCTGTGACACCAAAATCTCTCTCATTTTAATTTCTAGTCTTCTCAGCTTTGCTAACATTTTCTGTTACTCTTTTTAAGTGCTTAACTTAAGAGTCACAAGTTAATTTTAAAGTCTTCTTCCTAAAACATGACCCATTAAATGCTGTGGCATCCTAGGAGTTTCAGGTCCAGGGAGAACGCTCCTGCAGTAGGGCCCTTGCAGCAGAGGCCCTCAGTGCCACCTGTGCTGTACTAGAACATATATTTTTCCATTCCACAGGTGTCACCACAGTCCTTACGATGACAACACTGATGATGGGAGCCAGGACTTCACTCCCAAATGCTAATTGCTTTATTAAGGCAATTGATGTGTACCTTGGTATCTGCTTCAGCTTCATCTTTGGAGCATTGTTAGAGTATGCTGTGACTCATTTCTGCACTCTGCACCAACTCAGCTCAAAGGAGCTTCCAAAGGTAAATTAGTTATTTGGTGTTGTCCTACAAACTGGATTTAAATTGCATTTGCTAAAAAGAATGAATTATCTTAGCACTAATGGTAAATGTATTTAAGGTAGTTTCGTTTTTAGAATTAGGGCAGGGAAACATAATAATCTTGAGAAAAAGAAAAAATATTTGTGTATCTGGAGCTTTTCTGGAAGAGACCAAACACACTGAAGCACTCTTTCTTCTCTCTTTTGGTATGGGCTTTATGGCCACTTATAAAATGTTCTGGATGTCTCACCAAAATCACAGGCACTTCTTGTCTCCCAGGCAATAACTTTTACTCACAGTTCAAAAACTGGGCTGAGCTTGGTGACTTGATCCTACTGCAAAATGGAAAAAAATGAGTTTATAGCATTCCGTTTATGAAACCTGCACATGCATGGAACATGAGTCAGTCTCCTGGCAGATGTCTTCATGGGCTGGGTGTATCAGGTCCCTGTAGCTTCCTGCTCTCAGCTTCTCCTTCAACAGCTGCACCTGAAGTCAGACTGGGATCCATTTTCCCTTCTGCATCATTATTATAACAGTGCTTTTGTGGCTCTAAAGAGTTTCTCAAAACTCTGAAATACTGTGAAATATACTTAAAATAAAAATGGATGAAATCAACATAAGTTTTTTTTTGAGTCTGATGGTTGCTGAAATAATGAGGACAGGTTTATGAAGAGGTTTTGTCACATCTTCCATCTCCAGTGTATAGCAGTGCTTTCATAAGCAAGGAAAAATAAATCACAAGGAAGCTGAAAGATGATTGTCTTGCAGCTTTTAATTATGGAACTGAACCTAATATGCATGATAAAGAAAATTTTAAGCAGCTTATGAAAATTCTGGATTAATCAAAAAAAGTAAAACATGGAAAATGATAATAACAGGAAGAAAAAAAAAGGCAGAAAGAAGTTTGGTTGAGTGCTGTAGGGATAAATGTCCAGAAGCAGGAAGGTTGTTAACTGTTTAAGCCAAATTAGGACAGAGCATCACAAATGCCTAAGCAAAGCTCCTCAATATACTCAAGAAGCAGGATATTGAACTCAAGTGGAGGAGCTTCAAAACCTTTTGAAGATCGGGCAATACGCGGGTGGGGGGGTTATGTCTGGATAGTTCATCAATTAATATGAGATTTGGGCTGTTTGGATGAAAGGTAGGTATTGTAAATTAAAGACGACTCTGACACAGGGGGGAGAGAATGATGCATCTGACTCTATTATCAGAAGGCTAATGAATTTCTTTATTGTACTGTAATATGTATATTTCATCTAAACTGAATCTGCCAGGCACTCACTCTTGCTCACAACTGCACAGAGCTGCACTCATCTCTGATTCTCTCGTGACTGTCCCGTGACAGTCCCACACACACACACACACTTCTTGGCCCTGATAGGCCAAGGGAGCAAAACATTCTCACTTTGGGTAAACAATCTCCATATTGCATTCCACTTTAGCACAACACAGGCACAGCAAGCAAGGTAAGAATTATGTTTTCCTTCTTCTCTTCTTGTCTCACAGCTTCTCTCTGTTCAGAGGGCATGTGAATACCACAGATAGGTTCTGCAAATGCACAAGAATATGTTAAAAGCTGTTGTTGGGTCTAGGTGTGTGGAGAAAGACTGCAAAATGGACACAAACCTGAGCCACCCCAGTGGGTTTTGTAAGATAATGTCTATTGGGGATTGTCTGCAAATGGGCAAACACTCATTTCAAGTGAGGATTTGAGTGGAAAGCCTGTAAGTAATTTTTATTGGCAAGGTAACATCAGTGACTATTCCCTGTGAGCATATCCATCTTGTGAAGTAAGTGGTTGTCATTTTGCTCATAGTGTACAGAAAAAATGCTGCTTGGAGGTTTGGGTAAGAAAGTAAAGTGTTTCAGTGCTTGGATGATTAAGCATCTTTGGATCTGTGAAGGGCACTTATGCTGTCCTTGCCTTCACCTGCCTCTGTCAGATTCCCTTTGGTCTGGAGCAGATACTCATGCTTACAGATGGGGTGGACATGGGAACTTCAAAAATGTGCATGGAAGTATGTGGAGGTACAGCTGTAAAATGAGAAAGGAAAGTTTTGTGGTGAACTTAATGACCAAAAGAAACAGTCTTTCACTTCAGGCTTGTTTCCTGCCTTCTGCTGGGCATCAGGAGTAAGCAAGCAAGCCAAGTGCACTTCTTGCCCACACAAAGATAGGGGTATAAGAGACGAACAGTTTGGTCCTAGATCAGCTTGCCACTCTGTAGAATAAGGAAAATGCTTGTCATGTCCTTTTCCTACTGTAGCCAAGAGCAAACGCCGCTTACTGATCTGGGTGTCATGGAGAGCACACCTGACTTGTATTTCTCATTTCTTGTTATAAAAACAAAAACATCACAAGGGCAAAAATGCCAGCTAAAATCTCATGTCACTGTCTAGCAGGTACTTATCAGTTTATGTGTGAGTGTCGTCACTGTGAATGTGTTGTCCTCATTATCGTATTCTCTTGTGGACACAGGTTAATTGGAAATCTCACATCCGAGTTTGTTATTCCCATATGTGAGCTGATAGAAAATTTGCACTCAGAATTATGTAAATAAATGTAGGAGGTGAAATGGAAATGTCACCCTCTGTCTTGTATAGGAATTAGTTGTACTCACTTGCTTCCCGTTTTGCTCTTTGAAGAAGCTGGGCACAGGCGTATCAAACCCTTCGGAAGCCCCTGAGATCTCCAGTTTAGAACACAAACTGGTGAAAGAGCTCATCATATCCATGCTCCTGCAATGTTTCACATCATGTGAACCAGGACCCACAGAGACAGCTTCAAAGCTAGTGGTAAAAGCAGAGGAACCACCTGCTGCAAGGGAGGTCAGGCAGAATGTGCCGTTCACATCAGCTCCAGAACAGGAGGCTGCCTCAAAGGAGAGGTTGCCTCTCCTGAGTTTCTTCTGTTTTGTACAAAGGCATTAATTGTGTCCTCTTTCAAAGCACAGAAATGTTCCTTGTCTTTTACCTAAATCTCCATCATTAAGGCAGGGTGGAGAATAGTTTGAAAACTGAAAATAATTTTAGAAGTGTGATGTTCAGCATCTGTGGTATTTCTGTGCAAGCCTCATGCAGTCTTTATGAGCACCACATAAGCTCCAGGTGTGCAACACTCTGGGTTGAAATATTTTTAAGCTTGAGCAGCTTTATTACCCAGTGAAAGTGACAACTTTCCTCCAATTCTCTTGGCTCTTGGATGTCAGCAAACACTTCACTTAGTGTAAACAGCAGCCCCGCTATCAGGTGTCATAGACAGTGCTTCTTGGGTGATGTACAGCATCTTTCCTGGATGGTACTGATTTGGTATCTAAACATAGCCCTCCTTAGTGCCAGCTGCCATTTCCTCATTGACAGCTGGCATCCAGAAAAAGACCTAGTATGACATTTAAAAGTGGAGCCACAGCTGAACACTCACAGCACAATTTCTTTTTTTGATCCAGTGTAAACCGGCTCAGTCTTTCATCATGCTCAGTTCTTCATAACAGTCTGGAAAAGTCCCTTGATAAACCCACTCTGTAAGACTGCAGCTTTTTAAATTAGCCGGTATGGTTCTCTAGACCAGCTCTCTCCTTTCCAAGCGATGTGATACAGCACTTTTGCTGTAAACTCCCCTCTGTTTTGCAAGAGCCCTGCCTTGTTGTACTGCAGATAGAATCCTGTACATATGCACTGCTTACGGTATTTTCTGCTCAAGTGAGAACTGCCCCTTGGGGAGCTGAAAGGAGTCAGGAACAGCCTCATAACACATCAGCCTCCTGGGAATCGCTCACACGCCATTGTGAGGAAGGAGAAGTGGCACGTACACAGTGTCCTTTCATGCTCTGGAACAAAACTAATTCTGAACAACTGATAGCCAGCCCTACCTGAGAGAAAAATAGACTGTTGAACTGAGCAATGCCCCAAATCCTGAAGGTTTTGAAGTACAGATGTCATAATGAAAAATGAAAGCAGGGGAAAAAAGTCAGAACTCTTCTGTCAGGTTCCTTTATTTTATTAACCTTTGGAGTGCTGAGGGCATTCATTAGGCTGTTGCTCCGGTGCCTCATTTCAAGTGCCAGGCACTGCTGACAAAGGCTCCTCTGCCATCCCCAGCACTCCCCTCAGCTCTCTGGACTTTTTGAAGCAGAAGAGAGAGATATTTATAACAGAGTCAGGCCTCAAGTGAAAACTTGAGGTTTGAATTTTAGTACTACCTTGGGGATTATTTACGGTTCAGACTGGAGTTTTATGGATTGATCCTCTTAATGCTTTATAGGCAGATTTTTGTCCCAGCCTTTCACAGAGGTGTGGGAGGCCATGTGGAGGATGACCAAGGTTATTTTTTTTGTATTTTTAGGATGATATGTGTGTTGAGCTATGTTTATCTCTCAAATAAAATATCCCCCCCTTTTTTTTTTTATTGAAAATGGAAAGCTGCATTAATCCCTTTTCTACTGCCATTTGTTCTGCTTCACTGATTCACAGCAGTTTGAGGACATTGTTCAGACTCCACTGTAATTTTCAAGGGTGTCAGTAATTTTAGATGAAGAAGACAGGCTTGTGCTGTACACATGCACCCTGGGCAGAAGAGCAATTCTGTACTGACATGGAGACCACTTAGGTGGCTTAATTGGCTTTCTTTGACTTTAATAGCTGGGGTATACCTAAATGAGCTTTTTGTCTGGCTGCACATGGGGATGTATATCTTAACCTTTCAAAAGTTCGTCCTTGTGTAAACTGTTTCTTTTCACGATGCAAATGGAAAAAAGAGATGGTTGGTCAGAAGAAAGAGATTCTGCCTTCTACACTTCACAAATATTTTCTTTAGACTTGTCTTTAATTTATGCTACCTACCGATTTAGGGGGTAATAAAACTATCAGGAGAAAATAAAAATTATATATATGCCTACCTGAATTAAAATGACCCCTCCTCAAAGTATACATAATAAGGTTTAGTTTAGATACAAAATTGGAGCCAATTTTGTAGCTTGTTTCTGTTGATGTCTCTGCAATATCCCAAGCCAAAATGAATACCCCAGAAATTCCAAGGAAGTTTTAAAGCTGAAGCTGCAGCTGATGTCTAATCCTGTGTCCTCTGAGTCAGTAGCTGAAAACCCACTGACTTCAAAGGGTGAAAATTTCATACATGAACTTTATGGCTCTGAGCCATTTCTAATCAGAGAAACAAAACCCACCAGAAGGCTTATACAACATTCTCTAAAGACCTGTCTTGATGCAGTGAAGCACATAAAAATATTCTTAACCCTAGCATAACTTTGAACTTAGAGCACGGGTTTCAGGACTTGACAGAAAGTATCACAAACTGTTTAGTATTAAGTCAGCTGTGGTTGGGGCTTGTCCCTCTTTATTTTTAAAGTCACTTGATTTTTATCACAAAGCACCAGAATGGGGTGGCCAGTTACACTCAAGGAGAGCATCTTGTATCCTGGGGTGCTTGATTTGGGGTGCAGCCAGCTCAGCTGGCTGGTCTGGCAGCTCCCCACCCTCTCCATCTCCAGGCTGGGGCTTTGCCTTCACACTTTCTGGGCACTAACCTTTGCCAGTATTTGCCCTGAGCAGAAGACAGTTTACTGTTGTGCCTTTCAGGGATTTGCTGCTATCTTAAGTAAAGTTCCTTGTCCATATTTGAACAAATCCGGATTTGCTTGACAGTGCTTCAGAAGTTTTTGCTGTATAGTGTTGCTTAAGTCAATGTTTTCCCCATAAATGGAGGCTTTGAGAGCTGAAAGGAGCTGCCTGGTGCATGCAAGTGCTTGTCCTTGAAATCAAGGAGTGAGACTGAGGAGGAGTCAGAAGAAAAATCCCATTTGCTGCAGCTCTAAATAAACAGGTGATGAAACATGCACTTAAGTACCTGCTGTTGTGTTCCCTATCAGATTATTGATGATGATGATGATGAAGAAGAGAAGAATGGAGTCCTGGCAGCAGTGACAAACAGTTGCAGTGCCCCTGACAATACAAACAAGACCGATCCAAACAAAGGCAAACAAACCAGCAGTGACAGAAAAGGGGAGAGAAATCAACACAGTGTATGTGGTTCAGCAATGTCAGTAATGAAAAGACTTTTCTGTATCTTTGACTGCTTCCATGTTAAAAACCCTTACCACATAGACAACTACGCCAGATTCTCTTTCCCGTTGTCATTCATCATAATTAATGTACTTTATTGGGTGTATTATTTGTATTTCTAAATATTTTATTTTGCAATATTAGTTTAAAGTTTAGAAAGTGGACATGGGAGGGGAAGCTGCGGAAAAATGGAGAAATTACATTTGGATAAAGGGATGTAAAAGGACATGCCACCTTTTCAAGTGTGTCTGAAAATTTTGTTAACTCACTTTTCTGCATTTAAATGTCTGTCATCCAAAACTGGCTTTGTATTAGTATGCATGTCCCAACCTACTTATCAAAGGCCAATAAGTCCTTTTTCTTAATATTTAATGCTCAACTTTGTAAAATCAGAGTTATATTATACTTGTTTCTGAACTCCATTGAATAAATGTAAAAATGAAATGAAGTGTTGTTTTCCTTTACTGCTTTCTGTACTCAGTTCCTTCTAGTTTTGTCAATTATGCATACATTTTCCAGATTATATAAGAAAATGTTTAATTGCAGATCAAAGTGGTTTTGCTGTGTAGCAAGAAACAGTTCTGAAGACATGAGCTACCAACACAGACAAATAACCTGTTCATCTTTGTAAGGTCACAAATATGTATTAAGATCCCTCTGCATCTTTAGACACAACTCCCATAGTCATCAATGGCTTTTCACAGTAAGTGCAGGGCAGACTACAGAAATGGACTGGAGCCAAAAGGTTTAAATCCAGAGAGATGTATTTCTCTGAGAGAGGATTTAGTTGTTCACCAATCCTTAATGGAAAATGGTAATTTATCCTGACATTTATACTCTGTACTCTGCTCAGTCACAACTGCCTGTGTAACTACTATGTAGAGGAAAAATGTGATATGCTTAATTTTCAGCTTAGTAAATCCTCTTGAACTACATTCAGTTAAAAAAAAATTCCCATAAAGGTGGAAAACTTCTTGAATAGAAAAGAAAACCCTGTAGTGTGATAGCTCTTGATCAGATAGAAGTTTCACACAGATGAAATGATGACCCACATGAGAGAATGGTTACAAGTGATGAAAAACCATAACAGTCTTTCCAAGTTATTACTTCACTGGCAGATACTGCAAGCCTGTCTCCTGCACTGCAAGCATGGAAGTTGAAAGGTGCTTATTATTATACCTTTTTCCTGTCCATAATGTATGTATCTGTTGTATATAGAGGTATAAATGTGTGTGTGTGCTTTTATGACCTGTGTATTTCTGATGATCAGACTCACTGCACACATGCAAATGCATTGAAAAGCTCCCCTGACATGGGCAGAGTTGGACACACCTGATCACCAGGGTGCTGCCTGTGAAGGACAACATTCCATGAAGGAAGAAAGTGCACAATACCAGTGTGAGACAGATTTGCCCTTGCTCCCATCTAAATCCATAAAAATCATTGCACACTGGTAGACAATTATTAGGTCACTAAAATCCCTCAGTATTTTTATTTTCTAAGGGTTGATGACTGAAAATTTGTTTCTCTGCTGTTATTAGCAATGTGTTTTGCAAAGCTTATTGGGGCAATGCAGCTTCAAGAACAGTCTGGTAGCTCTTGGTACCTTGTGGCTATTCTGGCTTTCATATGAAAGTAAATACATTCAAGAAATCAAATTAGGGCTGCTTGTGTTAATGAGCAACAATAACAATAAAAAATCTATTCTTTCATTTAACATCTGCTACTGAATATTTAACCTGAAAGCTTTTATTGGGAACAGGCTGTATGACATTTTTTCTTGGAGGTGTAAAACAGGACTCTCAGTTTCCAATTCCAAAACTGGACTCTTTTCAATTCTTACTCCCATAAAATTCACAGAAGACAAATATTAAATCTTTGTACTTTTCTTAAAATTGAAGTTTATATTGTTCCTGAATCTTTTCAAACAGTTACCTGTCATGTTAACACTAAATTTGAGATTAACATTAACTGCAAGCATAAAGTAAGTGTTTAGAGTTTTTTAGCTTCCAATTAATTTGGAGACAATTGACCTTAAATATTATTTTTAAAAGCTGTTGAAAGTCTGAGAATTTTTATTGACAATGCACTAGCTGAAAACAGGGTCTGTTTTCCCACCGATGTGTTAATTGTAAATAGTGTTATACAATAAAGTCCCCCATGTTTTCATGAAAGAATTGACTGCACAGCCAGATGATTCATTATTTTGCTTTGCATAATTCTGCATTAATTGCTAATTTCAAAAATAAAAATGTGAATTTATTGTAAAAGATGTTCCCAACGGATTTCCAGTGTGGTGTATGAAGAATGAAGAAGGTCATTTGAATTATCCTGTTCAAATATAGCTTCTGTCCCTAGAAACTCCCAAATCCCTTGGAGTTAGTTATAAAGGCTCCCCTGAGTAAGGAGCATTCATGAACAATTCACTGAATGCTACAACTCAGAGGAAAGTCAGAGAGGGGGAAGTCTCTTTCAGTGCTAAGATCATGGGCCCAAGTTGAGGCTGAGGGAATGAAAATTACATTGGTTTCATATCTGATGAAAATACCTTGGACCTTTGGCAACCATTTTCTGGTTGTCAGTTGAGTTTCTTAGTTGGATTTTAATGTTTTCCAATCAGACTCATAATTCAGAAATGCTGGAGTTTGAGACTTGAGGCAGATGTGCAGTGAGGGACCCGAGGCAGGTGAAGGGGGTTACAACAGAGCTGATGATGCATCCTCCTGCAGTTTGCTTCGCTCCCAGCAGGATGTGCCCTGCTTTCCATGGATCTGAAAGCAGCAGCCAGCTTGAGGAATAACTTTCCTTCCTTTGTGCAATGTCTCCAAGCCTGGTCTTTTAATTGATTCAGCAGCCATCACACAGCTGTTTAAGCATTGTGCAGACTAGAAAAACACCTCTTACCTTAGTAAGATCTTTGATATTGTTTTCTTAATAAATGGAAAAGTATTATGAAAACAAAATCCTATGCTGAGATAGTTATTCAGATACAGTATTTTATTATTTTTTTAGATTTAAGACATTTGAACGTATTCACACTTGTTACCTTTCCTCTTCATCAATTATCTGGTGTTCTTCTGATTCACCTGTGCTTTAGGTAAGTATCTCCTGCAGCCTGCTTACTGTGGTGCCAGTTGTGATACTTTGAGAGTATTTGAAATATTTCACCTAAACTAAGAGGGAAATACTAAGCAAGGTGTTATTTTAGATCAGGTATTCATTATCCCTCTCATAAGCTAAGAAGGCTTTTTAAGTCGCTATCAGATAATTTCTTTTAAGACATGAACAACTAAATATCCCATCTGAATACTTGCCATCAGTCAACACGTATGGCAAGCATAAGAGAAGGGCATCCATCTGTTGATCTGAGTACCCATTTTCAGCACAGTGGCCTTGTTTGGTAAGACTGCAACAGTAACTTAAAACAATTTTCCTGCTTTGTAAGCCTCATCGGGTTTTTGTGCCAATAATTTTAAGAGAACTGTTGTACCTTTTTTCATGGGAAAATACATTAAAAAAAAAAAAAAAGAATAAAAGGTGCGCCACGTTGTCACCCTGTAATTCAAAATGAAAAGATTATAGATTAAAGAAAACCCACGTACAGTAAAGCTGATGACAGAAAAACAGATCAAGACATACAAAGAGGTGAATATGGTGCAAAGAGCCCTTGGCAGTGGCGTGGTGCAGCAGAACTGGAGCACCTCTCCCAGTGCAGCCTGGGGAGGGGCTGGGGAACTGGAGCTGCTGGAACAATTCGCTCCGTGCAGCAGTAGATGGAGCTCATTAACTGCTCTTCATCACTGAACGAGCAAATGTAAACGGCAAATGCTGGCTAAAGAGGACTCTGGGGAAAAGCTGTAACAAGCTGATGTTTGTACTGTGGTAACTAGGTCATGTTTGTAGTGACAGATTAGTTAAAGTCAGGCAGGACAGCATTGTCAGGTGGACTGTTTCTCACACTGAAGTTCAGGCTTCTCAAGCCCTGATTGTTGTTTCCACCATTTTAGCAGCTGCAATTGAACATATTCTGCCAGTCCACAGAGTAACTTCATGACTGCCAAACCTTGTGTTTAAAGCATGAATTTTCGAACCTTCTGTCAAGGTTTTCTCCTGCAGGTTATAATGATTCAAATCAAAGCACCTCAATATTTCAAGGCAGGCAGAATAGTGGCTCTATTAACAGTTTCCTGATAAAGATTTACGAATCCTAAATAGATGTTCTCAGGTAGTTCACTGGCATACTGCTAACAGTTTCACAAAGATCAAGATAATTTTAAAAGCCAGTTTCAGTCAAGAAAATTTCCCTTGAAAGAGGGCTGGTTGCAGAGGTGGGAAGATGAGCTGTGAGAGTCTTCTGGGTGGATTAATAAGTCACTGCAAGAATAAGCTGAAAACTAGAGTGAATTCTTCTTGTTGAGTAGTGGGTGCTTGACAGTGCTTAAAGCAGCTAATCTGGACATAATTTCAAACTCTGTAATGGATTTGCCATCACTTTTTCTATAACTTTATAATTAAAACCAGGGGTCCACTTTAATAATATTGCCAAATTCAGCTTTTCATCATTTTCCATCTGGAGACATCTTTCTTCCTGGTCCCATCTGACTGTCAAACTTTCCATCCTCAGAAAGGATAAGGGGGTATTCGGGGGCATTTCAGTCTCATGATGTGAGTTTACTCATATAATTCGGGTTCTGGGTTTCTTTCCAAACTGGAATGGGCCCTATTTTCCTATTCCAGATCAAACACAGACAAAACTGTAGAAGACAAGAAACCCCAGAAGATTTTAGCACAAACCATGACCCTGATTCATTTTGAAATTCTGCTCTGAAGTTTAATCCAGATTTAATCACTGGATAACTTCATCTGTAAAAGCACACAAATATCTCCACTACTGTCGTTTTCCTTGCTGTAGCAGGTAGTTTTGGAACCTAGACAGTGAAAGGATTTGATGCCAGGTTTATTTGATTTCTTCTAAAGGCGAGTAATTTAATCCTTCTGTTTTAAAATCAGATCAGGAATGGATTCAGAATAGCAGCTCTGGTTCTAGTTGGGGCTTGGCCACTTTGGATGCAGAACAAGCTGACAAAATTAGAAAAAAAGTAACATGAGAGTATAAAATGGAGTTCAAACCTGAGTTACATGTTGACATGCTCAGTGTCCCTGGTCCTCATGATAAAGTTATGGGTGTTGCATCTCAGAAACAGTACCAAACATGTGAGATTGGCCATGGGCAAAGCTGGCATTGCATGCATTCATATATTCTTGGAAAAGAGAGAAGAAGGGATTGTCTCCTTTGTTTCTATGTCCCAGTTTTGTTGTTTATCAAGCACCTGCTTTGAAAGAGTGCCAGTACAAGGTGACCAAAAATGCTGCATTAATCTCTTCTACAGGAACCATCTGTTCATTATGGGCATTTGAATGCTGATCCATTTGACTCATGTGCTGGACCACGCTGTGCATGTTTATAAGTCAGTCCTAATCAAAGTGTTTCCCATTCACAGTATATTTTGGATATGCAATGAATACAACTGCCATTTTTGTGGGGTTTTTTTTGGGTTTGGTTTTTTTTTTTGGTGGTCTTTTCCATGCTTGTGAAGAAAAGATCTGTAGGAAATCCTATGCTCAATATGAGTTGCCTGCAAGGATCCAATCCAATCCTTGCTTACCTTGATAACCCTTAAGTGCATTTTGGAGAACAAAACTGACAGTGTTGACCTCAAAATAATAATGTAGCAGATTAAGTCTGAAAAAGTTTTTTAACTAGGCAAATATACATGAAACCTTGCTCTCTGCTTCTTTATCAGGAAGATAAGATATTGAGCATTATTTTATCTTTCCCTTTTATCATCTTTGTTTAAGTAGTGGGCTCAAGTATCATTACTTTTTGAGGTTCTTTCATAATGAAAGATTCTGAGAGGCTTGTAATTTTTTTTATTAAAAGAAAAAACTAAAGTATAATGTGCAAATGACTATAAACTTTGAAGTCTGAATCTTCCTATGCCACAGGATAATTTTAATTCTACTGAACAACCTTTTCATATAGTGCTAGTCCACTTTTTGTGAAGCCTGTTAATGGGACCTGATAGCTCTGGAGAATTCCATAATTTCCATACAGGTCTCCTTAGGGGTGCCAGCTGCATGGCTGACCCTGCACCATATTCTTACGTATGCTACTGTTCTTATTTCAGGTGTTACAAATGGCCAGACTAAAAAATGCAAATTCCTTATTCTGTTGCTGTCCTTACCAGCACATTCCAGCTGCTGGGTAATGGTAAATATTTTCTTTGGTTGATCATTCCTACTATGCAGCTCCAGCTGAATATTCTGTCATCTTTAAGGCCCGTAAAAAGCCAAAAGGAAGAAGAGCCAGTTCCTTTAATTCTACTCTAATAACCTACATTCCCAATTTCTAAATTATCACTTCTGGGCCAATAACTCAAAGTTGCATTTGCCTTGGGTTGCCACATTACCTTTTAGGGAGACTTGGACAGTGCCTGACCCTTTGTTTCCACAGCCCAGCTGTAGGTTTCTGTTTCTGTAAGCAAGTGCACACAATAGCCTGAGCTGGATTTCGTTCCTGTCAGACACCTGGAATTCCAGCACAGCTCTTTATCAGCAGGATCAAAAGCTGTTCCTGGATGTTTTGCATGTCTGCACATGCCTTTTTTCCAGCTCTAGCATTTCCCTTCCCAGAAGGCTCTACATTGTTCTGTGATAATGTCAGGTCTCCAGATGCACTGCCATGCTGTACTAAAGATGACAGACAAACAAGCCAAAATCATCAATTTTAATGATATTTCAGCATCATCCTGGTCCTGTGTCATTCCTGTGTATACTTCAGCCATCAATCTGTGTTTGTCTAAAGTGGTTCATGCCAGAACTTTAAATGTGGAGAAAGCTGCAGCAGCCAATTTATTGTATTTTGACAAGGACAAGCCTTGTCTGGCGATCCAGTGAGGCTGAGTGCATCTGGTTAATAGTGCATCCAGTTTCTCAGATCCAAATTGCTCCGTTAGTTTTCATGACCCTCTTATCTCTGTGCTGTCTCTATCCACCCCAATTTCCTTATCACATAATAGGATTGTGCCTGTATTTTCCAATTTCATTTCTATTGGATTCCAATCTGTGGGATGCTGTGAGTGTGTGCTGGTCCATCAGCCTCTCCTGCTGAGATGGGATCACTCACCCTGAAATGCCTCATCTGCACTGCAGGGAGCTCCTGGCATGGCTGATCACTCCCTTTGCCTCCTTGGGCTTCACTTCTGATTTGAATCACTCCCTGCACCAAGGGGAACCACTCTCCACGCCTCTGCCTATCAAGGGCTCTCTAGTGACAATCTTCAGAGAATTAATCCAAGTTAGATGTTTCAATGTATCTGCCCACTAGTCCATGCTAGCTAATTTTTTGAACCCACTGTTTTATTTTTATGAAATATGATAAAGGAGCAGAAACAGAGAGACAGGACATTCATACAAGATTTATGTAAATAGATGTCCAGGTCAGAGAGACACCTGAGAGGTACCCACTGAGAAAAACACTACAGCAAGAGCTGGAGTCTTTTTGCATCCCAGAGAATACACACTGAAGAGGGCACATCAAAATGTCTCAAATGCAGAACAAGCTTCAGTCACAATTTACATCTTCCAGATGTGAGAGTCAATCAACACTGAACCAAAAATCTGGAGAAAATCAAGCTTCATTAGCTCTAATATTCATGAGTTACTTCTCTCCTCCAGTCCTCAGAGACTGAAAGTGAGGTACAAGGTCAGAGGCACTGCTGTCTTTCCTTTTTTTCCCTCTGAATTGCATTGAGGTTTAGAATTTACTTCTTCAGCTTGGTCCTTTGAGAATACGATGAAAACAATGCTGGTACAGCTATAGAAAAATATTTATATTCATAATATTCCTCTTGCTCTTACTTTCCCCCCATCCTCTGCTCCTTCTTTCATCTTTATAAATCTTTGTAAACACACTCTTCTAGAATCAGATTTTTTTTTTACCTGAATTTAAATCTCTCTTGGTGGTATGAATTAGACAAAAATCAGCCTGTCCCTTGCACCTCTGGCCCTGGGTGGCCTTATGGAAATCAAACTGGAACATACAAGGGAGAAGAGTTAGTGGAAGAACTGGCTTCAAGTTTGCACAATAAAAAAAAAAAAAAAAAAGAACAACTAAAGTAAAAATATCAGTTAGTAGCTGAAACAAATTTGTTGTATTCATCTCCCAAGCAGATGATGTATTTGTGATTCTGATAAAGAGCAGTTCAGTGGAATTTTACAACATATGCAGAAGGTATTTTACCTAGAACTTGTAGAACTTGAAGAACAAAATAATGATCAGAAGAGGGTGCTCTCAGCTCATGTTCTTTTGGTTGTGTTTTGAACATTTTGGTAGAATTCAGCAGAATTTTCTTCTCTCTTTGTTGACATTTATAAAAGGTCTCTTTGTAATATATTTTCTGGGATTTTTCACTAAATAGATTGCTCTTCTTACTGCACCATGTGCAAAATATGGGCTCGAGGTTTTGATTCCAGATTTTTCTATGTGTTTTAGAAAGCTTTCTGTAGTATTAGCTGAAGTCATTTCACAACGAGCTTTGTGTCTGGGCTCCCTCTATTTTGTATGTTATGTTTATGTTCTCAATCTGTTGAAGTTAGCATTTACAGGGACTGATTTCCTAGCACCTATGACTGAGTGCAGTGGAAAAGTTTAAAAATTGCAAGAACAGCAATTTATTCCAATATCAGTTGCATTTTTAACCAGGCATGAAAAAACCCCAATAATATATAGCTTCAATGATCAATTTCCAATGATTGAAACATCCCCCATGTCTAAGTATTCACTAAAAATTTTATTAGTTGATCTTTAGACAAGAATTTATTAAAAAACTTAGTGCTGCCAATGAGATTTTTAGCAAAGCATTTGATCATAGAGTTCACTTCAGGGAGCATGATATATCAGAAAATACCTGACATTTGTTAAGTTTTATTAAAGCAGTGCTGATATCATGGATAAAAATAAGCCTTTTAAAAGTTAGTTGATATATGGGTGCAGTTTTTCCATTTTTTGGATCACCAGTCTTTAAAGGTGATGGAACTGTGCTGTGCATGCAGCACTAGAACACAAGAGTAAGTGATGGCTATAATCCTAGATGTTTGCAGACTCTTTCCTTGTCTGAAGTGGTGAAGCACAGGGTAAATTCAGGCAGAAGGAAGGCACTGTCTTTTAGTTGGTGCAATGCAGCATTTAGCTCTGGTCCAGCCTGCTCATGGAAGAAATCTCTCTGACTCTGATTCCCCACTATTGCACTTTTTCTAGAACTTTAAATAAAGTCCTGTGTAGCCATCTTTTATCAGCACATACCAAAACTGCCTGGAGGGGGAGAGTTGTGCTTCTTGTATTGAACAGAAGGGATTGGAATGGATTGCAAAAGGATTCTCACCCTTTGTGCCTGTGTAAATGTATTTATCTATGTCTAATGTGCCTGTGTACATATATCTATATATGTCTGTGTATGAGTTGTACAAATTTGTCCTGAAAAGGCACGATTTTATTGATGGATTCCTTCTGCACTTTAGACACTGCTTTTCAATTTTGTGCATCAATGGTCAGGTCAAACATCAAACTAAGTAATTAACAGGGCTCCTGCAGGTCCACGTGCAGAGAGGGGCTCCTCATCAGAGTGGCCTTTTGGAAAAAAGTTAAGAAAGTGAACAGAGGGAAAACCAGCATCCCTGCCTCACCATGTCTGTTTTCATGTGGGGGAAAATGGCTGATGTTTGTTAGGACTCTGATTAAGGAAAACCTGTCTTCCACCATTTTAGACATAGGTTTACACTTTCAATTTCTTACAGAAGAAAGGGATGAAATCAAAGTTAGAAAACACACAAAAAAGATAAGTTTTCTCATGTGAAGTTTATCTGAAAGCACCATGTTACAAGGAAGTAAGGTATCACTGCTATTCTAAGGATTTCCATCCAGGTCCCTGCTGTCCCTGCACTCCTCAACATGACAGGTAAAAAATGAAGGAACCCTGGGCAGCACTGACCCAGCTGTCAGGAGAGAAGCTCATTTCTGGCCTCATATGTTTAGTTATAAACTCGGATCCAAAGGTGTAATAGAGAATAAAAGATGAATTATTTGATATCCAAAACATACTGAAGGAGTGAAGTCAGAGACCACAGGTCACCCTTGCAGCTACTTAGGCTGGGAGAGTGTCTGGAGGGTCAGCAATGAGTGTGCATTAAGGAATCCTAGGAAAAAGCAGGAACAGAGCCAGCAGGTCAGCAACAAGCCAGCACAGACAGAAAGGCCACACACACCCTCTAATCACACTGATTGTGAAAGAGACCCTAAAATGTGGAAAGAAATTGCAGAGGGATGTTCACAAAATCACAGCTGACCTCTCTGAGACTTGGACAGGCAGCATAGATATAAATGATCTGCACTGCAGCTAAAACACTGCATTGCAGACAGGAGAACAGTATTGCCCTTAAGATCTAGCAAGTATTACAGATACAAATGTGTGTAAAGCATGACCTGAGAGCTGGTAACATGCTGCTTCCTTTGCTGCCTGGCAAAGGCAGTCAGATTTGGTTGAGGGAAAAAATGATGTTAGCAACAATCTCTCAGTTTCTAAATGCCTGGAAGAAAACTGGCAGAAGTGTAATGAGAGCCCTGTAAAATGACACTTTGAAAAGTATCAATCTATTTCACCTATTTCCAAGAGAACTTTCTGCCCAAAATGGGGCTACTGCAGTAAGAAAAGGGAGAGACAATCCCATCCCAGAACACCACGATTTCCTTGTCTGATTGCCTTTGCATTTGTTGAGGTGTAAGCTGAACAAAAGAGGAGTCTGAAGGTTTGATTTTCTATAGATTTTACTTCCCACTGACAAACCAGCAAAAGGAGCACTGTAGTGTCACAGAGCACTGGCTTGAGATTTTCTGAGACTTTAGTGACAGTCCCAGCTCTGTTGGTGTCCTTTACAGCTGGAAACTCCTCCCTTACTAACATTTCACATAAAAGTGATCTGTCTAATAAACCAAACTATTGTCAGCACTTACATATTACTCTTTAATTAAGAGAACAGAGTTTGAGTAGGACTTTGGGCATCCTACTCTCCTGGATTACAGAAAAGGGAGGAGAACTGGATTTTGGGATATCTTTCAGTCCTCCTTTCTTTGTCTCTATGATGACCTTTATTGTCAGGGCAAGGGCAGGCACAAAGACATGTGATAAGTCATATAATGAAGATAACTGCCTGGATTTGAAATATTTCTTAATAAAAAACAGTGTTAATCAAAAGCAGACAGTTTATCCTTATGAGCTCTGGATCACAGCTTTTTGGATGTGTATGGCTAACAAACATGAATATATACTACATAAAACAATTATATACAAACTATTACGCAAGAAAAAGTTACCATGTTTTTAAGGCAAATTTAAATGAAATGTTCCAAAAATCTCTAGTTTTTCTACTTCAGTGGAAAGAGATGATTGCTTTTCACAAGGAGTCATCATAGCATTTTCTCTGTTTGATGCCTCAGCCTACAAAGAGTGATGTGAATCATTTCACTACTGAAAATACCAAAGAGCAATGGGTTGTTTTTTATAGGTCACAACAAAAAATTTATATTCAGTGTTTCTGTCTTGGTTTGTCTTTAACTTCACCAGCACAATCAGAGGTAGCAAATGAGCTGTAAATAGTTGCTCCTCTAGTTCCACTATCTGAGGGAGCAACAAGCTGTAAACTGCTATGGATGTGGATATTTTTGAATATTCTCTTTTTCATTTTGGCTTCTATTCTTATTTTGGCTGTCCCTGAAAACCTGAGCTGATTACAGGTACAATGTAGATCTCTATTTGTTGGCAATTGCTATTCAGCTAATGATTTAATCTCCTGAAATTTTTGAATAGCTTTTATTGTTTACTGCTAAATGTTTTTACTGTTCATAAAGAGCCAGGCTCTGAAAGCTGTTGCTAAGCCAACTTCCCTCCAATGATTTGCAATGATTTGACATTAAAAGAAAGGACCACTAGTGTATGCATTTCCTGGATTCTACTTTTCAACTGATTCTTAATCACCTGCTTCTGAGTGACAACCACTTTACTGCAGGTGGGGTATCAGCACAACAGCTAGGATGTCTCCTGCTTCTTTGAATAGCCAGCACGAGGGCTTACCAGGGCAATTTTGGACCTCTGAGGAAAATGTAAGCAAGAAAAACACAGAAATCCTGAATAGACTTCAGACTATCATATATGTTTAAAAAAAAAATCAGGATGGATTTCTGCAATAAAACTAAAAGCAAAGGGTGTATGGCTGATTATGCACCTTTTACACCTTGTTGGTAAAGTCTGTGGGGATTCATCTCAGATTTTTTAAATTAGGGAAAATGAAACTAAAACCAGCAGCAGCTGGGTCTGCATTCATAACAAGCATTTGTAAATGCTGATTTTCTGTTCTTCAATGACAACAAAGAATGTAATGCATGTTTTACAGTTCAAGTTCATTTGTGTATAAAGAACCACAAAGTTATTTCCTCATTGCAATGACTGTAATTGTATTGCTTCAGATAACCCACAGACATTTCTATAGGACAGAGAACTATTCAGTACCATGTGAATTCAATCCTATTCAGAATTATCACAGCTGGAAGAGAGGGAATAAATGGTGAATGAAGGTTTGCAAAATCCTGCTCTACACTGCCACAGAGATTTCAGCTATTCTTGGGATTGCTTTGGGGAGCTCTTCATCAGTAAGTTATTTTGTGTATAAAACTTTCCAACAGTCCTGTATTTAACAATACATATGTCATTTTTTCACATTTGAGATCTTTTTAAGGTGTATGTTTTTAACACTGACTTTTCAAAGACTTTAAAAGATCTATGTGATGCACTTTGGGGATTCTGTCGAAGCAGAGGATTGAAGGCTGATTCCTGTGCTTAGATTTGAAGATGAACAGTAATGCGAGTTTAAAATGTACTTTCTGCCCACATGCAAATGTTCCTGAAATCCTGCCACTGAGAGAACTGAGCCTGAGTCTATTGCCAGGTTAAAGAAGGAAAGTGCTACCTTGCTGGTTTAGTTTGCTAGTAAAACCAGTATCTAATACTGGTAATGCCTCTGGAAGTATAGAGGCAAAATTTAAAGAGTTTGAAAAGAAGCCATTCAGCTGTTATCACTGTTCAAGACCCTACAGAATTAAGATTATTTAGCTATATTTAATCTTTGCACAAATGGCAAAAAGAATTTTCATTGCATTTGTGTATTGGCTCCAGTTCCTTCCTCTCCCTTTCTTCAACCCTGATATATGAGTTGCATGTGAGTCGGATGCTTTGGAAAATGAACCATTAGAATAAAGGATGATTTTTTTTACAATTTTATTTTTATCAAGGGAAATAATTTCTGTAATCAGGTGTGAAGCAGGACCTGAAGCCTTGTAGCTAACATCTGAGAAAAGGTGTGTGGAAAGATGGGGTTGTTGTTGAGTGCAGCACTCTCCCTGACCAGTTAGTTAGCTGCAGTGTAACATGCATCCATCTCCAAATTGGAACTTCCCAAGTGGGATCAATTGCATACAATCTATAGTTGTTTGTTGTTGGTAGGGGTTTATTTATGTTTTAATACTGTCAATTGAATAATTAACAACAAAAAGTATTAAACAGTCAATATTGAAACTCAGAGAAAAAGATCACCTGCTTCTGCAGCTTGTCATTTGGAAAAAATAAGACTTGATCCACTAACCAAGCAGCATAACAAAAATTATAAATCAGTGAGACTGAAATCCCCACAGCATCGTCTTTCTTTCAGCCTTTCCCCAAGACTTACAGTTGTGAGATGTCTGCCAGAGAAGTAACACAAAATGCTCCAACACAAATAAACAAAATGCAGTTATTCCACCTAAAAGTTCAGATATGTTTTTCTTCTGAAGTACTGCTCATATGTGTGTGTGTGTATATATATATATATGTATACACACACACACACACACGTGCCTATATATATTTTTTTTTTTTGGCTCTATACTTCTTTATCGTTTTCATTTTGTGTTATCCCCCTGCTTTGCTGTACACCTTCCTGTGCTTAGATGCTTTATTTGAAGATCTACAGTAACGTGAGTTTAAAATGTACGTTCTGCCCACGTGCAAATATTTCTCCATTTTGGTGTTAAGAGGACCCTTTCTATGGGGTGTTCACTGCCTTCTACTTAAATAATCTCCTAATGTATCTGGCTCAGTGTATTTACTGAGCTGGTGTAGATCATACTCTTAATTGAAAACCACTGAGCTCAATAACATTCCAGAAAAATGTCAATAGTCTGCCTTATTATATCACAACCTTTTCAAATATTGTTTCTCAAGCAATTTGAAAGTTAGTCACAGGACATGGTAAATAGCAATTTGAAGAAAAATATGACTGATTATGTCTAGATCCATGTTATTTGCAGACCAAGTACCTGATTAATTTTCCAATGGAGGTAATGAAAAATTTTTGTTTGAATTCAATTGAAGTTCTGTCAGACTCTCAAGCCTCCAGGTAAATTAACCAATGGGAAAGGGGTGTGTTAATGTCTGTGAGCAAACTCTTGCCTAAACTTCTTAAAATCTGAAATGTCTGCAACAAACAGATGTTAATAAATATGTCTGATGGACTGATCAGATTTTAATTGTTTTCCAGATGGATAACAGTGATTTGAGAACATAACTTTGAGCATCCTTCAGTAGAGATATTTTTTTCCACTACTTGTAATTTGCGTATTGAGTTACAAATGATGGCAGTCGGGAGTGAGAGTGGCAAAACATTTCCTGATCTAAAACCTATTTTCATAGTAATTAGGTTTGTAAAACAAGACTAGGCATGTAAGGATTACTTACTAAGTGCATCTAAACACAACTGAGGAAGATGGGCTTAGCACCATTTTTGCCCATGTGCAGAGACTGACATGAGGACAACCCTACTGTAAATTATTCTGCATGCCCTCAAGACTTCCATGCATGGCTTGCTCTGAATTTATTCCCCAAATGCACCAGGGAATGTGAAATGTTCTCAACAGAGATCTTCGTAGACCTGGGTTTATCACTTTTTAATTATGGCACATGAATCTGTTGACACTGAGAGTGAGTGCTACACATCCCACTGGTTCTGAAACTCTTCTGTTGTCTTTTACCCAAATTTATTAGTAGTGGTTGAAATACTACTTGCCATTCTTATTTACTCAGGTTCAGTGATTCTTTGCCTCTGTGCCAAAAGAAATAGTTGGTTTTAATCCAAATATTGTGTTCCACTGCTAAGTGTCTGTTAGTCTCCAAATGCTAATTAACTCACTGAGGAAATCAGACCTGTGAGGCATTTTTTCAATTTTGATAGACATTGATTTGATAGCGTTTGGGCAACTCTGCATGTATAACTGAATATAAAGCAAAAGCTTTCTCACTGAGCATCTAGAGGAAGTGAATATTCCTGCCTGCTTGAGCTTGGAACATCTGAAATCTTTTCATTTCTTGGACCTGCTCAGGCTGGCAGAAATATCATTAAGGCAAAGTTTCACATTAATTCCTTGGATTTAGCCTTTGGAGCTTGCAAAGGATGAGGAACAATGCAGTGATGTTTGCTGATGGATTAGAAAATCCAGGTAGCCTGGCATCAAAAGGTGAAGGGATGAGTTAAGGCACCCATTTGAGAGTCTGCACATCCATCGGTTTAACGCATTCTCTCTTCTACAATTAGACATGAACATCCAATTATAGCATGTTTCATAGATATATGATCCTCATGAAATAATTTAGAGACTCTCAAAATATTTTAGTATCTTGCCATAATCAAAAATAAGAACTTGAAAATTCAGCAGAATTGGCTAACTTCTGGTTTTCCTAAATGACCAGTGTCTTGATGGCTTTAGGTGGAGTGGGTATTAATCATGTTTGTGATGTCATTCGGTTCAATGGGACATTACCCCATAGGTCTGTGGGTTTTCACATGGAATTACTGTTCAGCTTTCCTGCAAAGGAGTCCGCAGTGGGTGCTCTGCACTCAGCACATCATCAGTGCTTACAAAGGCTTGAAGGAACCTAGCTCAGAGTTCAGTCTCCAAGTGATTCACTCTTGTGTGCACGTAAGAAGGACTCGAGGTATGATGTCACTCTTCCTTTAGCTGGACTATTTCACATGCAGACCAAAAATACTGTTTGCAGTGTGCTTAAACACCGGCCTGCAGGGTGTGTGTGGTCTTTAGGAGCAGGTACAATTGGTTCACACTGAAAAGTGAGATTTTAGCTTATAATGCTCATGATGAATTCATTACAGAATAATTGCAGACATGTTCTTTTCTTTTTGCATGACTGAATCCCTGTCATGTTTGGTCAGAAACTTGATTGAGAAGACACCAGAATCTACTATAGGTTTTCCCATTTTCAAGAAAGGCAATGATAGCACATCACAGGATGTCCTTGGCCCTCAGTGAGTGAATTCAGATTCCCTAAAATGATTACTTTTATCTCTACTTTAAAGGACAGAGTAAAAATAAGCTATGAAATCTCTTTTCTATTTACATAAACAACAGATTATCATACGTAGGGGTACTCATACCAGTACAGCCTAATGCATTTACAGAATCACTTTGTTTTTAAGTCTACTACTGATAAATTTTAAAGATAAGGTTAATTTCAAGGACTTGTATAAATTTGTTTTAATGCTGAGATGTGACTTTAAATCCATAAATCTGGGAAAAATTTACCCAGCACTTGGTGTCTATAATTTTCCACAAATTAGCTTACACAGGAGTATAGTTAATGTGGGTGGAAAGAAGATGTCACAGAGTTTCTCTCCTTAAAATATTTCCACTATCTCAAATAACCTTCTGTTTGTTACTGGGCAGTCACAGCAGAGCTGCTGAAGTTTATCTGTGCCTTGAGGCCCACAGAAAATGCATGATAAAGATAAGAATAACCCAAAATATCTTCATGTTGTAGCCTCATACATTGTTTTTCTTCCTCAATTCAATTCTCTTAACAAAAAAGACAAAGTCAATGTGTGATAAATGCATAAATATAAAGCACCTACCCCTTGTGCACTTGTCTCTTTGTGTCTGTTTAGCCTCAGCAGACTTTATAATGGTTTTACTTGCCTTGTTCAGATGCAAGTACTTTTCCCCTCTGAATTGCTGTTCTTCACACTTTTATAGGTCCAATGAGGACTAGGTACCTTGCACTGGAGTTTGAGGGGCAAGTAGTAAAATCCCACAGCATAAAACTATCTTGCAATGCAATGAGGATTCCCACAAAAAATTCCTTTCCCAAAAGAAAATAGAGATTAATTCTGGTCAGAGTGCAGCAAAATGGGAAGCTAATGCAGACCAAGACTGTAAACGGATCAGAGTGGCCTAATTAAGATATTTATTGTTCATGTGCTCACATCAATTATGGGAATCTTGCAAAACAAATATGCAACAAATCTGTTTTGTGAATTATGCTGATGAGAAGCGAGACCATGAGGGACGGGAGGAAAAGGGTATGTGCTTCACAGATGGAAGGCTAGAAAGAAAATTAAAAGTCCCTTGCTGGATTAAGTTTCCAATGGCTAACATTTTTATATCCGGAGCCAGATTATCAAGTGAGATCTCAGCCCTGGGAGAGTTTCTGCCCACAAAGCCCACCCACTCACAAGAACTACTTAATATGTAAAAGTCAGCTGAAGTCTCTGACTGTTGCTGGTACACAGAGCAACCTGTAACTCTTCCTGTCATCTGTGATTTTAATCTGCAATGTAATATCAACCACTCAGCTAAACCCATGCACTCAGAATATCCCTTTGTCAGATGCTGCTGAGTTATAGCAGGGACAGAAATTAAACAAGCCTACAGGTTATTTCACTACTTTCTCCATCTAGAAATAACAGACCATTATTTTGTTTTAAGTACAGAAACAGTACCCTGGACTTCATATTTACAATAAAATCAGAAATACTTTTCTGGAAAGAGCTTGAAAATAGTTTAACTTTAAGAGATTATAGGACAGCTCTGTTCTTCTTCAAAAGAAGACAGAATAATAAACAGACATAACTCCTCTTTCACAAACACACTCACTATAATTTCTAAGCTCTGTTGCTGGAACAATTCCTATTCTATTTCCAGCATCCCAAAGAGCAATGGCACACAGCACTCACTACAATGCTCCTTACATCAGAAATAAAAGGAACAAGAGCAAAATGAAAGTGAACATGGACAGACTTTCCATTACTCCCATTTTCTAAAGTAAACCATTTTTCTCTCTTATGATCTGCCCCTGCACATAGTTGGTAGATGAATGCTTCCCCTTACTTTAGATGAACCATCTGTGTCAGTAAGACTTGCAAGAGAGAGCTCTATTCAGCAGCTAAGAACTACTGCTGGCTAAAAAATAGAAGTGGCTTTCACAAGCTATTAAAAAAAATTTCTTTATTTTCATTATATTTTGGAGCCATACATTGTAAAAATGATTTTCACTCTTGTCAGCTCTAAGAATTATTGAAGGTGAATTGTCAAACATCTAGCTTTGAAAAAGGTGTTAGAGTGTCAACATTTTTGAATTTCCTGTACTCTGCAGGGCTTCTGGAAGAATTAGAAATTTTATGTTAAAGTTCTAAATATTCAGGTTTGGCCTAGGCATCACTGTTTTATATTACATGGTTTCACTGTATCCAGATAATTTGCTATGTTTTAATGTGCATTCTTATTTCAGAAGAATTTAAGACTCGAGCACTAAACCGATAATTAGATTGTTCCTTTTAGTGCACTAAACACATCCTCATCTGGCATGCTTTACAGTCAGTCCACTATGCATGATATTGTCTCGGTACAAGACTCACCCTGTCTTGTCTTCCTGATTAATTAGAAACAGATTGTAGCCCGAGCTTGACTGGTGGAAAGTGATTGTTACACAGCCAGGGACAAATTATTTTCCCACAGAGCCACTCCAGTATTCTAAAGCCAAGTTTAAAAATATCACAACATTTTAATATTTACATTCATCGCTCAAAAAATAATGAACACATGGAAGAATCTGTAAGATGCAGTATTACAACTGTCATTGTTCATTTTATGGCACAGTGCAGAAGTTGATCTAATTCTTCAGTTGTTACAAAAAACTGGTTGAGGGGCCAAATTCTTGCAGCATCTGTGTATAACTATCCAGTACAAAATTGGCAGGGAAATGCAGTTATACAGGCAGGAAGCTGTTTATCCTCTGTTATTTTCTGTATGGTTTCCTATACCATGCTTGGGATCATAACTTAGGGAGATCCTTTCTGAGCCACAACGAGGGGGGTGTGAAAAATCCAGCATGCCCACTTCTGTCTTATGTTGTTCATACACTGAGTGCCTCCCCAGGGGAAGAAAAGTTTGTAGGAGTTTTTCATTTTGGTTTTACTTCCTCTTGTTGTTATTTTTTTCTGTTTATGTTTATTTGTACTACAGAAGCAGACGCAAAAGAAATGTTCCAACCTGTCTCTGCTCTGTCCTTCCTTCCTGGGAGCAATTATCCTGCAGCCCAGAGTAGCTCCTTTTCTGGCCTGTATTCCTGGGAGGAGACTAAAATCTGAGCTTCAATGTACTGAGTTGCATGAAGACAGAGGAGCAAAGCTTCATCTTAAATCTTTCTTCCTATATAATATCTAGATATTTCCTTCCAATAACTAAAGGAGTTTTATAAGAAAGACGTGGGCAGAATTTTTAGTAAGGCCTTCTGAAATAGGACCAAGGATAATGGTTTTAAACTAAAAGAGGATAGATCCAGACTAGATAAAGGGAAGAATTTTTTTTTTTATGAGAAGGGTGGTGAAACCCTGGCACAGGTTGCCCAGAGAGGTGGTGGGTGCTCCATCCTTGGAAAAATTCAAGACTGGACTGGATGATGCTCTGAACTGTACTCCCTTCCTTGCCTGGGAAGCAAGGGAGTGCAAGCAGGGCAAGCAGAGAGCAAAGCACACAGTGGGAGCATCACAGCACTGCAGAAGAGACAAAGCAACGTGCAGAGGAAGAAAGTGCCCTGGGATCATATGGGTTACACACACCTATAGAGATCCGTGTTTATTTTTCCTTCACAAGAAAAAAGACAGACAAATTTTCCATCAGCTTCCTCAAACTAAACTCAAATAGATGTCCTGGCTCCTGAGAATAATGGGAACGGGCCTATGGTATGGATGTTCAGGGAAAATTTCTCCTTATTTGTTTAGATCCGCAAATAATGTCATCTGTAGCTCAAATTAGGTCTCTTAATTGCTAAGGTATGTTTTATTTAAAATTTAGTTTATATGCTTATTGTGAATAAAATTCAGAATGTAAATAATCTGAGAATCAGCACCATTTTTTGCTGCAACTTCTTACATTGAGTTTTTATTGAGCTTCACTTCAGTTTCTGCCTGTCACCAGGATTATACATTTTAAAACAATTGATAGAACACTTCAGAGTTCTATGAAGAGATAATTTATTACGTGAATCTATAGTTGTCTCCTTTTTAACACATTGTATAACATCAGTTGAGCAGAAAGTTGGTGTCACTTTCTGGAGGCTGTAACGTGCAGACACTTTCTCATTCTGTTGTTGAGTAGCACCTAATGCCCTGACACCCATGGGTGCTGGAGAGCTGTGAATGGTTATATCTTCTGAGGATCAGCCACAAACCAGGCAGCATTACACAAACAGAACAGTAATATTTTGTACAGCAATACATGAAATCCTGAATTTTCTTATACATGTCTAAAATATCAAGTGAAGTATTTCTGGGGCAGCACTCTTGGGGTTTTTTTGGTGTTTGTTTAAAGTAACATTTTCCAGTGCAACTGAGAAATTTCTTCTTATGTATAAAAATAATTCAAAATGTGTGTATGGGGCACTAAACAGAGGTATGTTTTGTTCTCTGTGTGTTTTAAAGCTGCTTTGTTTAAATATGTTATAGTGGTCTGAAGTGGGTTCTTGTCAGCTAAATTAAACTTATTTTGTAGCTGGCACTTGTGTGTTGCAGACAAGCAGCTACAAAGAATATTATGTTTGTACAGCAATTGCTTAAAGTATTTGGGAAAGACTGTACCTTTCTCCATCAGGTAACAGAAATGTCAGATGAATTTGGAAAAAAAAAGCCATGAAAGAAAGCTTATCAGGATGTATTTCTATGGCTAACACTTTAGTCAGGTTTTAGACCAAGTCCCTCAGCTGCACTCCTGGTGCAAAAGTTGTATCCTGTTATGTGATCTTCAGATCTCCAGTGCAGATGTGCCATTTCTTAGAAACATCACAAGTTATTTGCTCAAAGAGAGAATCAAATCTGTGTGAATTCATTAAGTGAGGCACAAAACTGTTAGTATGTATGATGAGCCATATGTTTGTCTAAAGACGTTCTGAATCAAATGAATGAATGTTTACACAAATAAATAGAAGTATACACAAGTGACATATCAGGTATCATTAAGACACATCCCTTCTTGAATCCAATCCTTTTCTTTACCCATAAGCTGGGGACCTAAATTAATTAAACTCTAATAAGTTACTTTCCTCTGTGAAAATTTTATTTTCGAATTTTTGCTTCTGCTACAGCCACAGGTTTCCACAAAATGAGCACTGAACTGTCACATAACCCTTCAGTTAGGAAAAGTAAATACACATACACGCTGAAGCTAAAACAGACTTAGTTTTTTATAGGCTTTTATAGTCTCATGTGAAATACGGAAGCAACGGCTGGGATTTTTAACATGCATCCCACTCACAGCACAAGCCTTCCACCCATCTGCAGAACAGCTATAATCATGTTCATTAGCTTTTGTGAGATTAAATTTGTATTTATGTAACCCTTTGATATTCTTAGTTATAAATGTAGAGTACAGTAGCAGGTTTGAATTTCTTCATCCTCTCTCACAGGTATCTTTCCAGCTTATTAAGATATTTTCCCACTATTCTGATGGGACTTTGGAATCAAAAAGATTGAGTTCCAGCACCTGTTCATCAGATACACTCTTGATTTTCATATTGTGATAGATACTACAAATCTATCACAAATCTATCTTTCAGCTCATTAAGCTGAAAATATATCCAGTTTTACTTTAAAAGACCAGATGTTTAAGACTCGGGACTTTCCAAGCTCCATCTGGCATTAGCCCAACTGTAAATTCTTTTTCTACAACTGTGAAAGCATCATGTTCCTGGAAAAAGTTAGAGGACAATGGAAGTCTGTGGAAGCAAGCCTGGGATGGAAAGATGCAAAAATATGCAATTTTACCTGCTAGTAGGATTTGAAGTCATATTTTATACAACTGTATGTGTTTCAGAAACTGGTTGACCTTATTTTCAGGTTGTCACTGAATCCATGGATGTGGGGGCAGTTGCATTGGGTCAGATGAAGGTTCCACAGCTGTCTCACACTGCCCAGGGAAAGCAGATGCCCAGAACACAATGTCAGACAAGGCAGGCATATGGGACATTTCCCTCTCAGAGTCTCTAGCTGCTTGCAGCTCAGGGCCTTTCTGAAGCAGACATCAGATCTATCTGTTTAGTAATCCTCGATGGACTTCACAATTTTTTCCTGTTTTCCCTTTCATTAACTTGAGCCATCCCTTTCAACCCCTATAAAATATTCCCTTCTACATCAGAGGCTGCAAAAAGCAAACTGCTGTCCCATGCTACCAGGTGGGACCCTGCATTACTTTGGTAGTAGAGAGAAGCTTTAAATTACTCCCAGAAAGCAATTGTGTCTGTTTCTATATCAAAGGCCATAAAATAATTACTTCTTTGCATAATTTACTGATGTTAACAGGAAACGTGCAAATGGATTTACAGTGGGTTTTCATCCCTAGAATAGATGTTATTTTGATTAGTAGGCCTCTGTCATCTGTGTGAAATTCTGTATGCATGGAAGTATTACCATAATGGCAGTGGATCATGTCCATGATGTGTACACATTATATGAGGTAACAAAAGTGGCATGTCTTTAAAATTTGTCCATCAGTTATGCACCATCCCTGTGGACTGAAATTCCATACCAACAGGCAAAAAGTATAATAACAGTGCTATATGACCCAGCTGGGAATGGTGACAAGGCAGCACATTTGCTGGAGATGTGGGAAGGATGGCAAAGATTAATGAATGCAGGCATCTCATGTGGGCAAAAAAAAAAAAAGAGAGAGAAAAAGAGTTAAATTAATCTTTTTGCATTGGTGCTTATAAAAAAAGGAGCTTGAGGAAGTTCTGAATGCAGGAATATTATATGTAAGGAGCTAACAGATTGCAGTGTTCATAGGACTGATTTGAGAAGAAAATGACAAGAGGAGTAGTAGTAAATACTGACCTTCAGGGAGGCCTGATAAAATTGTCTGTCAGAAGACCCAAAATGGACAAAAGAGGCTCTGTTTCTCATAACATGTAATTTAACTTTGGAGCTCATCATTCCTGCACTTGATAATTGTAAAATTTTTAAAGGGTTTATAAAGTAATTAATACAGTGATGAAAGAAAACACCAAAGCTATAAAGCACAATTATAGTGATGCAACCTCCAACTCAGGAAGTCTCTAAACCATAGATACATGAAAGCTGGGAGTATGTATGGCAAGAATAGTAAGTCTCAAGTGGCACCATAGACCACGACTAAAGACAAGACCAAGTCCTCGGTGGTTCTTAAGAGTTTTGACCCATCTCAGCTGCTCTTGTGTTCCAGGCACTCCAGTTAGTGGAAGATATGCCCAGATTTGCAGAAATGATGGTACCAAGTGCTATAACAATATAAAGCAAGAAGAGCTTTTTATACTTTCAAGTGCAAGAAAAATCATTGCAAGTAAGACTCTTCATGCAATTAATAATGGAAGATGTACATTTTCACTTTGGTGACTTTTCAGAGTGTCATCACCACTTTTAAAAATAATGAATGTACTCTATGTATAGAAAGAAAAAGACAATTAAGAGGGAGATTATTTCTCTTTGTACAGTAGTTAAAAATTGCTGTACAAATATTATATGTGATCTTCACTCATACTGTGTTGGCAAGATACAGCTGTTTCAACAAACCAGATAAGTATGAAGCGAAATAGAAAACAGACTTGCTGGGGAAAAAGGTAAAAATATGTAATGTGTAAACTGTATGCTCTGAGGAGATGAACTTCTTTCTTCATTCTGCACTCTGTTTTACTCAATGGCTTTTTTCAGTATCTGCACGAAAAAGATCACTGTTTTGTCCAATTAGTATGTGCTCCAGTGTGCAAGATGCACAAATATTTGGCTGTTGTATATGAATATAGGAGATGAGAATTAATTCTGTGTTAATGTGCAGAATATTGAAATGTCTCTACTGAGACTTTGAAGGCAGAATTCAATTGGTAGCAGGCTTTTCTCACATGTAGTCTATGAAAGGAAACACTGATTTAATTTTAACTCCTAAAAAGCAAAGATAGTTTGATTAAACTTTAAATTGACTTTTTGCTCAGCAGCAATGAACAAGTATAGGACAGCAGACCTGTAGTTTCCAGGATTCCCCTTCTCTCTCTTCTCAAATGCGAGTGACATCTTTTATCCCATCACCAGGGATCTCCCTGCCACAAGCTGCCAAAGATGACAGAAAGTCACTCGGTGGCCATGGCAACCAGCTCCCTCAGCACCTTGGATTTGTCCTACCAGCTTCACAGACTTGTGTTCTGTTCAACTGGCTCAAGTGATCCACAACTCAAGTTTTATTTTCTGTAGGAACTCTGCTGTGAGCCAGTCAGGGCTGGAAGGTCCAAGAGAAAACCTTGGCACCAAAGACTGACATACAGAAGGTGCTGAGCAGTTCAGATTTTTCTGTATCCTTTGTCACTAGGGCAAAGCAGCTTCATTTTCTTTAGCCTTCCTTTGGTTCCAGTGCTCTGTATGAGTCTTCCTTGCTGCCCTCCACATTCCTCACCAGTTTTGATCCTGGTGGATATTTGGCATGCCTGGTTCTGCCCTGCATGCCCAGTATATATTTCTGTGCTTCTTCTGGGTAGCCTGTCCCATGTTTGCTCCCTGTATGTTCCTGTTGTGTTGGAGCCCACTCGGGAGCTCCTCATCTCCTTTACAAGACTTGGCTTCCTTCCTTCAGGATCCTCTGTTCTGCATTAAAGAGATTGTCCTCAAAGATCAGTCAGATCTCCTGGGCCCTTGGCCCTTCAGGGTACTCTCCTGAGAGATTTTGTCTGCCAGTTCCCTGACTGAATCCTAATTTTGTCTTGTTCAGGTTTTAGATATAAGGCCTGTGTCTTTCCATCACAGTACTGTATCTTTATGCTCCCAGAAACACTGAGCTGTGTGGCCATTCACAGATTTCTAACTCCTGTTTGTCTCGCACACTGTGGGCATTTCAAAATGAAATCAAACCCTAAAGATCAAAGCCTTGTTCATTAGGTTAGTAATTCTATTAGATAAAATGGTATCACCCCACTTTGCCAGATGGTCTCAGATAATACATTTTCTTGTTTCCAGATCAATAAGTAAAAGAAGAAAAATCACTTTTCTTGCTCCTCTAAACGTGATTTTCAATTTTTCCATTTCCACCTCAGCCTGTCCATTTTATTCTCCATCCTTGCATCTATGATCTATATTGAAAAAACTATGGTTTTGTCCTCTCTTTATCAGTAACTCTGCAGTATATTGGTCAAACAGCCAGCAGTACATATTTGTTTTAGAATTGCTCACCTTGATGTGTGGTCTACACTTTTACAACCTGTTTAATTCTTCCCACATCCTTTTTCCTTTTCAAACACAACATGGATCCAAATAAATGGTTATTTCATCTTAAATGTTATACTTCACTGTTCAAAATGTATTTCACTATTGAAGATGTCTTTTTCATTTTCTGCTGGAGGGAAATATATTTATATAGTATTAATTCCATACTAGTTCAGTGTTTTTTATTTAAAAATCACTTAGGTTGCATATTTAAATATGGTTGAGGAAAAAGTTCTCTCTCAAAATAGCCATAACACTTTTGTTTATTGTCAGAATCTGCCATTTGCCATGAGGTTATATCACTTTTTCCATCCTCCTGGGCATACATCATGGTACAAGTAAATTGCTGCAGCACATTGATTCTAAACTGCTGAATTACTGGTGCCTATCACAGTATTCAAAAGGGTTTGAAGGAAAACATCTTTCCCATTGCTGAAGGCTCTAAAGTAAAAGTAGATTAATAATTTATGTTTCAAACTTGCTTCCAGCATAGTCAGCAGCAAACCTCTCGTTGCTTGCAGACAGCAGTGTCCTGCTTCCCACACAGACTTTGGGGAGACGCTGGTGGGGACACAGCTGAATGAATTAGAAGTTCCCATCAATATAACAATCCATGTGCGACAGCACTGTGAAGAATGCACTCCTTTATTCGCTGGGTGACAGTAACCAGACTTGTTCAGCTGAGAACATTTAACAGGAATGCAATTGGACAGATCTTCCGTCATTCTGACCAAGGCTAAATTCAAGCAGAAGCACCAGGAAATATAGGTCACTGATTAATTCACTGAGATTCTGCATTCTTGCTCTGCAATAATCACTTAATGGCAAGTTAAAGCAAATACTTCAATGTGATAATTAATTCTGGTTACACATTATTAAGGTCAGAGGAGCTAACAGATTCACTAATGATTTCTATTTTAGAACATGGGACATTTCAATCAAGCATATATAAAATAGTAAATGTAAGGGAATTTAACAGTATTTACTGGCTTAGTACATGATTAAACATTGACTACTGCTCGGCATGTAGAGGCATTAAATGCTGCCATTCTATCAGAGGGGAGATCCAATACTTTTGCTGAAATAAGCACTTTCAAAACTTTTATTAAATTGAGTTATAACTTAACAAAAAATCCTGAACTTAGTTAGCATAGTGACCGACAGAATAATAATTTTGATCTCTTCTACATCAGAATAATCTACACATGGAGAGACAAAGTCTTTTATCTCTAGACATGAGAAACAAAGCAGGGATACAGGAAGGTTCCTGATTCACTCAGGAAAGCCCTTCTCTCAGCTCCTCACACTCTTCTTGTTTGGCATTGAGGTGGATGGGACTTTTGTATTGTTAAAGCTAACTGAGGTACCTACTGCACAAGGAGCCTCCAGAGAAACTTGTATTCAGAGACCCAAACCACTGGGAACTAACAGATCTTTATACATTATTAAACATCTTTTTTCCTCCCCAGGATTTACAGCAAACCTATCTGCTTCTTTCTGGCTCTTGCTTTTCTTTAAAATATGCAGACATCACAGAGAAGGGTTTTCACAAATTCAGGAGAAGCAAAAAGATACTTCATTTCTTGAGTATCCCTTTCCTACAGATTTAGACACTCAGTGAGTTGGAGAAGGGAAACCTACATCTTCTTTGTTCTTTATTCAGTTCTTCCTTTACACTGTTACTGAAATTATTGGTTTTTTTTTTCCAAGTCAAAAGCTTAAGCAACAGCCCTGAATCAGACTCTTATTTATTTATTGTGAATATATTAGTACTACTACACCAATAGGTTGTCTATCTAATTAATGATAACATAGAGTGAAAACTAGCATTAGTCCAATCTACATCTGTCACACTTAACTCTAATGACAATGTGAAATGTTTATTAGTCTCATTGAACTGCTCATCCATCTCACTGACAGCACTTTCAAGCCATATATGCTTATTTATCACCCTGGTGCCGTGAGCTGAGCTCTCTCGATTTGAAGATATTTGTGGGTGGTGAAAACACTCCTGCCTTAGCATTCCCCCTCTCCTTCAGGTCCAGAATGAAATTCAGAAACTTCATTCACTAATGATGGATGGGACAATGAGTTTCCAAAGAATATCCTTGGTTTTGACTACTTGCAACTCACCCCAGCAGAGTTTTATTGGGAGGAGGAATTGAAATCTGGATATCCTTTCTTTACTTTTTTTTTTTTTTTTTAGTTTTTTTTTTTCTGAATGGGATGATGCTTTATGTATTCTTTCTGTCTGTTTTTGTAAAAAACTTTGAAATGAGTTGTCTGATTTCAAACATGTTTAAGGTAAAAAGAAAATGTTCAGACTTAAAACGTTTCAGTGAGTTCTGTGAAAAATGGATAGTACCTGCATTAAAAGGACATTTAAGTTAGTACCTCCACATTGGAAAATCATATAGTACAAGGCTCAGCACCATTCTGTTCTTTCTGGCACACACCAGTGACACAAAAACCTGGCTGATGTGTCAGAAACAGCTGCAGCACAAATTGCTTCTTGAGGAGACAGCAGTCAAGAAGGTGCAGAGAGCTGGGGTACTCCCAGAGAGATGGTGGATGTTGGAGAGGGTGGTGCAGAAGCAGAAATGAGAAGGCAAGCTAGAATTATGGGAAAGGTCAGGAAGTGTAAGACTAAGGGACAGAAAGGCCTAAGGAAGATGGGGCGCACTAGGCCTACTGCTTACAAAAACTCCTGGTAAAATCAAGACACTTTGTGTGAATGTACCAGGTCTTGAACCTCATCCTTGTTCATTGTTGGATCTTCTGTGCTGCATTCTGGTGTTTGCAGGTTAGAGAGACTAAACACCTTAAGTGCTATCAGCTAAGACCCAAAAGTGCTTAAATCACGTAGGCAGTATAAGTCACATAACTAAAGGTAGTTTATGAAGTTCAACTTACAGGGCATTAAAAAGAGCAAACAATTTTTTTCACTGGCTGGCAGAAAAACAATTTATTAAAATTCTGCATACCTAAAGTTTGGCTTTCAAATCTTATAGTAGCCAGAAGTTTTTGAATCCTATAGTCTTACCTTCTTCTCTTCATTTGCACTCTGGGTGGGTTTGTATTATTAAATCAGTTTCACAAATTACCTGGTGTATAGTCTGCCCTGATGCTTATTCAGAAGGTATGTCAGATTTGTGTGTCATCAATCAACTTTAAAAGGCAATAGAGAAAAATATCACTTAAGGAGCTGTTTGGAAGTATCAGACCTTGCAGGTGTTTTGGATAGATCTGTCTTTATTGCTGAATCCCACATAAACACCATGCTTTGCCACCTTCCTTTCCTCTGACATCTGGCAACAAGACTTCATGTACAATGACTTATGCATGACCTGTTTTTAACACTCATAAAGGATATTAATGTGACCCCTTTTTTGTGGCCCATTTTTGAAGGCGTTGGATCTGCTACAGAATCTTACATATTACCACTTGGCATGCAAAAATCTCCCTTTTGCTTCAGTAGCAGTTTCACTGTTCACCTTGCCCTCTTTGCCATTGTTTTGATTTAAGTTACCCATTTGGCTTACTCACAGAGATGATCCTTGGGCAGTTACCACAAGAGGAGAATAAAATGATTGCTTAAGAAATAACTAAAATAACTAAAACTAAGTGAGACATACAACAGATCTCCAATGGAAAATGATGCATATAGATTTCAGATTTTTTGGTTGTTGTTTGGATTTTACTTCATGGATAAGATTGCAAGAATAAAAATTTTGACCGTTTGATTTTTGAAAGTTTCTATTTGTAACTTCATATAAAATGTACAGTTTCAAATCCTGTAAAGGATGTTTTTAAAATAGATCTAGTCCATAGTATTTTAAAGATATTGCATCCATAATGTGTGTTTTTCTTCTCAGCAGGAATGGTTAACATAAATAATGAAGACTATTTCGAAATGGGTATTTAAAAACCTGTTAGTGGAAACTCAGATATACTACTCTTTCAAAGGGATTCTGTGGTCTTAATTTACAATGACCAGTCAAATGAACATTTAGGAAGGAAATGTTCATGCAATAAGCCTTAATAGTGCCTTCAAGAGTGTCAGGAATAAGCTGTAGGAGGACAAAAGCTTTTCTCCTCAGCTCTGCTCTGACTCTGCAGATCACTGTGGGTGTGAAACAAAGCCATGACTTTGACTCTGTCCAGTCACTCCTTTGCCCCTGTCACCCCCAATGCAGTTGTGCTGAAGGATTATTACCTCCCTGCCTGTACTCAGGAAGGACACACGGACTGAGGCCACGCTGGTATCTCTGCTTGCAAGAAATGGACAGAGGGTTCTTGGGATTCTTTTCCCTTCATCTTGTTGCCACTCAGTATGGTTGTAAATATTTACTATCAGAGGCAATTGCTGTCTCTGTTAATAAACCTCAATCTCTGCCATTCTCATTTAATGATTCATAAAACAATGTAATTTCCTATGAGTGCATTATGCTACATTTTGCTGCTAAAAATTTGATTTCAGAAGAGAAAGAACTGAGAAAAGGAGACATCAACTAAAGTCTCATTAGGGAAATGAAGGCATCTTGGACATCCAGGCAGAAAGCTGCATTTGTGTCCTAACAACCAAATGAGCCTTGTAACTCATTGTTAAGTGAAAAAAGGAACTGCAAAGTTCCCCAGTGAGGGATAGGTGCTAGTGACAGCAAAAACCAGACAGTTTACTTTTTCTCAGTTCTTCCTATCCCCAAGGAAGTGGCATTTTTTCATTACTAGGGCTGAGGCATGGTTTCCATAAAAATGGAAAGGTGGATGTTTAACATATAGAAGCATGCAAGACCTCCAGAACTTGCAGAGTAGGTATGTGCTGAGATTTATTACATTTTATCTCAGTAACAGAAATCTAATCTGTTTATTAGGGGTAAAACCCATATAGTTTATTTATTTTTTTCAAGAGTCCTGAAGACTATAATAGGCAAAAGACCATTTCTTGCTCTGTATCAGTTATTATGTTCTTTATTCAATTCATCTCTTAAGTTCTAGAGTAATCAGAACTAATCAAACTCATGATTATGAGTCAATAATAGGTGTAGTCTAAGATTATGATATTTTAACTTGTGTTTCATGATTTAATTTTATGATCCCAGTATCTAACTCAGTCTATCCCAGCACTGTCTGAGCCCACAATTTCAAGCATCACTGTTCAGATCAGGACCAGGCACTGGTCTGAGCAGAGACTCTCATGTATTCACAGGACACCAGAGACCAAGGTCTCAAACAAAATTCCATACAATTACAACAGTTAAACCACAGCTTGGAACTCTTGCAAAACATGTTTTGCTGTATGGCTATTTTGGCATTCTCTTATATGAGATCCAGTCTTCAGACTTATTTTCATGCACAGAAGGGCATCCACAGTCTCTGCCATTTGGAAGCATTTCCTCAGCAAATGCAAAATGGCTTTTGCCCTTGGTGATGCATAGCCTTTTCTGACAGCACTTTATGCAGGATTGTGAGAGCCCTGATGTTTTGCAAATCAGTGATGATTTAAATTCATTGAAATTAATTTTACCCCTTGCTGTATCTAATTGCTTTGTTGATTCATGGAGATTTATTTTTCTCTTAAAATCTGGCACTTTCCAAACATAAAGGATATCCAGAGTATGAGTATAGAGGGAAAGCTTGGCTGGATCTAATGGGATCCTGCAGGTATCAGGGCTGTGCTGTGTTCAAGGCAAGCATTTCCTTCATGCTCTGACAGAAAGTAACACCTAAGTTCATTTTCCAGCTGTCACTTCCCTGGTAACATGAAAAGGATTGTGGATAAATTATAAGACTAATCAGTAAAATCTTTACTCTGTCAAGTGCTTTTGCTATTTCTCTCTTTAGAACCCAGTTTGTTCTGGGTTTTTTTTGTTCTGGGTTTTTTTGTTTTGGTTTTTTTTTTGTTTTTTTGTTTTTCTTTTTTTTTTCTCAACATACTGATGCTAGTGCAGATCG
>JAYDZK010000271.1:19646800-19667392 GCA_034509185.1 Euphonia xanthogaster | reverse complement strand
ACATCCAGATAAAAAGTTACTAACAATCCACCCAGAAATAAAACATCTCTGGTAACAGAGGGCACCCTCAGAGAGGCTTCCCTAAGATGTACTACCCAATGTTTAATTTAAAATTCATCCTCTGGACTTAATGAATTATCTTGGTCATAATCTGTAACAGAATTGACCCAAGACATGTCAAAAATATCTAATAAGCAGAGGTTATGAAAGGGAAAAGAGTATTAAACTAAAAATTCTCATGTTTTTGTGCACATCCCAGAAACTGAAATCACTTTTCTTTAGATGTTGGATTCAGTCTGGCAGAGGAGCACATGGATCAATTTCAGACATGAATTAACAGTAAAGTAGGGAAGAATTAGTAATTGTAAAACACAGCTTGGTTTATCAACTCAAAAATCCACTCACAGAGGCCTTGTAACACATGGGACAAGGGATAAGCTGTCAGCTCTGATGCCATCTGGGTCATTGTCATTATGTGGAGTTGAGAGTTCAGCCTCAGAACCTGCCTTTTGAGCAGCACAGTGTCATAAATGTCAAACTAATGAAGCCATTAAAGTCAGTGAGTGAAGCAGGGAGCCAGCCTCCATTGCAGAAATGAACATTAACCAGTAAACACCATCAATGAATCATCCGCTGTTTTCTTCAAAATATCCTCTTCCACTCCATGCATTCTTTTTTTATTAGGTTTTATTTTTCCCTGTAGCCACTTTCTTTTTCTCCTACAGTTGTAAGAAAAACTCCTAACTGCCTCAGCAGAAATAAGTCAGGGTTCTTGGTAAGTGAATCATCGAGAGCAAGAAATTCACTTCTCTATCTGATCATTAATAGAACAGAGACTCAAACCAAAACCAAAGAACAAAACACAACCACCTTCTGAACACAAGTAATTAATTTTGATCTGAATAATCTCTTATATCTAAAAAATGATAAGTTTTTTTTTATCTCAGTCATTTATGTTCCCATGGAATAATAATGAAAACCTTATTTCAAGTGATTAAAATGTTCAGGATTACTTTCTGCACTGCTGGAAATATGAAGTAAGATTTACTTTATTGTTATCTGCAGCTTTGTTTGTTAGGTACCTGCAGTTATTTATAAAATCAGAAGAAAAAGAAAAAACAACTTGAGTAACTAACTTTTAAAATTTATTATTTATTTTAGAATTTGTTTAAAATGAAATTTTCGTGGTAAAAGTATGCAGCATGATTCTTGAAATGGCATTCATTATAGGCTCCTAAAAATTAGGAGAGAGTGTGAAAGCTGAGGTATAAAAATTACATAGCAGAGAAAAAGCAGTAACAAGTGTGCTAAATTATAAACTTGCCTGTTTGGAGGGCAAGGGTAAATATTTGTTCTTAAATTATTAAGCTGAAAATTTATCACTCCTGACTTCATATCTTTTGAAGGTGGTTATAAACCTATTAGCAGTAATGAAGACAAGTCAAATGATTGATTCTGTCAATCACTGGGACCTTGTGTTATGTAACATGGATTGTGGGTCCTCTGTAAGCTTCATTAATCATATATAACCCATTCATTCACGAGGAAAAATGATGACTTACTGTCTGTGGAAGCCTAACATTAGCCTCAGTAATTCCGTGGAAGTGCAGGATATATTGTAAGCTTTTTTCCCCCCTATAAACATGTTGGAGACTGTAATCTGTAATCCTGAATGACACTTTAATCCATGTAAGCAGATATTTATTTCCCATGGAGCCACACTGATTTTAGTGGCTGATGCCTGCTTGTGTCTAATTGCAAAATAGTTTTCCTACTGTTCCTATGATGATAAAATTCTATACACCTAAGAAAAAGAGATTAGGGACTTCATTTCACCCAACCTCAGCCAACTAAAACTGGACCAATAAACAAACCACAAGAAGTGAAGGGAAGGTACTTTGGATTATTATATATAGGCAGCTAAATTGCTATAGAAATCATGTTACATAAAATGGATTGAATGCAATCTTAAAAAGAATTTGTTCAGGCTCCAACAAAACTTCTTTTGGGAAGTTTTGGGGCAGTATTTCAGAATTTTTCTTCATTCATGCCTAGAGACTGCACATCAATGCTGCAACTATTTATTTCTACACCAGCATTGTCTAGTATTGTAAAACTCTCCCCTCTCCTTGAGCATTTATCCACAATATATTTATAACAGCAATTATAACCCCCCACATTTTATTAGGCAAAAATCTAAATCTTTTAATCTGTTCTCATGAAATGGGATCTTTTCCCTTGATTATCCTCAGGATAATCTTCAACATTGGTGACAAGACACTTTTGCAGGTTCCAGAGGAGGTCTCACAAGAGGCAAATGCATCTCCATTTGTTCCATAAAGTACAGCAGGTGACAAGTCATTTGCTGCTTCTCTCTTGTCTTAAAAAAAAATAGGTACTTGAAAATAATTATGCTGGTGATGTCCTGAAACAAACACCTTGCAGTGCTGAGTTGTCTTGTCATCCTTGTTCTTTATGTCTTTCTGCTTCACTGCTTTTAAATTTTTTCTTGATGCTTTTTTTTTCTACCTAAGATAGTCGCTTTTTTGTTAAAGATTTGTGTGTGTTTTGTACAATGATTAGCACAGAATGGCTATGGCTACTCTGCCCTAGAGTGATAGTTATGGTAATAATAACAGCAATCTGAACATATGCATGTTCATTCTCTCAAGATATGCCAGAACACTATCAACTCTTTTTCTTCATCTCATGGCACTGTGGAGTTATCACCAGCAATAGCTGTGAGTCATTACAATTACATGCTCTCTGTGGTACTTAATACACATTTTAAAGGACATTTCATTTTCCATAAGTCCCTAACTAATAACTAATCTAGTTCTGTCTATGCCTGCAAAAATATCTGCATTCTGAAAGACAAGTACTGCCTTTTTGACTGAATTAAAAATCAATGTGATTTCACTGGCATGTGCTGTAGGGTCATTTCTTAATGAGAACAAACCCAGCCTCACTGCAAGGACTGGAAGAGAGATTTCTCTTTGCTTCTCTGAAATATACACACGTGCTGAGACCATTTGTTTCCCCATGAAATAAAAGGCAGCCCTGTATCCAGACCTACACGTGTAAGTATTAGCTTTATCTTATCACCACAACCATTTTTAGATTGATGGTGAAAGGCATTGCCTCCAGTGATAGCTCATGCAGTAGAATGCACACTGTATTGCTAACTGACATTTAACAGCATCTAATATGCATTCAGCCTCTACTGGAAAATTTTTATGTAACACTTTCTAGATTTTGCTTTAATGTACCGATTGCAGAAGAGATATGCAGTGCTCTGAGCAGTGCTCTGAGCAGTAATCTCCACAGCAGTTACCTTCACTTTGGAGAGAAAGTGCTGACATCTGCTTACAGAAAGATGAGCAGAAGAAATGATCATGGCTAAGATAGCAGCTGAACCCACAGTGCTGTGAGTGTGTAAGAGTGTGGGTGTAAATACATAACTAGCTGTTCACCACTTCTTTTCTGAATGTGAGGTACTCTAAACAGAAATAGTCTTGCACACTGCAACTGCTTGAGTGCACATCATTGCTTCTCAGTTTAGTCTTGTTTTCAATACTAAATCTGATTTCCTTCCTCTCCCCCACCCACCCATTCACATTCCTTTCTACTTCAGTTCTGGAATGTGTGGTCTGTGGCCAGCTGACAACTCTTTAAAAAAAAATAAATTAGAGGATATTTAAACAAGTCATTTTAAAGATCTATGGGTCATGAGCAGGGAGAGCTGCTGGAATAAGCAGAAAGTTGTTTGAATGTTTGAATGACTTCTCTTTCCCATTCTGCTTTTCCCACCTATGTCTTTGTTATAAAACTGACTGTTATTGACATTTCCAAAGGCTTTAACAACTTCTGTAGTGCCACCAATGACTGTCAGGAGACACCTGCACGTCCCAGGAGTCAAACAGCTCCAATAATTTAATTCCAGTCTATATTATATTTTCATATATTTTTAATTTGCATCTTCAAGTTTTGTCCTTCTACTGCTTAAACAAAGGAAAGCTAAGCTAATTTATAAGTAGGCTTTATTTCTTGGAAAGCTGTGGGGTTTGTCACTGAGAAGCAGGATGGACCAACTGTGCTATACCACAAAAGGAAAGTGATGCTCCAGGCAGACTTTGTTGATAAGGGAGGTAGGATTTTCATTGGATTATTATGCAAACACCAGATCAACATGAGAAAATGTGTTGACATTTTCACAGTATAGAACAAGCTGTAGTTTGTACAAGAAGTCTTGCAACCAATTACCAAGGATAGAATGAAGCATCACTGCCTGCTTCTGAAATCACTCGATACACTTTAGAATAAGTTTGGCTCAGGTGGCAGACAACATGTAAAATATTAATTTTCAGGATCAGAAAGGAGAGTAGGTTAAGTAGTTGCTATCTCTTACAGCTAGTTGACACTGGATAGGAAGAAGTAAAATTGTGAATCTTCTACACCAATAGAGCAATGTATTTAAAAAGAAAACAAACCACCAAACAGAATTAATCCACTGCCCTGCTCCATCTACTAGCCTCAATCTTACAACTCGTGTAGAAAGAGCCATTGACAAATTTCCATCTGGCCTTTCCTACGTCAGCTCTTTGGAAACTTTTCTACCTGGGTGTCAGAAAAAATCCTTAGCTTTTCAAAATTTTTACCAGAAGCCTTGATCCTGCTGCTGCTGAGATCAATGAGAACTTTATATGCAAACTGAAAGAAGGATTAGGATTAAACTCATGAACTATGCAATAGAATTAACTATTTTATATATTTTTCCTAGTAAATTTCAAAGTGAATCATACGAATTTGATCTCTAAGAGAACTGAGTAATAGATGCAGAAGGCTCTGTGGCAAGGTTTCCTAGCAAGCAAGGGATAGATTGCAGCTCTTTCAAGTCCTGTTGAGATGCTTTAATACATTTATCTGTAAAACATCTGAATGTATATCCCCCACAGTAATTGCTGCAAAGAATTAACAAAGCAAAGCAATTTTATTTTTCATCCTTCATTTATTTAACAACTCCCTTAACCTATTTTGAGAAGGGTTTACTGTAGAAGTTTATGCATCTAAATTGGCCAGTTGTTTCTTGGCAAAGTATTTTCATCATAATATCCTAAATGTATGATACCATCAATAAAATATAACAATAACAGCACTACTACTACTACTACTACTACTACTACTACTACTAAAGTATCACCTCTCTGAAGCTAGTGAATTTACAGTGTTATAACTCCTGGGTTTATGATGTTTCATATGTTAGTGTTAAGAGTCTGGCCAGAGGTGTGATACAATTGCATATGCATCCTCTGAGTGCTATGGAAAGTAAGGGGACAAGCTGGAGAAGACAGCTCAGTCTGACCATTTTGGATTTCCCAGTGATTCTACAACTGCATGAACTCCAGTCCTAAATTTCTTTTGGAATAAAATTTATTTTCTTGCACTAACAGTTAACTACTTTCAGCTGGTACCACAAAGCTTTCTCTCTTCATATCCTGCACAAATTCAAGGAAGCCTAGTGCAAGCAGATATAATAGTGAAGGGCAATGTGAACTGAAATTACAGTGGCTAGATTTTGATTTTGCTGGTGTTCAAATAATCTTGATTTGAGTGTCTTTAAAAGGTTACTCTATTAAAAGAAAAAGAAAAGGTGGAAAAATTGATCCTCCAAAATAACTTTTTAAAATGTAATCTAATCTAAAAAGATGATCTCTGTGTAGCTAGTGGGCTTATGAAGCTATTTACCATCAGAGTAAAACAAGGGCAAGTTGTCTAATGTTGTTTGCATTAGTAAATAAATGGATTGGGGACAGCAGGAATCTGTCTTATCCTACCTGTCACAGCACTGAGGAAGTCTCTGGATACAAGCAAGGGAGACCGTGTGTGTCACAGTTTCCATGCATTTGTGATTTATATGTTTAAATATTCACTAATCCTATTTTATTATAAACACCCCATGCATTATAAATATTTTATTTCTTCCGACCAATTTAGATACTCAGAAATCATTCATTTTGGTAAGAAGGAGCAAAAAGTAAAAAGATAGGGAAAGGACAAGCTTTTCTTGCTGATTACTCCCAGACTTTAAGACCTTGTTGTAAATGGAATGACAAGGAGCATTTATTTTAATTCCCATTGAGGGCCCTGTGAGCACTAACTTCCATTTGCTTCCCTGGCTTCCACAGTGTAGTTTTTTTCCTTGCCCTTTCTAAAAGAAATTTCTGGTAACCAGCAGAACACCAGGCTGCCTTGGGACATTACACAGATAGGAACTTCACAAAGTTGCTGCCTGAATATTAAATGTGCTAGGGCTGTTTGGGTCTCTCTGAGCTGTTCCTGGGTAATCCTGTGAAGAAATTCTTATGAACAGGAGCATCAGGTGTCTCCAGCTTGCATAATCAGCCTGCAGAATTTTGATAATTGACAGCAAGGCCTCCACTATGCAGTTGTAAGCATGTTTGGCATACACATATCGTATACTAGCCCACTATTTTAAAATAACATAAACACAAATTTATTAAAATATGTGAGTTAAGGCAAAGCCTGATTGTTCAGGTTATGTAGATTAAAGGGGAAAAGTCTTTATTTTTCTATGGACCCTGTCTTTCAAATGATCACAGAAAACATAAAAGGGAGAAGAAAGTATTAATTACTATTCTTGATGGTTTTTTCCTCACTTTCGTAACTACTTCAAGAGCACCGAGGAAAAATATGCAAGTTTTAAAACTTATTCCTCCATTTGATTTCACTTACTTTTAAATTGAGTGCCGGATCAGTTTTAAATTTTACTCTTTACTTGATTCTTAAATGGTGTGGGGAAATGCACCTATGAACTTCTGTGGAAGCTTATTAAATTCTAAAAGTCTCTTGGTAGGCATAAGGGAAATTCTTGTATGTGCTGGATGTTGTGTTTCATGTTGAGGAATAGGCTGAAACAACCCAGGAGGACAACCTTGTGCTGTTTTATGCTCTGCCTTTCAGTGCAACTCTGCTGAAGCAGAGGGTGCCCAACACAGACTTTTGCCAGCCCAGTCCCTGCTTTTCAACCTCAGTCTTTGAAGACATTTCTCAGGCTATTGGGATATCAGCAAAGTCACCATTGACTTGATTTTCAGTACTTCAGCAAAAATGTTCATTATACAAGAGGAGAAATAATACATTGAAGTTGTCCCCTTTAAAAGTTTCTTTTGGTTTTGTGGTTTTTTTTTTTTTTAGAATGAAAATAAACCCAAGACAATTGGCTTCAAAACACATTCCTAATGCTTAAACCATTCCCTGAAATATACAAGTACTTGGGCTGAGGAGGAAACGGACATTAGATGAAGAGATTATTAAAAAATGTATGATTATTTAAGGTCAGCTGTTATTGTAGCAGAATTTAGCCATACAACCATCTAAAAGTTTTATCAGCTATGACAATATTTGAACGTATTCATGATCAGTATTCACAGCCAACCATTAGTTTACTTAGGTATCCAATAATTATAAATGTCAAACAAAGCTGTTTTCTACCTAGCATGGCCTGATAAGGAAGTACTGTTTACTTACTCCATTTAAAGAAGGTTGGATCATTGACCTATTTGAGATCATACTTTCCTGTACCAGACTGAAAGCCTGGACAGGAGAATCAACCCGTGGGGTGAAACTTGGTCCCAATATTGATGGCAGTAACGTGCCTTTGAAGATCTGTTTGAAATGTGAAAGGTTAGGCCTTTACAGAGGCCAAACTGAGAAATGCAGAAAAGCTGTAATGCCGTCACTCAGTGCAGCACTTCCAGCTGGGATGAGCTTACCTGACACCCTCGCAGTGGCAAAGTACTTGTTTCTGAAACTGAGACTGCAAGAGAGCTGCTCTCTTGACTGACATGTTCCTGTTCAATGACTTTTTCAAATGTTCTATGAACCTTGCAGATCAGGCCTCAGCTAAGCAATGTTTTCTTAATCTATTTTTTTCTGGCACCTGACTTCCTGCAAATGACAATACTGATTTTTTTACTGTTTGTCTTACATATTGTGGTATTTCACGGGGAGGGTTGGTGTGTGGTTTGCTGTTGGTTTTGTGGGGGGAAGTTGTATTATTTATTTGCTTGCTTGTTTTGTTTTCTTTAAGAATACTGCACATTTCCACAGCTCTTCATAAGACTTGTCTTTCCATGTGTATGGAAATGTGTATGGTGCTCACCAACATCCACGGGCATTTATACTGTGGTACTCTTTGGAAAGACAGAATGAAAGGATTTCTGAAAACCATCTGATACCACGTGCATGGCTTATGCTGAAAAAACAAGCAAGAGGGTGACCCTCCTAAAGAGCTTTAATACAGATGTGCACCTTCAGAAAAAGGTAGCTAGTAGAAGAAAACATTGACTACTACTATTTTGTTTTACTTAGAGTGAAGGATTAGATCAATTTGGCAGCCATGGTAAGTATTTTCTGTGTGTTGTGGTAACAACTTAAAAAATTCAGGCAGTAAAATATCATTAAAATTGGGATTAATCAGGATTAACACACATTGGGGGGTGGGGAATGCATTATTAAGTCTCCTTGTCACCTTCATGGATTACAGAGCTTTGTTCCACGTGAAAATGAATACCTCATGGATTCCTGTAAGTTTCAATAAATACATTTTTATTGATCCAATATAGACATCCTTTTTGCAAAAACAACATTGAAAATAAGTTTATATTTACCAAAGCAGTACATCCTTGGGTTATTTTGGGTTTGTTTTTAATTTGCTTGTCCCCTGACCCTCTTGCTTGTTTCCTCTGGCAATAGCTATTCCTAGACTATAAATGTGCTTCGAACACAGAGGAATTCTGCTGTTAACTATGATTTCAGAAGTGTAAATCTATGATAATAAATAGCCTAAAGTCAAGAAAGACTAGCTGTTAAGCTTTTTTTCTCATGGCCAACAGTAATAGCAGTTTGCTATAATATATACAAACCAGAGGAATATTTTTTTGGTAAATATTCTTTTTTGATTTTCCTGTTTCCTAGTGACACAGTTGGAAGCAGGAAACTCTTTTTGAGTTTTGAGCTGCAGTAGTCCAAAGGATATCCTTGTCTCTCTCCACCTCTATAAATAAAGTAGAACTTTTACCCTGGCTCTAAAAATCAGTATGTGTGGCTTTTATGCTGTTTACAAGGAGAGTCACAGCTATTCATAACTAATTGATTTATTTTCAACTAATGATAATTGAAGTATTAAACATCCAGTATTACTTTCTTAGGCTTCTGACAAATATTAGGTCCCTCCCCAGACACAGAAAACTAGAGTTTGGGCATCTAATTGTTTACTTCAGTTACATGATTCTAACTGCAGTGGAAGCATCACAAGACTATCAGATTTTGATTTAAATGAGAAATCTTATTTTATAGTTGAACAATGTTTGAGCCTCTTTTTTTCCTCTTCCACTTGATAAATTTTCCAGAATAGATCATATTTAATGTCACTCAGTATTTTTTTTTGATAGAATGAACTGAAATATAATTTGCCTACCTTGTTCAATAAAGCACAGTGAAGTATCATTACAATAGTGTAATTTTGGTTTAAGCTTTTGGGGGGGGGTGTTGTATGTTTTTTCCTTTTCTTTCTTTTTCTTTCTCTCTCTTTTTTTTTCTTTTTTTTTGGTTTGTTTTTGTTTTCCCCTGAGGTTTACTTCTATAAAATCTGCTTAATCTCTCAACCCAGTTTGCTACAAACTTGCACCAAAGTTACTCGAAATGTGTGGTTTCAAGGAGGAGCAGTATCAGCTTGTGTGTAGCTGCTTGAATATCAGGTTCCTGATTCCTGCAAGAAAATTTTGGAATGGTCAGAACAGGAATCATAAGAATGAGAAGAGGATGTAAAACTTACTGCAAAACTCAAGAAGTTTCATCCCTTTACTTTATCACCTTCAGGCTAAAGGTGTTTTTTTTTCCAATTGATAAACAAATATGTCTGCAGTGATAAGCTAAGCAAATTCTCATGGAGACAAGATGGAGATTATATAGAAATGGCAGTAATTACCTTTAGGATGATTTTAGTAAAGACTGAAGTAGATTTCCACTACCAAAAATCCATATCCAATTTAGATATCTATTTTTCTGAATGGCTATGGTATTTTATTTCTATTTTGGGCATAATTCAGGAAACCCTCTTATGCAAAAGATCAGGCTGTCAGGACATCAGTGAAGTCCCTGATTACTAATAAGTGATTATTTATTATGGCTGATTATTAATTTTGGCAAGATTTAGTGGGTGAAAGTCTGGCTATGCAAGTTCAGTGGAAATACTGTCACTAATTTAAATTATACCATAACTTAGAAATATTTTATTTGCCTGGGTGATTTAAATACTCAGTAGTAATTCTGGGTTATGAATTGGAATTGTAAATTACGGTGGTATAGTCAGGAGACAAAAGCAGAGCTTTACTCATCTGTGAACAGGGAACCAGGAGGCTGTGTTGAGCCTCCCTGGTTTTCCAGCTGTACATGGTTCAGTACCTCCACTCAGTGCATTTGGGACAGGGACTGTGAACAGTAGCATCAGCACATGAAGACACCTGATTTTCACAGTTTCTCTGGAAATTGAAAGCTTTTCTGTTACCTCAGCATAGCAGCAGTTCCCAAGCACAGGGGAACTGAGGTTACCATGGGCTGGAAACTCCTGCAGTCAGATTTTCCATCTCTCTTCCCCTCGAGGTGTGACTGTCACTTCTCAGTCAGCATGGGCAGGTCTCTGGCTCCATCAGCCCAGTGGAACTGCTGTGCCTGGAGGGAATGAGGCACGAGGTGCAGTGGCACCTGTTGGGATAGGATGGAGGAACACACCTCTCAAGCACAGACCTCTCATTTAGGCCGTGGACTTTGGGTTCCCTACCTGCAAGGAAGGCTGATTTCATTTCTGTCCTCAAGGTACAGCTGGAGACAGAGGAGGAATCAGAAATTCCTCTTGCAGCCTGTTGAATGAAGGGATATAACACAGAGAGCAGAAAAAGATCAAAGAAATAAATTAATATATTCACAAGGAATTTATGTTCAAAGACCAGTAATCATCCTAACCAAGGAAAAGGTGGGCAAAGAAAGGACATGTGATCACTCTGTTTTCAACTGTTCCCTCCCTGTTTTCTACCTGTTTCGCAGACATACCAGGAGCAATGCAAAAACTTCCATTCCCCACTTCTCTGGACACCTCCACTGCCCCAGACAGACACACACTCACTAATCATTAGTTTTTGCCAAGAGCTGAGAATATTTTTATGCCCTCCTTGTCTGGGAATAATAAGATTAATCTTTACAGAGAAGATGCATTTTAGTAGCCTCTTTTTATCAGAACTGTACTGATTCACCATCTGACAGGCTGTCCCTGAATATGTATGTCTGTTTTTCCTTTGCCTGCTCCTTTTAACTATGGAGATATTTTACCTGATCATAACAATGAAAGGCAGAAGGAAGAGCTGGGAACCCTCACAGAAATGGGGGATGAAGGTTAGCTACATCCTTTGTCCTTTTTTAAGCTTTTTTTTCCTTTCTCCCAAAGATGAGAGAGTTCTTTGGTGTCCTTTGTTATTATTTTCTGAGCATGTTATGTTATGTGATGCTGCTCCTATCCTGCTTGGCAAAAACTACACCCAACTGTTTGGGGTCCCTTGTGCCAGGCACACCTTCTAAGAATGGCTTTGCCTAAGGAGATTTAATTTCAAACATAGGCAAATGGAATTAAGGAAAACTGTGACACTTAGTCCCTTTTCAAACTAGGAAACTGATTCAGCCAAATCAGTTCTTGAGTCAGTTTCTCTCTAACACTGGTAATTGCTGTTGGCTGAGAACATAGAAAAGAGGGTATATCAGGTATCAAAAAAAAGAACTTACTTCTTCTGGTATGTACACCCAGAATTGCAGATAATACTGCAGGAGGGTTAGAAGCACCTTTAATTAGCACCTTTAATTATCCTTTTTCCCAGCATCTTGCCTAAGAGATTTGGGCTCTGCAATGCTGTTAAGGTGATGGACTTCATGCAGTAAAATGCATGATGCCAAGAAGATTCCCTGAACATGGGGCTTTGTACCCCCAAAACAAAAAAGATTGGTCTGTGTAATGGAAGACAAAAGCCAGCTGATCAGAAAGACTGAAAAAAGTTGTGGTTTAACTTTTCTCTGGTATTTTATCCTATTTTACCTCTTTGTACTTGGTCTGCAATCAACTGCTTAAACTGTGCAAAAAAAAACCCAAACCAAAACAGACAAAAACACAAATGGCAAAAAGCAAACATACCCAAAAAGCGTAAAGTTGTTAAAGCAATTAATTTTTGATGCAGAAGCTCTTTATAGGCCTGTGGAAACAAAACCCACCTTTCACTGAACAGTCCAGCTATTTGTTTATGTGGGAAATGAAGGTGGCCTCTCACATTGTGGCCCTGTTGCTGGGAAGAAAGAGCTACGTTTGGCTGAGCTAAAGGCAGAAGAGCAATTCAGTTCTCATTTCTGCACCCTCAGCTGAAGGCAGAGCCTGGGAATGGGGAGATTTATCTTAAAGAGGGCGGGGAGATCGCACTTGCTTTGTTTCCAAACTGTTGAATATAAAACTGTTCTGATAATATGTATACAACTTCCTTCTAGTCCTTTTTCTTGTTGCAGCAGAAGCAGATATATCCCAAGCAAAAACAATGTTTCATCCTGTCAGATTTGGGTGGAAAGGGGAGGGGAGGATAAAACATGAAAACAATTAAAATGTTTATTTTTAATAGTGTCTGGCAGTAGTCAGAGTTTCTAAAACTATAAATAAACAAAAGCCATAGTTAACGATGAGAAACATATGCCATACACATGTTTTTTAAAATTTAGAAAAAGAAAATAGATAATGAGTAGTATTACGTAGATGGCCCTTCACCAGAGTCTCATCAAAACTGCCATTGCAACAGAGATTCAGAAGAATGTAAAATTCAGGTGTCAGTTCCTTGAGTCACCTCTGTTCTGATGGATTTAGTATCATCTTCCCCCTTGATTTTGATTTGGGGACAGGACTTGCCGTGCCTGGAGAAGATGTGTACCTGGTGGGGCCAGGTCATTGCACCAACCTGCAGCTGCTTTTAAAACAAGGGCAGGATCTGAAAATCCACATGTGTGCAGAAAGTGGGAAGTTATGTTCAGAGACATACGAATACCAAAGCTCTGGCTGAGAGGACAACCCTGAATTTCTGGTATTTGGTAGAAGATGAGGGCAACTCGAGTAGCAGCCCAGCCCAGCCCAGGTGGCTAATCCAGCCATGGTGTGTGGTCAGCAGCCCTGCTCTGCTGCAGGATTGAGTGCAGGAATACGGCTCCAATTATCAGAGCTATTTATGTGCACTTGCTTTTGGCAGTCCTGCTTTGGAATGCTGCTTGTAAAAGGTTTCATACTTTTCTCTTAAGCTTCTTAAAGGGCTGTTATGCATTCACAAGCATCCATATCCATCTGGTAAGGAATGTGTCCCAACTCAATTAACACCACATACACACCAATCTCTGCCATTCTGGAGTGTGATTCAGTATTCCAATTGTGCTTCCATATTAAGAGAGGAGGTTAGGAAAGACTGGGAAAACAGTACAAATTACAAGAAAAGCATAAAGAGTAATAGTTTAAAAAGGATTTTAAAAATAATTCTTTTCACGATAGGCTTTTTGGACATTGGCATTTCTGAGTTTTAAGGAAGCAGCTACATTCTCTGCTTTCAGGCCTGATAACATAAGATTCAGAAGCAGGTAGGGCCCTTTAAAAGCACAGATATTTCCTTGAATAATTTCTGCTACACTTAACAGCAAGTAAGATTTGCAAATACATATAATTTTTATTTTGCATTCCTGTAATTCTACTGCTTTAAAATGTTTTCTTTATTGACATTCGCTGCTGTTGCTGTATACGGTACTTTAGTTACCTAGCACTTCAATTTAACACTGGAGGTTTTTCTTTCCAAAAGTACTAATACAGAATACATAAATGGGCCTGATGTCTTAGAAAACATGATGACCACTAAGAATGCATAGGAAGTATAAAAGCAAAGTCCAGAATTACTGGCAAATCTAAAGACATTAGAAACAGAGGGAAGAAGGCATCTACCTAGCAGAAGAGAAAATCAGTTTCTAAAACACTTTTAAGTTTGAGGAAGATATGAGCTCTCCAAAGGATTTTTAAGGAAACAATACATAATAGTAAATGACACAACAATTTCAAGTGGCTTGAAGTGGGAAATGAAATTAAAGTGGGAATAAGGGGACAGAAAATAATAGATGCAACTTTCTGCTTGTAAGGCAACAGGGACAGAAATTTGTTTTTACAGAAGGAATTCAGGAAAAAGATGGAAGTGTGTTAGAGTTTATCTGAACTGCAGGATTATTGATATTAGCAGAATGTTGCACAACTGTTAGTGATAATTGAATTTGTTGGCTCTTCATGGTAGTATTTCTACCAATGGACTTTCTGTCTTGGCCACAAAATATGGCTTCACTTAAATCCCCTACAAAATTAGTTCAAGCCACTGTATAGTTTGTTTTTTAAATCATGTGTGCTCATGTAAGAAAAAAGTTCTCATTTAGTATTTGGATTTTTTGTCCCTGTAAAGACAGGGAATTGGCCATTTAAATACAAGTTAGTAAGTAATTGGAATCACTAGCAATTCATGGAACCTTCTCTACCAGGCTACTTTTGGCATTCCAATTGGATTCCATGTAAGTGAGTGATAGGGATGAAATGTAGCAGGCAAAGCAACATTTTGTCTATTTTAAGCATTTATTGTATAATGAGATTCTTATTTTAATCATTGTCTTTCAGATTATAAATCACTGTTTTCCTCTTTTGCTACAAGAGAATAAACTCCCAAGCAATGAAATATGGGTTAGGTTATTGTCTTTTTAATTCACTGCCTGAATGATAGCACATAACCCATCAGCTTGCTGGAAATCCTCACCATTAAGTTGATTAATAAGGGAAATAATAAAGCAATAACTACTTTGATTTTGCACCATCCATATATTGTCACAAGATGGGAGAGTCATGCAGAAAAATGCATTGATAAACTGGTTTGACCTTGTTGGAGCATCAGTAAGATTGCTGGGGGGCTGCCACACCTGACTTATAAAGGAAAGAGCAGAGTTTGTTCTGCCTGGGGAAGAGGAGGCAAAGGGAGGATCTTAATGCTGTCTTCAATTATCTCATGGGTAGTTGGAGAGAAGATGGGAAAGATAAACTTTTTTTTCAGAGGTCCACAGCAAAAGTGGAAGAGGGAATAGATACAATCTGCAGCAAGGAAAATTATTCTAAGAGCAAAGGAAAAAAACAGACCTTTGCTGCAAGGATGGCCAAATTAAAGGGAAATCCTCTTCAGTGCAGTGATTCAAAATACCACTGGACAAGCCCTGGGCAACCAAATGTACTTTTGAAGCTGTTTTAATTTGGAACTTGGACCAGGTGATGTCCAGAGCTTCTGTCAGACAGAAATCATCCTGGCATTATCTGACCACATTGCAACCCTTAAGTCCATTAATGACTACTATAAAGTGTATTTAGGGTCCATTAATGAAGTTACAGAATCATGCAATCATAGAAGGGTTATGGTTGGAAAGGATTTTAAAGATCATTCAGTTCTGACCCCTCTGTCATGGGCACAAGTACATGTTGCTTCTGCTGCTCATATCTGACCTTTGCCATCTTCTGACTTTAGAATATCCACTTATCATTTTGTCTCATCTTCAGTGAAGAGAGTGACTAATCTGACACCTCTAGAAGCACAGAGGAGGGTATTAAGAGATCTTTATAATTCAGGAAGGTGTGGAAAAGTCTCATTTGACCTTCTTAATGCAGGGAGATGATAGAGAGAAAAAATATTTTTCTATGATAGAAAAGTAAAACTTGAAAGATCTCTCTACCTGAAAAAAAGTCTGTTCTCAGGGTGCTACATTTTTCTTTTTTCTCTCCCCTTTTCCCTGATGCAAGGCATGCTGGTAAATCAGTCAGAATTCTCATGTGTCTTAGGAATGAAAAACACTGAGAAGCACTGGCATGTGTATATCAACATCCAAAAATATGTCCTCCCAGTGTATCTTGGAACACGTGTGTGAGAAAGAGGATGGCTCCTGAAAGCCCTGCATTCCTGCAGGAATAGATGCCTGGGTCTGTGGGACAGAAGGCAGCTGCCATCCCTTCTGCCTTTCTGCTCTGACTTCTGCAGGACAGCATTTCAATTTTCAGTGCTGTTTTGCAGTCTGAACCTTGCCCCTTGTGAGACCTCAGAAGGTACAAAGCTAAAAAAAAAGCTGCTTCTCCTTTGGCTGACCATTCAAAAGTGCTGTCATTCTGCTACTGCACAAGTAAATAAAACAGCATGAAGAGATGGAGGCTAGAACATTAAAATATATGTGCCATCAACGGGATTTCTGAACAATTTCAATATGTTCTCTGAAGCAGCAGAGGGATCTGGCAACAGCTGGAGCTGTATTCGGTGGTCATCAGAAATTTACACTGACATGTACTCCCTTGTAGGTATGATTTTCCTGGGGGAAGGGGACTTTGTATTATTTGGCAATAACCCTGAAGCATTCATTGGAGGAAAACTTGCCTCAGTATTGAGAAATACCAAATACTTGAATTTTTTCCCTTCAAATATCATTTATTTCTCTGTTGATATTTTTGTGATAATTATTCCCCTCCCCACTGATAGCTTATTATTATATGCTTGTGATTTCAGAGCAATAGTCTTAGTTTTGATCAGAATTTAACATTGGTCTCTGCTAAGAGCAAATAAAGCCACATTTTTTTATAAGAGGTCTCTAACTTCAAGGACTTCCTTACTTCAATGAATAGTTCAATGCAACTTTTTGGAAACCTGGTGCCCTGTGAGGACTGAAGTGCTCAAACCCCTTTTGATTTCAGATATTATATACAAATGTGAATATGCTGAAGAACTGTAAGCAGTAGGGAAGCAATGCAATGATATTTGAAGGTTTCTTACAGTACAATTTCTTAATATAAAACCAGTACAGAGGTCTTTCTGATTGTGCTGATGCAGAATAGCAGATATGGAAATCCTGTTTTGTCAGTTCTTTCTAACACAGCATTGTTCCTCCAGTATATGATTCCCTGCTCTAATTAATCCAGTTCTGAATGACTCAGTTTCCACATTTCCTTAAGAGATTACTCAGTCTGTTAAATAACACCAGGATGGTTTTGCTGAGAGTCTGCTTCTGCACTCAGTTTTATCCAGTTATCCTAGTGATTGGTAGCAAACCTGAACAACTTTGCTTCTCTTGTTTTATTCTCTGTGTGTTGGTATCACCAGTGCCTTACATGAGCCTTTTTATGGACCAGGACTATGACACCTCTAATACTGATGTATTATTAGTTCATTATGTGTGAAGGTAAAAATTCTTGGGTCCTTTCCACATGAATGTTGTACTGCATATTTTTATCCATTCTTCTGTCTTTCCTCTATCACCTTTCAAATAATATCTTTTTATAGGATTCCAAGCATCCCAGTGGAAACACACTCTGGATTGTTTTTCTCTCAGTTACTTTACCTATCTTTTTTCTACAACAAATAATTTCTTGGTTAGTTTTTTTAATCATTCTGTTGCAAAGGATTCCAGACACTTGTGCTACGCTGATGTGATGAGTAGCATGAGATACAGTCATGATGGAATAGAAGTGATGGGATACTGAGGTGATGGAGGGAATGGAGTAAATGATGCATTGTTTTACTACTATCAATAAAGAGTCAATGTTCAAGGAATTAGAGGGCTGATAGAATGCCAACTTCTGGATAAGAAATGAAACAAAAGCCATGACCAGAATCTGTTTGTGGTTATTCAAGTTTCCATGGCTCTCTTCCAATACTAACATGCAATTTTGAAATCCTGACAAAATTCAAATTCACTTATTTACATTCTGCCTCCCCATATTTCCTATTATTGTATAACACATTCTTGTTACTTAATTGCTGTGTAATGTCCTGTGATGCTAAGCAGGTGCTGCTGCTTGGGAACGTGATCTAAATGAAATGTAAACCTGTAGTTCAGTGAATCACCTGTATCGCTAACCTTTGATTCCTTTTTATGTTGTTCATATTCATTCAGACTAACATTATTTAAGCATTATATTCCTGAATAAATTTACAACCCCTTTATTAAACCCATTAAATGCAAATTTACATTTACACATTTAGCCACAGGATAAAATTCGTCTCAAGTACTGTAATAAGGTCCTGGTGTGTGGATATACAGATAGATCTACTAAAAAAGCTTCAAGCTTTTGATGCTTGGAAATAAAAATATAAAGAAAATAGGCACATTTAGTACTTTTCTTACTTCCTTGATCTAAGAGAATGTTCTATGATTTAATCAAATAACTAAAACAAGAACTTAACTGTAAATAAATGTTAAAATTAGAAAATTTTTTCATGTTCCAAGTGAATTTCTGGTCTTTTTTCTGTCAGCCAGAAACTTCATGTAATCAGAACTTGGCATTTTAGGACTTCTCAAATGTTTCTTAAGATCCTGTTTGGCTTTGTGTGAAAAAGTAGACCAGCACATATCCAATTTTTATTTCTGACCAAACCAAGAGAGAAAACTCTAAGGAGAGATATCCTAAAGTGTGTCCTTTCAATATAGATGGGCAATAACTTTGAGCTAGATTTAGAAAGATTCAGGAGAAATTGAAGGGTATAAGTTCAAATATGAAATAGAAAAAGTTCTCCGTTCTGTTTAACAGCACAGACACCTAAATTCTCCAAGTATCTTTGACTTCAAAATAAACTCATAATTCTCTCTTTGCACACACCAACCCCCAGCCAAGGAGCTCATGACCTCTCTATGCTATCTGCTGTGTCAGTGTCCAAAGGTGGTACCCAAGCTGTAGGCATACAGTTTGTCTAAAACTGTCACTTTGGAACCCAAACACAGTGCAATGTTGGCTGCTTTTCAAATCAAGGTGACACAAGTTTTTTTCTTCCCTTCTTACAATGGAATCTAGGATTGTAACGCTGTCCTGAGACATGGGAAATTTAGTTGTTTGCATATCATGAGTGGGTGGAAGTTGTATCTTTCAGAGTCTGTGAAAATGACTAGCTACTGCCAGCATTAAATGTTCTGCTGTGCTGGCTGGTGACAACTGAAGCAGCATTGAGCTTTCTAGGTGCTCCAGTCCTTTTTTAATTGACTGGAGAATTGTTTAGACTGTGAGATCTCAGGGCAGGAGCCATCATCTGTGCTTTTAAATCATCTAAAATAAAAACTTTCAGCATCAGTGAGGTAGGAAAAAACATTAAAAATCTGGTAGCATATGTTTAAGGGCTGAGTTTGACTGAAAAATTTCATTTCTTCTCAGCAAGGTTAACTCTGAACAAAATCTATGCTACCATCTTAATAAATACATATTCTTCACTTTCACTTTTAAAAATAGTGTGGATGAAACAGACTTTTTCAAAGCTACAAGAGCATTTTCAAAATTAAATACATTGGGTTTCTTTACGATAAATAACATCCCGCAACCATAGCAATGTTGAGTGGTTTTCATGGAATACAATCCATTTTGTTGCCTGTCAGTAAAGCTTACACAACTTTGCTTTTAAAAATAAAAGAGCACAGGTTGTAATATTTATGATTCTTTAAATCAACAACTGTGCAGAAAAAGACTGTTCCTGAAAAATTTCCTGTTACCCTTGAATTTCACAAGGCCACTACCCTTTCTATCAGTTATGAATACTATAGTGCCTAAAGGCTCCAATTAGGTATTAGAACAGTGATAACAGGCACTGTAAATGTGCAAGACAAATCTTCCCTAAGGGGCTATAATAAAATATTATTTTATAAAACCCAAGTGATTTCTTAAAATAGCTTTATAGCTATGGCAGACTATTACTAACTTTGGCCTAGATCCTGCAGTGAAGATGTGAATTGCGAGTCTCCACCCAGTAAGTGAAGGCAAGGAACCTGCTCTTTTAGTAAAGGGCCATTAAAAATGGAAGTTGCTGTTACAATGTGGAATTTTTTCATTCACTTCCAGAAAAAAACCCCAACAGGGTAACTTGCAGTTAGTGCTGAAGATCTACCCTAGAAGTTACTAGTCAGATCACAAAATACTATTGAGAATGCTCCAAGCCACTGAGTGCCATAAATGACAGAGAAATACAAGTAGAAAAGAAACAAGCTTGTTGACCTGGATGATGAAGTGTCTTTGACTACTGATCAAACCTTTGCTTTAGGTCACGTTCACAGCATTTTCTGAGGCGTATGAAGTCAGCTAACCGCAGGAACCCTTCCCGGTGGCAGTGGCTGGACTGTCCTATCTCTTGGTCTACACTGACCCTTGCCCAAGTGCCGAAGTTCCTTTCCCACAGCCATAGGTGCGAACAGCACTTAGCACACGTGCTTCTCAAGAGCGGTAGCAAAGGTGGCTATTTTCAAAAGTACATTCCCGACCCACACAATTTCCCCAGCTCCCGATTTCCTGCCCTGTGCCGGGGCTGGCCGCGCCTCTTCGGTCTGCGGCGCGTCCTTGGCGCATCTGCCCGGTTTCCCCCAGGGCGCGGACCCCGGCCGGGGGCTGGCAGCGCCGCGGGGAACCGAGCGCAGGTGGCGGCGCTA
>JAYDZK010000271.1:19570293-19646673 GCA_034509185.1 Euphonia xanthogaster | reverse complement strand
AGGAGCGGCGGCTCCTCGGAGAAAGGAGGAGGAGGAAGGGGGGGGTCCCTCGGAGCGGAGCCGGCCGCAGCGAGAGAGGCGGGGCGGGGTGGGCGCGGGAGGCGTGGAGGGCCCGCGGAGCGGCGCGGACGGGCGCGTGCCATGCGCGGCGCGGCAGCCGGCGGCTCCCGCTCGCTGGCTCAGCATGCGCGGGCTGTGCCCCCGCCTCTGCCTGCTGGCCGCCGCGCTGGGGCTCTGCGGGGGCAGCAGGAACTGCCCCGACCTCATCGTGGACCGCTGCCTCTGCGCCGCCGAGCGCGCCAAGGGGCCCGGCCGCCCGGCCCTCCGCATCAAAGTGGTCTGCACCGGCGGAGACTTGGTGGAAACTTTGCAGCCCGCCGTGCTGCCCAACCGCACCGTGTCCCTGTGAGTACGGCCCGCGGGCGGCGCGCACCTGGCGCGGGGGGTGCCGGGGAGACGCGGGGCTCGAGGGGACCCCGCGCCCGCCGCTCCGGAGCCCGCAGAACCGCTCCGTGCCCGCTGCAGCCCCGACCCTGCTTTTAAAAAGTCTGTGAGAGTTTGGGGGTGTTTGTTTATTGATTTATATTTTTTTTCGTGTTCAGTTGGGAAACTCCCGCTGGCGTTCGGGTCGAAGTGGGGGAGCTGGGCTCTCCGTGGTGTAAATTGCACGCTGCTGCGGGCGGCGGTTTGGGAAGTGTCAGTGGTAGCAGAACTGATGGAGCTCTCTGGTGTACCTCTCCGCCAGCGACGGGACGGGCTCCTCCTGTCCGGGCAATAAATGAATGATATCGGTAATGCTGAACTGCCTCCTGGAGTGCTGTGTCATTAACTGGTTCTCCCTTTCTCTCTCGTCTCCTCTAAATAAAGTTTGGAAATTGATATCTCCTTTTGTAAGATGAGTTTCTATACAACGGTATGAAACTCTCGAATCTCCAATATAATTCAGAGTTGTCTGGTAATTCGAAATGACTCGGGGAATGGTGTTCGGTTTTTTTTTTTTTTTTTTTTTTTAAACTAGGAATTAGGTTATGATACTTTGTTGCCTGTTGCACATAGCTAAACTGAATAAATAGTGTGTTGTAAGTAAGGTAGTAGAACTTTCTGTGATTGTATCCTCAAGTACAGCTGACAGTAATGTCCCTGTAATGCACCCAAGCAGTAATAGCTCTGTGACATTTACCCTTTAGATCATACACATATCAACAGATCTTTTACTCTTGAATTTAGTTCTGTTGACAGTTCCTGCTATGAACATCTCCACTGTTCAGTGCATTTTCTTTAAGTCAACACTTTCAGGAGGCAACTGGTAAAGACAGTAATTCATAACATCTGGGGAGCTTGTGCTTGTAAATGTACAGATGTGCTGTGTATGCTCCAGTTCAGTTTTAGCTATGACTGTTGGGTGACTTGATGCTGATTATCTGTATGCTGATTATTTATTTAGGAAACTTCTGCTTCTATACAAGAGACAATAATTGCACTTCCTCCTGAATTTTAATAGGCTGGTTTGGAATATTACATTACTTACCAACATAAACTTTAACCTCAATGATAAATTCACTGCCACTTCTATAGTTTGCATAACTGGCTATGTAGTTAGAAGTGGTACTCACCAGAATTATAAAACGTCGACGTCTTGGGGAGGTAGGAACTGTTTTTTCCTCCTGGTTAAAGAGCTATACCAACTCTCACACTCAGCATGTCTGCAAAGGTTTTTCCTCTTAAGCATTGACTCTCAGAGTCTTATTTAGGTTTTTAAGAAACTTTTGCTGAGGTAAGTACCAGTCAAGGAATCCAGCTGACCATGAGATCAACAGAAGTATGTATTCACTGCAGTGAAAAGAAATTGAATTGGAAACAGAAGTGAGAAAAGATGAACAGGGGAGGTGGTGTGTTTGAAGTGGTAGGTGGGAGGATTTGCTCGCTTATACATGTGATTTAAGGCACCAGTAGCAAACTTGATCCTATCAATCAAAACACATTCATTTCAGGTAACACTTGCTCAAAAGTCATTAGAAAGGTACTGTGCTAGTTTTTTTAAACTTAAATACCTCTTGACCTGAGAGCTGATTAGCTGGCCCTAGTTGATACAAAAGATACATTTTGGGTTTTTTTTTTTTGTATTTTAAATGGACTAGTATAGTACTATGTATCATGTATCCCTTTTCCTCTCACAGTCTCCTGTCTCATTTTTGAGAATTTTTTTTCCTTTCCCAGAAGTAAATTTAAGGTTAAATATTTAAGGTAAAAAAGAAAAAAAATTAAAATCTGTATTAGAAGAAGTAGCTTAGAACATACAGGTAGAAAATTTGATTGAATATGTCAAAGATTTTCCAGGTGAAACTGGTTTTTATGAATTAAGTTACTCATGTGGGATTTGGCCAGCTGTAGAAAATAATGATAATGAGCTCAAGTATTAGTGCTCTTACATTTGTTTTTGTAGCTGAATAAGAGATGCAGGCAAAAGAAAATATTCTGGTAGATGCTGCCTGCTTCCATTCAGTTTTATGGGCCCACAGAGGGAAAGAGAGCTTTAACATATGGAACATAACCTTTTGGATTGCTTTAACAATTAAGAACTATAGAGGTGAATAAAAGACTATATGTTCAGATGCTATAATACTGTAATGAAACAATGTAATAAACATTTTGTGGGATTTGGGGCAGATTATTCATTATATAGGCAGGCTATTTCCTTAGTGCTATGATCTTTTGGAAGGCAAGATCAAAGCCAAACTCTGGTAACTGCTCTGCGGAGATGGAAGAGAATTACCTCTGCTTTATCTCTTAAGCCAGTCAGATATGTAACATCTCATTTACATGCTCAGTAATGGTATTATCAGCAAATTTAGAAGTTATGATTTGGTAGCTTAATTGAAGCTTGAGTTTGGTGGCTTAGGTTCCTTCACCTAAGTGACTCTGGGTCTTGTCTGAGTTTGATACTTTAGGCTCTATGGTATATATGTACTGAACTATTGCTACTAGGAATACTTCTGACACAATCACACACGGTGACTACACACTAGTGTGAAGTCACTGAAAAAATGCTTATTTTTGACATGTTTGGACCAATTATTTTCAGATTATGAGGTGAGGAAGTCTGCAGAGTTTCTTTGAAATCATTTGAACACTAGAGCTATTCAGTACTGTCTAAATGCTCCCAATGATAATCACACTAGAAATAAAATCAAAATATAAGCTGATAAAGCACCTATTCTCTCTTCTTTATTTTATATTAAAACCCGAACCAAACAAAAAACCCCCTTGTTCTGGACTCTGTTTCACTGTCTTTATTTAGTGTTTTACTGCTTTGGAAACAGGATTCATGAGCTTAATGTGGATCAAAAGTAAAAACTTAGCTGTAGCTTCACAAAGTATTTGCACGTATCTTGTTAAAAGTGATTCTAGTCCTTATGGATTTGCAGCATGCATCTCTTGCTTTATATTTTGGGACAGGGTGGAGAAAGAGAATTACCTTTTTTTTTTTTTTTTCCATGAAGAATACAGCTGTTGAATCACTAATTCATGGGATCTACTCTCACAATTTCACTCTCAGTAGGCATTGAAGTGTAGACCCAACAAGGAGGAGTCATATCACTTCAGGATAATGTAGTTTGCTTATTTTATACTCTGTGGTTGAATACTTGGGGATTATTGTATGAAACCAATATTTCACATTTTTTTTAATCAGTGTGATTGGATTGTTAAAATGTAACTCTAGGAAATGAGACTATTTGCAATCTTCTGTCTCCTCTATGTTGATGGAAAAATTAGTTGTAAACTTTTTGACTGAGTTGCTGAAATTTGGGCCATGTGGAGAAGTTTTTTTGCTGGCTTTTACAATGTGAAACTTCTGCAGTTTGAAATTTTTGAAATTAGGAGATTGGATTCTCTACTGGACAGTATATTGGTGGGTTACTTACATACTTTTTTCTTTCATGTCAAGTGGTGTTAAAAACTTCATGCTTTGAATCTTGGAAGTTCTCAGTTCAATACATGTCACTTGGTATCACTGGGCAGAATATACTTTGAAGTTATAAATGCCGTAAGTTTCTGATAGTAGCATCACTTTTTTCCTCCTTCAGTTCAAAAGAAAGTCTAGGTGTATACCAATGGTTGATATTTTTACAAATTTTACCCACAGATACACCTATTGAAAGGTGTAATTTTAAACTGTCATAATATAAATGAAGAAAATTTATGGTAGTGGATGGCTTATATAAATTCTTTATCATATAGGATTCTTCATACTTTTTATGTCTAAGCATTTCTTCTGACTTTGAATTGGAGGTTGTCTCAAATTCCTCAGATTCTCAATTTCAGAGTAAGGCTCCATGACTCCAATGGTAATCCGTAGCCATAATATGTATGAAAGGTGTTCATCTTCAAAGCACTCCATAAACATTAAATACTCTTCTGAAAGCAGCATTGCCCCACTTTTCTCTGTCCCAAAATTACTTTTATGTCACATTCATTTATATCATGTCCACTGGAATTTTTTCAGAGTTATTATATTATATTACTGTGTTTTTTTTCATGTCTAGTCTGGTCTTTTATCTGCCTATATTTAGTTTAGGGTATATCAATATGGTTTATTTGATATAAGCATCTTGTTTTAAAAAGAGGTGGCAAAAATGTTATGTCCCAAAGAGTGCAGGGCTTAAGCTAGCCAAAGCAAACAGAGAGTTGAAGAAAGATTGAACCAAAAATATTATTCAGTAGTTTTATTTCCATGTCTTGAAACTCACATATTCTTCTTTATTGATTTGAGACCTAACATAGCATTGCTAATTTGTAACTAAAGAACATTATTAAAGAACGTAGGGTGATTCTTGTTATAAAGGTTTTTGCAAACGTTTTCACCTTGGTTAGTTTACTGTGTTCACTCAAATTGGCAGGAAAAAAAGAAAAAGAAACAGGTTTCCTGCTCCATTATTTATATGTATATACATATTTATACATGCTTTCTCTGAAACTCTTAAATAAAGAAAAAGGAAAAAACATTTTGTGGAAGAAACTCCTAATAGGGAAGCCTATATAAAATACACCAAAGACTTGGAAGGTCTGGGACAGATGGTTGGGGAGGCCATATCATATTTTATTTTCTTTTTGTTTTTTTTTCTGACGAGGATATACCTGCACCTGAAAAGTACTAGTAGTGTGACCACTTCCAAATGATGACTTTTTTGGATGAAACTGACAAATTTGGCATCACAGGAAGTGGTGACCCAAGAGGAGTGTGAAAAAACTTCTGCTATGGAAAATAGAGCTCTCATTGCAAATAATGTTCAAAATACAGTAAATGCTACTTTAATACTTCCCATATACTATAAGTTTTTAAAGGTATATGAGTCATCCTGAGGTTTCTTTCTCTCTTATTATTAAACTGCATCCTGAAGTTTCTTTCTCTATTATTGTTAAACAGTAAAGGCCTTGAGTTAAAAGTGTGCCATATATCATCCTGGTGCTTTTACATCCTCAAGTGTAACATTTTTTGAGGAAAGCAGTTTGTGTAAGAGAATGGGGTAAGAATATCTGGAAACAGATAAAATTACTTCACAGTATCAAACAGTTCATTAATTTGGTAATTTAATGTAGAAATCAAGTCCTATTTTTGTTGCATACTAGGAAATTTGCAGTATTCACTTAGTTTCATTCCAGAGGTAAAAATAAGCTGGTGAGGATAGCCAGGGGGAGAGTGATGCATGTGGGAAGGGAGTTTTATCATGTAAGTATATACTCTGATACCTATTGAGAAGTTCTAAATGAAGCTGAGGTTTTATGATGCAGTATAATTTCTCAGTTGTCTGGCTACTGACCTTGTTTGCCTTAAACAGGAAGAGATTTAGTAGATCTTATTGGCTCTCTTATCTTTTTTTTTGGTGTGTTCACCTAATATTCATAAAATCGATTTAATTTTATTGATCTAAAGGTATGTGCAACAGAAATTAGTTTCTGAAGTGTATGTATTTGCATCTCTTGCAGTGAGTTGGTGCCAGGGAGAAGGTGATTGTGTATATGGAATCTGCCCTTATATGAAGCTGCATGAGTTGCTGGCCCTTGGGACCAAAGTACTGTCATCCCTTAAAATGGATTGTTCTTAAAAGATTTGAAAATGTGATGCCTTTTTATTTTTTTGGGGGGGTTTTGCTTTAAGTTTTAAGATTTGTTTTAAGGCATTCTGGAACATTTCTCAAAGTATATTTTTCTTTCCTTGTCCCCTTCTAAATATCCTGACAGTATAATAAAATACGAGGTGAGGTGAAGTGGGGAGTGGTGAAGTGGTTAGGAGAGAGCTGAAAGTGGGAAGGTCCATAAAGAAGGGCTCTAAACAGTGTTAGTAAAAGGAAGTTCCAAAGGTTTAGGATTTTATGTATGTTGTCCTTTTTCTGCATCTTCAGTGTTTTAAAATCACAAATATTTAAATGATAGATGCTTTATAGTGGCGGAATCACATTAACCCCTGTAATACTAGAAGTCCATTTATTACTTTGCTATTAAAACAGACCCAGAAACTTTCTGGGCAGAAATAGCCAAAGAAAAACTATGTTTTTGTGAAAGGCTTCTCCCTGTTTGAGACCCTTTGTCATCACAAATTTTGCCACTATTGGATTCAGCCGTGTTCCAACTTATCCATCCCTACTTTCCTCACTGATGTCTTTTGCCTTGGTTTTATAATACAGAGCTGCCATAAATCTGAAAGTTAAAGGGCAGAGTACCTTTACCAAGGCCTAACTTCTGCTCTAGCAGCCAGTAGGAAACACACATTTATATATATGCACATTGCAACCTTTGTTCATGCACATCTGAGAGCCAGGGCTTTCATGAGCATGGTTTTCACTACTCGATAATATTGATGCATGTTTTCAAGAATTGCTATTTATACCATTTGATTTACATTTTTGTGGAAAAATAGCCTATTGATTCTAAGCTTCTTCCCTTTCCATGTTTCTAATGGAATATCCAAACCCTCACAGCAATAAAAGCATACAAACCATGAAAAGTTTTGATTATGTACTTATCCAGTCAACTGTGATTATTTTCTATCAGTTACAAGTTTGCTGTCTAGTTCTAGACTTGGCAAATATAATTTGGCTAAAACCTCTGTACTATCTGTAATATTAACATTTTTTCCTCTACTTTAGCAATTATTTAATACAGGGAACACAGTTTAGGCTTTGTTCTTATTCTTGCGACAACATGCCATTCTTCACCCTTCTCTTAAAATCAGTTCCAACTGTGTTTTCATGCCTGGGACTGATTTGAGACTATTCTGAAGTTATGGTTAGTCATGAAAGCTCTGGTTTTGCAATTTCTGTTACAGTCTTGCAGAGTTGTTGACAGTTTCTTTTCTGTACTTAGTTGGATATCATCTTATCTGAACAGCAGTTTGTCAAATGCATAAACAGTTCTGCCAATAACACAAGCACTCAGGGGTTTATGTGTGTTATGCTCACAGACAGTTTTGCTCTTTGCAAAAACCTGGGAATGATTCCTAGATCATATAGAATTTGGATTTGTTGATAGCTGTGCATAAATAAGCAAATTATTTGAAACTTGTCTTTTATGCTTGCCTTTGCTGAGTGGCTATTCATCAAAACTTATGAGGATGGAAGGACACTGGTCTGTGTTTTCAGCATTTCTACGGTAGGCTTGGTACAACACACAATGAGGTTTAATGGATTTTCTATGTCATTAAGGTATCATTATGGCTTTCAAATAACCTGGTAAGTCAAGGTCTCTAAATTATGAACATTTATGATTCTCCTTGTTTATTGAAGAATTAATAGCAATCAAGATGACGTGTCTTCATAATGATGTCTCTTTTTCTTTATGTTATAAGATTGCCTGTCCCAGAGAACTCATGTTTTGTAATCAAAAGTATTAATTGCAAGGGTTAAGGTTTTAAGTGTACTGTGACTTGAGAAAAGAAAAAACTGCATCATAAAATGGAAAATAAGGTTAAAACTAGTAATAACAAAATCAAGCCTGGAAAATGTGAAGAAAAACATAATGGAAGAATTGAACATAACATTATTGTATATTCATAGTTCCCTGACAACATTTGTGTTTATATTTGCATTATAAATTAATGTGCATGGTACCAATTTCTTTGAGAGAGGAGGGGTGAAAGGAGATGATAGTGTGTTGGTGAGCAAATTTATTAACAGATTAGTATTCTTAGAATTTTTACAGGAAGTATACTGAAGTGTCAGGTAAGATTTCTCTAATGAAATGTGCTGGCACAATCTGGCACGACAGGAAACCTATAAGCATTTAAGAGAGAGGGAGAAACAGAAGTGTTATCAATTCTGAGGAATAAAATTTACCGGCACTCCTAACTCCTGTGAACTCCTAACTCATGAATTTTTATATGTTAACATGTGTCTTATCTGGGGAACTTTGCACTGCTAAGAAAGATACTTTGTTTTCCATAGTCCATCCTCTTTACTTTGTCCCATCTGTCACATTCCCAGAAACCTTTCCATTCTACACTTTCCTTTTTAACTCTTTCTATTGTTGATACTTCTGCCTGTTTTTTCTTCTCATCTGCATCTCGTTTTTGTCCACTGATTATATGAATTGCAGACTGTCAGTGCATTTCTGAAGAAGTAAAAAACCCATCTCCCTCCTCATCAGCTCTGCTTTTGGTCCTCTGCTGTGCTGCACTTCTGTGCCAGTCTCTGCGATGTCACTGCCGTGTGCTGCAGCCTCTGCTTTCAGCTCACGGTCTCCACCACTTCTTTAGTCTTGCATGACTTCCCAGTTTCTGTTGCCTTTCTAAAACCCTCTATTGCATCTTCCCTCATCACCTTTGATCCTTGACTCATTTTACTCTTCTCTTCTGAACTCGTTGAGTGGAACTGGAATAAGCAAGGACATTGGTCCTTAGAGAGATCTGAATTAAGTCCTGGAGTTCAGCCGTGCCTGGAATTGGGGCCAGGCAGATGGAGTTGATCCTATTAGACAACTTAGAAACAAGAAAAATCTTTTTATCTCTAACTCTCCCTCCTTAGATCTTATCATTAAAACTGCAGCTAGTGGAGTAGAGAAGTCTGAACGTGGTAGTGTCAAGCAGTGATTTTATATTGACCCACTAGACCTGCTGCTGCTGATCAGAGGGAACAGCCACAATGATCAAAGTTGTTTTCCATCCTCAGCACTGCATATTGTTTAGAAGGGAAAAGTCTAATTTCCAGTTTTCTCTACACCTTTGTGGCAACATTCAAACAGTATTGCAACCGCCCATGAAAAACTGTGAAATTTGTGTAACACAAATAATTGTAGTGGTAAAAATGAAATCTTAAATTTTGTTGTTACTCTCTATGCAGTTCTTGAGCCATAAAACTAAAGTTTACATTAGCAAATCTAAGCTTAAGGGGCTCTATCTGTTTATTCTGTGACACAGCTAGTATTATTCACATCATTATCATAAATCTTTATCTTGAATTAGATCAGTTTAATGAGCTGTTCTCTGCTATGGCTGAGAAATATGGCTATTTGTCAGCTGAGGTAACAGTTGACAAATGTGTGCTAATTTTGGAAAAGACACGTTTTTCTATCCATACTGCACAGGGGATGCAGGAAAGGAAGCAGTCAAAATGCACAAATGGAAACCTGCTCTCCACTGGAATAAAACAACATGTTAATCTCTCAGTAATTGATGTCATCATTATAGGGCTTTTTATTGGGAAGGCATTCATGAATTCTGTACCAATGTTTTCATCATTAGAGTTTCGTTATACTGGAGTCCCTGATGCAGTCACACAGCATCTCACCTATAGCAAGGTGGTAAAGGGAGAACAGCAAAATTTGGTCACATTATGCTTCAAGTAACTCTTCAGAGTATGGTATTACAACTTTTAACTCATGGTGTTTAGAAAACACAGTCAAGCTGTGGGAGTTATGACACCAGATATTCAGGTAGCTGTTAAGCTGCTGGTGCATGTGAGAATAATATCTGAGGTTTGTTTCTTTATCCTTCCATGTTTGGTGAGCAATAGGCTCTTGGAAAGTTATTCTGCTCTTTGCCTGGGCTGTATCCTGTAAGGGTCTTGTGGAGGGAAGTCCGACACTTCTTTCCTCTAATGTTGGGAAACTAGTAAGAATATTAAGTCTGTCCAGTGGGAGCAGTAAGGCATCAATTGTGGTTTTACAGGTTCTTTTTCTGTGAATCATGCTTTCCTTTCCTTTCTTTAGCACCAGTGCTGGGAGGGTCACATAAAGGTTTTAGGGTTTGAGGACCTGTTTTTTGTTGATCCCAAGTATACCTGAGGAAGGAAAGAAAAGGACAACATTTGAGATATGAACATCAGAAAGTGCCTCAATGTCAATTGTAGATGTTTGGAATTTATTTTTATGTCTTAATGTGTAGAAAACTAATGCCAACTGTTGTTGTTGTTAAATTAAAAGTTACCTGGCATAGTCCTATACTTGCTAGTCCTTATAGAGCTCTAGCAGATGTTCTGGTCCTGGTGTCTTTGCTTCTTTTTCTGTTTAAAATAAAGAGATTTGCAGAATAAGAGAAGGTAAATTTTCTAACACTTTCCTTTATCTTTGCCTTCTACAATAAAAGGATGAAAAAAGAAATTCCTAAGACAAAATGTGAGGGAAAACCCATATTTTACCATTTATTGTTGTACTATTCATAATTCTCTTCCCTTTCTGCACAATTAAAAGTTATAAATAACAATATAAAGAGTCAGCAATATAGATTGATGAAGCAAAAAAATAACCCAGAGCTAAATAAATATAATAAATTATAATCTTCTGCATTTAGAGTAAATGAAGTTACTGCTGTAAAATACTTCATGATTATTGATTATCATTATAAATTTGTTTCTAATAAGCTGTTATTTTAAAAACAATTCTAATTAATTCATTTGTGCCTATATTAAATAACAAGTCCATTAGTGAATTGATGTATGAAATGACCTTCATAACAGCTTTACACAGTTGAACAGTAACTTGCTGACTAGGACAACATCTCTTTTTTAAATATGTAATACAGCAGTATTGCTAATTGGATGAAATTGCTTCATGTGAAAATACCCTCCATATATTTTCATATATTTTTAATAAGACTGAGGGAGTTTGTTGCCTGACTCTCTGTGTAATTAAATTGTTTGAATTTTTGTTTCCTGTAGTTACCTTTGAAGAACTCAGGTCAACAATTTTGGTGTTGTTATTGTGACTACTTTATAAATTGAATATTTGGTTACTAAGCTTTTTGGTAATGAAAAGGGATTCAATGCCAAGCCTTAGTTTGGAAAAGATTAGAGCAAATAATTTTTTAATGCTAGCTTTCCAAAGTACTTCTTTAGCTGAAGCAGAGTGATTGTTTTAAACAAATAAAATCCCTCAAGTAATCATTTATTTAATAGCACTTAAGTCAAGTTGGTTTGTTTTTTTTCTCTGAAAGTTTCTGTCAAAATGGTGGCACTGAATTACATGTTGAGCCAGTGTTTCCATATGATTAGTTAATCTATTAGCCTTTTTGTTGGCTGGTGTTTCCTTTCTGAAATGGGAATAGGTAATAAAGCTTTGGAAGAAGCTTTAGCGGGAAGAACTGTGGCAGCTGGGTTTCCTGGCTGTTTTTATTTGATGCTTTGCTGTTTTGTGTGAGTTATCCATTAATAATGTTGTTCTTGAATATGTGAAGAGATGATAAATGGACTTTTAAAATGTTTATGGTTACACAGCTTTTCATTTTCTCCAGGCTGGACCATTAATAAAAATACATATAGCTGTCCTGGACCGGGCTGAAGAGCCATGGATTATCCCAGTACCTTGTCTCCAGACTAAAAATTTTTAAAGCAGGTGCCTACAGTAGAGTAACATTGTGATATTTTCCAAAAGAATCTTGTTGTCTGCATCACAGCTCAGAGTTGTAGTTCCTGTGCATTTGATTTCCCAAAATTGATTGGTTTTCCACAGCCTGATCCAGCCCCCCTGCAGATTCCATGACAGTTCCCTGCACTTGGAGCATCCCATGGCAAGAAGTACCATAGCTCAGCTGCCTCCTGGCAAGGAACCATCCTGCTTTTGTTTATTTCCAAATTCTAGTTTGTTTCAGTCAGTGCTGATATGGTTCTCAAACCTGGGAGAATGGACCAGGTTTGGTCTTCAGCAGGGGACTTGGTGTCTCTCTGCTTTTCTCTTATTTTCTGTTAGTCACTCTCAGTAAGCTGAAAGGTAAGGGGGTGATGAAATGTCACAATGTAATTAAAGTTAGTTTATTCTACTAAGAGTATGCTTTCTTCTGTTTTCAACACTGTGAAGGGGCAACAGTAATGAAACTTCTTTCTATAACAAAATGATTATATTTAACTAAATCCATGGGAGAATGCGTTGGTCTTCTAGGAAAAATAAAAGAAGCTCTATTCCTGCTCTTAAAATTCTGGATTAAGGAAAAGTGAATAAAAGTTCAAAGTCAGCTTTCTCATTGGTTGGCCTAGTTTTCTTGTGTCAGATTGATAAATTTTCCTGTTTCCCTCTGTATTCCTGAACAATAAGAGCATCTTCAGTTTTCCTTGTGTGTTGAGGCCAGTATTTTGTTCTTTGTTTAGTTGTTGGCACTGCAGAAAGCGGAGAGGGAGATGGTCTGACCAAGAAAAAATCCTGCTAAATTGCAATAACAGCATGCCAGTGAAAAAAGGTTTTGGAGGAGGTAAATGCCTTCAGAAGGTGTAGAGTGCTGGTCATTGGTCCTTTTTAATTTCATTTTTCAGCTGTTAAAAATAAGTTTCTTTGGCTATTGAGGCTGGCACTGTATTTGTTCAGAAAGACTGCAGCATGACTGCCTGGTTGATAACACTGAGTTATGCTTCACTTTTGTCTTTCACTGTATTTGTAGTTATTATATACTGAAAGAAGTTGAGTAGATTTTGTTATTTACTGCATTTTGGCCACAACACTATTTATCTGAGACTGGAAGAAGATGAATGAAACTGGAAGTGGAAAAATTCTTTTGAGCCTGAATTTTTTGACTGGGGGGAAGCAACGATAAAAACATTGGCGATTTTATTTTATTCAGGGTTGTACTTCTTAGCCAGTCTAGAAGTCCCTCTGTAATGCTCCCTCCTTGGTATAGCCTCTCCCCATTATTTCTGTGGGACATCCATGAGGCTGATCTTCTCTGAACATCTGGCCACAAAACCTGTGATTCATCCTTGTCTCTGAGCTTTTACTCTTTATTTTTTACTTTGTTCTGCACCATTTTCCTGATTTTGTGCTGTCCTGCTGCCTGTCTTGGCTGTGCTTTTTTGGGGAGAGGTTTGTTTTTTAACTTGTAAATGATGGTAGCCACCTTCCAGTAACTGAGGAGTAGGAGAGTCCTCTCCTTGAGCCTTCAGCAGGAAAGCCTTTGCCAGTTTTGACTATTCAGGGTGCCTGTTTTCTGCCAGATTAACCCTGAAAACCAAGATATTTAGGGACAGATTTATCACATGCTTACACCCCATCAACTGAGTGCTTTTTACAGCAGGGAAATTGCTTAAAATTTAGATAATTTCCTCCGTGTATCAGTCTGCCTGCTTGGTTTGGAGATTTACAGACTGCACAGAGGACATCCTGCCCAGTCATCAGAGGCAGATCTCTTCTGCCAAGTTCTTTGTACAGGTCTGGAGAAATGGACAGTGAGGGAGAGTTGAAGGCTGTCCTGCAGCAGTGGAGGATGCTGTGGGGTCCTGATGGGCTCCCCAGCCCTGAGTGGTTATGGGGGATTGTGTGCTCACTTTGAGCTTGCAAGCGTTGTGTTAAAGTAATATTTTTAGTCTGTTTTTGTGTTGTATTTAATAGCAGTTACTCTGCTGAAAAAGACATGGAGATCACTGAACAAGTAATATTTTATTAAGATTAGTTTTCTAGTGTTTAATAAATGGGGGGTAAAAATATTAGTTGATGACTTGAGCTTATGAATATTCCATTAACTGTCCAAGTCTTTTCCTCTGATTTTCTGTGATTTACTGTAAATTTAAGTGACCAGGACAAAATGTCATATAAAATCCAGATTAAATTCAGCATTGATCAATGTTAAATGAAAATGGGTGTTTGAAACATTTTAACTTTGCTTACCCTTTGATTGGCTGTAAACAAGGCACTTGCTAGCTTCAGGAGGCAGGACCAAGGCACTTGCTAGCTCCTGCTCTGGAGGCAGGATACACCCTGTGAAGAGGAAAACTCAGAGTACTCAACATTCATGACAGAATAAAACATCTTGCTCCCGCTGCGTAAGCCCACAGTGGTGCACCTGCATCTTGGACACTGATTCTGACACAGCTCTGATTCTTTCATCTCAAAATGGCATAACAGGACAAGGAAAGGTATAGAAATATGCAGAGTTGTGAGAAAGCTTGTGTGTGAGGAATAGCTCAGGGGCTTTTATCCTGGAAACCTCTAAAGGGTGTTAAAAGTAAACAAGGAACATTATTCACTGTTTTCCATATTATGGGACTGAAGAGGCAACAAATTATTGAAGTCTCATAAGATATTAAAAGTAGGTTAGCTGCAGAGCTTCCTGCTGTGGCTTTTGTATTCACATATCTTCTCTTGACCACTGTCAGTGACAGGACAGAGTTACAAGGGTTCCTGTCTGAGCTGCTCCTGATGGGTTGTTGCTGTATTTATGCACTATCCAGATGGAACACACCAAGTTCTCAGGTCAGGTGAAATGATTACAGCCTGGGGTAGCTCTGTGGAGTTACATGGATCACTGGACTCGATAGATCAGCGTTCATTTTTACATGGCCAAGAATGTTGTCGTAGGTCCAGAATAAAGAAAATAGTTTGCACTTGCATGTTCCAGAAAACAGTTCCAAAACTGTGTCACTGAAAAGCAGTTAATTATAATGGTGCATAATCAGTTAAACATCTGTTCCTGGTGTGATATTACTAAAAGTGCAATGATAACATCATCCTGGATCCAAAAGTGAGGAATAAAAAGCAGAATTAAGGAGTGTTACTTTTGTTTGCTGCTACCAAGAAAAAGATGACCAGAAAAAGGTGTTACATTTTAGTTTCAAGCGTGATGTAAGAACTACAAAATCTGTGCTGTATCCTTAAATGTGTTCTCATAAATCTGTTTAACTTGTTTGAGGTTAGGAGTTTTTTGATCATTTTTCTGATCATCAGAAAAACAAAAAAAGATGCCTGATGTTGAAGATATTTTAATTTGGGAAACAGTTATTGAGAACTCAAACCAAATGAATTCAGAATAAGAATGCAAATGAAAATCTACGTGAGAGTAATTAACCTTTGGAAGACATAGGAACTCTAATGGAAAATTTTACCTTCTTAAATTAAGACTGAATATTGTAAAATTTCAACAAGGTACTGGTTTGACATGTTTATTACTGGGAGGGGTTCTTGGCTTTGTGATCACGTTGTCTCTTCTGGGCATTAAAATAAATGACCTGGTGAAAATCTACTTCTAGTATGTATTCACAAGTACTTGTGTGCACACTACCAAACCCATGATTTCAGTGGTTTTGGGTATAGAAATACCAAGGCAATCCCTGCAGTGTTTCGTTCTGTGTGGTGGAAGCTGCCAGTCTAGTGTAGTGCTTGTAAACATGTGACTCATTGTTTCTAACACAGAAGTGGAATCCTGCTAGTATCAAAATAGTGTTGTTGACTGTACAGTAGTACACTGTGTATTTGGAAGTACTCAACCCTGGATAGTTTCCAAGTGTCTTTTGGCTTGACACTGGCAAACATATTCACCAGGTGTACTTCATCTGTGAATAGTTCTGCTTTGAGTTCTGCCAAATACTCTGGCTCTAATTTAACTCTTGAGATGTCAAACCCAGTGATTTTAATGGTGTTTGTTTATTATTTGATAGTGCACAATTAATTCAGTTTCTCCATCAAATTTAATCATTGCCTAAAACATACTGACTACAAAAAAGATATTAGCATAAGAAGTTGCAGTTTAAAGATATTTTCTGTGTCTATATTCTTTTGTAATGAACTGTATTTTTGCTTTCCCTGTCTGTTGATGCCATTAGCTTTTTTTATTTAGTGGTGGTTGTTGGTAAAGGGGATTCTACTAAAACCCAGTATAGCTCTAAGTCAGTGTATAGCAGCTTTATTGCAGAGATGAAAGTCATGAAGAGCTTTGTGATTTGAATGTTACCATCCTTTGATCTTTAAGTTACTCATTAAGTTTAATGTTTCAGTAGCTACTGTTTTGAAGGTCTTCTTCTGTAGCTTGTATTTTAAAATAAAAAAAAAAAAAGTTATTTCTGTAATTTGGCACTGTTTCTTTCCTGTGCTAGGAAATGTGACCTTATAGCCATATTAAAAAGATTTCCTCTTAGACTTTCTTAGTACTTTTAAAAATAATTTATGCAACAATGAAAGTAGTATGTTATAATTTATAAACACAGGCTGAGCAAGTTAGATGTCTGTTTTTTCCATATCACTTTCAATCAAGCTTACAGCTAGCTGGAGAACCTACAGTTACATCGCGTGTGTGCAGAATTAGTGTATTTTATTTACTGAAATGACAACTGTTTAAAAGAACATACAAATCGCCCTGAAGATTCACTGGTAAATTCTAGTAAATTCTTATGTAATCTAGAATTATTTTTGTATTATTGATGGGTGATCTCTTGTGTAACGGGTATGAGCATATACATTATATTATACCAGGCTTCTAATGCCACAGGAGTAATCCAAGGTATTAAAGGAGAAATCTGGATGCTGGCAGTTCTTTAATCGCATATGCTTTCTAGACAATTAAATTAAATTACTGCTGTTTCAATTTGTAAAGTAAAAATATAGGGAGGGGGTTTCATGATGCAGCTCGATTTCAGCTTTCTGCTGTGGAAAACAGCTACTAATAATTTGGAATTAAATTGAGATACGATGCATGTCCTGGGGGGAAAGGTTAAGTTTAAAAATGAAAAAAAATAAAACCCCCACAAAACATTTATAACATTTGAAGCCAGCAAGCTTTTTTCTCCTCTGTAACTTAAAACTGGCTTTCTAAGACAATGTGCAAACCATTATAAAAGTATTCAAGAGCAAAGTCCTTTGCCAGAATTCGGTAGCAGGATCTTGAAATGTTTTTATGGCATCCATGCTGCAGGCATTAAAGGAGGCTGCTGTTCCCTTCCACTGTTCAGAGCTCTTCACTTCATGTGTAGTCTCTCCAGATGCTATCCTGATTCTCTGGCATTGGAAAAATTATTGCTGCCACCCATTTCTGCAAACAGGTACCATTTTCACAGGAAAAACTTTTTAAAGTCACATCAGCTTATGGCACCATTAATGAGGTCTCTATGGAAAGGGCTTATGGTACAGCATGTGTGATCAAAGATTGCACAACTTACTTAATACAGTATGTATTTATACAGCATTTTGATGGAGTATGTGTCCAAATGTTATTGTCAATAAATCTTGACAATAGCCAAGCTGAGAAAATACAAACTGACGATAGGAGCTGGCACATGAGTAGCAAAAGTTATACTTTGGGGATTTCTAATAAAATAAAAGGATATTGAATGACTTAAAACAAGCTTTTTCTGAATTTAATTCTTCCCAGGACACATCAATTGTATATTTAAGCACTTACATTATGAGCCTGGTGAGAGTGATAGTTGCAGTTTCTGGGATTTTTGTCAAGAACAGAGAGTGCAGAACATGTTCTGTGTTCTTTCAAGGTGACTAAGATCTTACTTTACTTTAATGAATATAGAATGGGGAAACTTGCTCATACCAGTCTGACAGAAATACATCAATAGTTCCTTTTGTGCAAGATGATAGCACGGTACTTGATTCATTTTAATCATGTTTAGGAGAGAGATAAATTCCCATTTTCTATAGTGAGAAATCAGCTCTTTGTAATTGGTTCAGCATCCAAGTCAAGATCCATTTTATAAAAGAATGTTCTTTGCTTTGCTATTTTTAAAGATAATCAAAATGCATTTTTTAAGTTTACTGTCAGAAATGTATAGTCTGTGACAGAAATGCAATATTACAGTATTTGCTTTCTGGTTTGAGAATTCCACACAATGTGCACATTGGCTTAATTTTAGCATTTACCAAAATCTGTAGTCTTATCTAAAGCTAAATTTATACTTCTATCTGTAGTATTTGTTGTTCATAAAGTGTAGTTGAATGCAAGTGAAATTTTTTTATTTATGATACAAATGATAGATGTCGTACTTTGATAGCTAACTCTAATTTTTGGTTCTGTTAAGACATGTTAATGTTGTTCATAGATGACATTCAGTATTTAGGAACAGTTAAAAATCCTTGCAAAACAAAGCACCTTAGGGAGTCAGAATGTTGGTCCTCTACACAAATATGTCTCTGATTTCAGTAATTTGAAAAGTATGAATTTAGGTTGCAGGATTATTATTTTTGAGATGATAGGAAAAAAAAAAGAAAAAATAGAGGGAGGGGTGGTGATGCATAGCTTGTAGGAAAGCAGTAAATTGCTAAATATTGTACAGATTCAGATGGCCATTGTCAATACAGTGGAATACCATCCTTCGGGTGAATACTGGAAACCTCTTTAGTTGTCAGAGGTAGGGCTCAATGATAATCTGTACTTCCTTTCAGTCTTACTGCATTTTCACATCTACCTGTCATGTCATTGCCATTTTCTCCCATTACAGTGGTACAAAGAAGAATGGTTGTGCTGGGTTTCTTGCATATGTTGTAATGGAAATACCAAAGAATTTCTTCTTTTTATGTGTAAGAGGTCACAGATAATGTGATCAAGTGGCAGTAGCTCCTGATGGTAAACAAAAGCATCCCTGCATTATTTTTCCAGGCCTGACTGAATGATGGGTCGGTGGGGCTTGTGGCAGACGTGTGAGAGGGTGAGGTTTGGGGGAGGTCACCTGTCTTGGGTTTTCAGTATTTCCAAGGCATTCCAGCCAAGTATGGAAACTCAGTAATCTGCAAGTAAATTTACTGAGCTTCTCCTGTGTTTATTGCCTATATTTTCATCTGACATCCCCTGGGATTTTCATCTGACATCCCCTGGGATGAGGGTGATGGTGATCAGAAAGAAGTATTTCCTTGTCCTCATCACAGAAGCTGCTCTGATGATGTTTGAGGGCAAGAAGGTACAGTGCCTTACTCTGCCTGGAGATTTTGCCTGGGGTAAAGCTGGCCATTCACCTGGGGTTTCCAGGTACCTGTCAGCCAGCAGGAGGGCAGATGGAGAGCAGGTGCCTGGCTGACCAGGGCATTTGTTCAGGGCTCCAACACAGCCACTGCTGTGGGTCTGTGAGGTGGAGGAGCTGGTGGTGAGGGGTGAGTGTCCATCCCAGAGAGGTTTCTGGAGTGTTTAGTGCTGCTGCAGAACTCCTTTTGACACACTTTGGGTATGGAGGGGAATGTATGTTTGCATTTAATTTCAGACTGTCTCTAGTCTGGTCTTGCAGACTGAGTGCTCCTCTCCTTCTGAAAGGCATTAGATGCATTCCTGGAGCAGAGCTTGAACTTGATTTCACCCACAAGAAATCCCATCAGCATGCTTGGAGGCAGCGTTGTGCCACAAACCGAAGCACAGAAGGGGGAATGAACAGGATTCCATTCAAAGCATGCTCGTGTCCTGAGCCCATCGAGACACCAGCACGGGGACACCCTGGGGGTTGCCGAAAGACCAGAAGCAGTGGTGGAGATTTTGGTACAAATGAAACACAATTAATTTTCAAAAACCAATTGTTAAACAGCAAAAAATACCTCAATCAAATTCTCCCTCTAATTGTATGAAAGCAATGATGACATGGGGAGGTCTGCATTAACCCCTGCTTACTCCTGGTTTGTCTTCCATAGTAGAGAGACCTTTGAGTTCTGTCTGGGAGCAAAGGTACTAGGCACATCTTCAGAGCTCTGGCCAACTCACAGCCCTGCTGCATGTACTTGAAGATTACTTGACATAGTTTTATATATAAGTTCAGAAATTCAGAGAGATTCTGTGTTATCTCTGTACACAACACTCGTCAGTGTTCCTGTCTATGGTGTCTGGCTGAGATGGAGTTCCTTTTCCCATGGCAGCTCTCCCAGTGCTGTGCTTTGCATTGGTATCTAGAAAGGTGTTGAGAGCACCTCAGTGTCTTGGCTGCTGCTGAGCAGGGCTGGCACAGCATTGGCACTGGCTCTCAGCATTCCCCCATCAGGAGGCAGGGGGTGGGCAAGATCCTGGGAGGGGACACAACTGGGACAGCTGACCCAAATTAACCAAAGGGATGTTCTATACTATGTGACTTCAGCTCAGATATAAAACCTAAGGAAAGGAGGAGAAAGGGGAGCATTTGTTATGTGCATTGTTTGCTTTCTGGAGCAACTGCTACCTGTGATGAAGCCCTGCTTCCCAGGAAGTGGCTGAACATCACTTGTTGGTGGGAAGTAGGGAATAAACCTTTTTTTCCCCCTCTAGTTCTGCATGCACGAGCTTTTGCTTTTGCTTCAGTGAAGTGCCTTATCTCAACCTAGGAGTCATTTTCCATCTTCTCTCCCCTGTCCAGCTGGGAGGGGGAGTGGCTTGGTGAGCACCTGGTGTCCAGACAAGGTCAGTGCACCACATCTTGGTAGCCCTGTGTCTGTGTGTGCAGTATTTTTGTCTGTCTATGGCATGACTGAGCTCATGAAGGTGAACTAATTCTACATCTTGTAGTGCCAGGGTGGAATGATTTTGTCTGTTTGCTGGGATCACCTGTGAAATATTCACTGAAAGTTTTGTTGAATATAATATAAAATAGCAGCAGTGAGAGTCATTCAGAAGTGTTAAAAAATTCAGCTAAGTAATTTTTGTTTGCCAGTATTATGGGTAGTGCATTTTGAAGTCATTAAGGTATTTGAAAAGGTAGGAACAGGTTCTGTTTTCAAATTGCTCTACTTTGTATCTTGCAATATTGTTATTTGCTATTACTTCAGCTATTGAAGAGGACATAAACTAAAAAGCTGTGTGAGTAAAAAGGAACAGCATAAAAAGGAACAGCTTCATCACAGCTGTTATTTAAGACCTTTGTAAACTTCTGAATTTCTGACTTTTTCTGATTCTTAAGACAGTTTCGTTTACATTAGCTTGATTTACTACAGTGACTTTTAACATCATTTTATGTCAGATACAAGATATGTGGAGCATTTGAACTGAAAAATACAGTTTAAAAATCTTTCCATTAAAAAAAGAAATGATTGTGAGCAACATTATGTCATCAGATAATCCAAGTTTTGTACTGCTCTAGGTCAGAATTTAGGGATTAGATTTGTCCATGTTTTCTTAAGCCATGGGGACATGGGTCTCAGACTTGAGTTTCAAAAGTCAGTGGTTGCCTTTCAAGCAGCCCTGTGGGGCCCCATTGAAATAGGCCCTTTATCTTTAGGGTTAAACATTCTGAATGGATCAACTTCAAATAAATACATTATTTTTTTATGTTGTCAAAGCTGTTTTTCTTGCAAGGTATCCTTAGCTTGGAAGAAGAGCTGATGTATTTGTTTCTAGAAGAATTACATTTTGTAGAAGATGGTAGGAAGGGAATTTTTCCCCATGTTTTTTCTTTTTTTGTTGGAGTGGTTTCAGCTGTAACCTAACACTTCTAGGTGGATTTCTAGCTGTAGCTGGCACCAGCCACAGTAAGTCTGGCCTACTACCTGCAACAAGGTAAGCCTAAAAGTAAACTGGGCAGCCACAAGAGTGCTTAGTAATTGTGCCTAAGAATATGTGTAACACACTCAAGAGAAATACCTGTGCACTGCTTGGCTTTTGTGAAGTTCCTCTCCAGTTCATGTGCTTGCTGGCTAGTTGTTCTCAGCTTCAGAGGAAGCTGGGATCACACCCCATTTTAGTGAGGTTCTGGGACCTTCGTGGTCAGCTTTGATGTCCATTCCTGCCTGTCTGAATCCAAGCTGGAAAAAGTAGCTTCCTTCTCTGCATCAAGATGTTGATCTGGAGACAGAGGTTCTGATGAGGAAAATAAGCATAAGGAGAGTGACAGTGACGTCTTCAGATGGTGAGTTATGAATTAAAAATTACAGGTACAGTCCTCAGTGTCAGTTAAGGATAAGAATGTGATGGATGTGAACAAATATGCTCTGGTGATTCAAGTGTTTCTGCATGAAAAGTTGTCATTATTGTTTATTTATGAAGTACCATGAAGATGTGCTGGGTTCCATAAATGATCTGAGAAGTAGATGGGGAGGCCAAAGATGCTAAAATTATCAAGGATTTTTAAGTACTGCTTCAGTTCTGCAGTTCTTACGGGAAAACTAAAGTCATAACTTTTTAAGGTGGATTTATATGTGATAAGTGTTGGATGGTCCTAGGTTTGCCTCTGTCATTTTATTCCATGGATGAGTCGATTGGTTCAAGGTATTCAGAAGACTTTGAAAGCAGTGCAGTAGTATCAAGTCTTCAAATACATGTTAATTACAGTAATAATATTTTGAAAGTCTGGAGACAAGAAAAAATGATTCCCAGAAGGAAACCAATAGTTCCAATGAATTAACCTTCAAAGAGAGATTCCAAGTATAAAGAAATAAGAAACCTCTTCGGTGCTGATATATCAAAATTATCATGAATTTTATTTTCATGTAGTTGTAGAACATGGATTTTAACTGTGTAGGAGAGAAGAGAATGAAATGAAGAACATATTTTAAAATACTTTAGTGGCGGGGTAGCTTTTTTACACACAAGTAATTACCATAAATCATGATTTTTAATATTTTTTATTAGATACTTATGCATTGAACCCAGAAAAAGTAACATTTTTATTTTATTTATCAGGAGAGAAGAGGTAGGGCCAAATGTTATCCTTGGCAGGCATAAAGATTGTCAGGATTTTGTCCGCTCTTTGCATTTTGCACTTGTATCTACTGAGTTCTGATGAAAAATCACTATTTGCCTGTTGGGCACTCCTGGAATAAAGCCCATAATTTTTACTTTAATGTCTTTTAATACATGCATTTTTGTAATGTAGCAATGTTTCATGTTGTAAACAACAGCAACCATTTAAATAATTTTTCTTAATCAGTTAATTATGAAAGACCAGGCTTCTGTTTTTCCTTTTCCGTGCTGCTCAAATAATATTTGAATGAACCTGGAAAAACTCAGTACTCTGAACTTTGGTGACTGAATCATCCCCAGTAAGCAAAGAGGGAGTACAGAGGGAGTACATGGATGCATCGACATAAAGAGCAAACAAATGCATTGGCAGGATATAATGAGCAGTAAACTTAAGAGGAGGCTTTTAGTGAAACTGGAATGGAGTTGAAGTAAAGGAGGTGAAATTTAGGTATGGCACATGTACAACTTATGAAAAATACTATTTTCAAAAGTGTTTACCACTGCAGTAAAATAAATAAAACCAAGTTTAATCCACAGAGACAAAGTTTTTTGATTGAAATAGAAACACCTTGACAAAGCAGTAAGTTTAGTTGATATGAAAGCCAAATTGGTATACCTGTATAAACTATATCTGAATGCAGGGAGTGACACTGTCAGAGCAGATAAAATAATGCTTTAAAAGGAAATTTGGAACAAGAAATGTACAATGAGAACCTGTGTTTACACTGGAGTAGATTAAAAGGGGTGCAGGTACATTAATTGATGCTTTGGAGTCACAAGTTTACTGAGGACAGACTTTAAGCAATGTCTTTAAAGTCTGCACTACTTCACATGGTAGAGACAGACTTGTCAATGTACAATATTATCATTAAGATAATTCCTATATTTGTGTATTGTTTACTAGCAGAAGCAATCAGAAATGAATTTGAAATGTAAGGAAAATGCAAGAGAACCCTTATGAATGCAGATAGAATAGCTTATGCTGCTGGTTTTGTTTTGATAATTTGCTAAGTGTAGACATATTAAACAAAGTTCATACCCTTTTTATTTATTGGTGCCTGCCAGCTGCTGTTTATAATGCAACATGTGCTCAGGACAATGTATGCAGGGTAATATTTATTTTGATTTTTTGGGCAGGTTCAGGTCAGCTGCACATTTTGTTATTTTACTTTTTCCTTCCCTCCACTTCCCCTAAGTCAGGAACCATAGCTTCCTGTAATGTGGCTTTCGGATATTCTCTGAGGAAATTGAATTTCTGGATTCAAAAGCTGCCCATCTCAAGTTCAAGAGCTCTTCTTTCTTCATGAATACATATTTATGAAACTATAGAGCTTAGGAAAATTTTAATCAGCCTTATGTAAGTTCTTTCTCTTTAAACATAGTAGGAAATCTGAAGGAATTTAAAGATAAAGGCACATTGTTGAAGTTTAGCAAACCGTCTGAAAGTTTCATAATAACACTGTAGGATTTAGGAATTTAAATTCCTTTTATTATAGAATCAAAACCACCTGTAAGTATATAAAATACTTTGCCTGGTTTACAGACTTAACATTCCAAAGCAGTATGGCAAAGAGCTCTACCTTTATTTTGAGCTTATCAAACTATTAGCAGCTTGATAGCCCTCTCTGGGAACAGAGAGAATGTTGAGAAGAACCAAGTCCACTTGGAATGCAAACTTAGTGGGCTGTATTTTTTTTTTTAAGGCATGTTAGAAAGTAAAATATTGGAATTTTCACTTCTTTAACTGATAATGCATTTGGGAATGAGTGAAGCTAGTTGTGGTTTGCAGTTATTTTCACTACTCATTCTTTCTGAACTATGCAGCTGCAAAATGATGGAATATAAACTATGTGGCCAGAAATTTTACTTGTCTTATGAATGTTACATGTCTTGGGCTAATACAGCTTATAAAATCTGGTGGCAAACTGAAAGAAATATAAATAAACTAGTGTCACATGTACTGTATGAGCTTGTTGATACAGACAACGTCATTTAAGTAATATTCAAGCTCAATACGAAATCTGTTAATCTTATTTCTGCATGCCTCTTAAAGCCCACAATAATTTTGTATATATTTTTTCAAAATTATGAAATAAATTGCTACCTAAAGCATGTAACTGCTGATTAGTCAGTGGTTGGCTGATGATTTACAGATGGGAGTGAGACGATCCAGATTGCAGGCCAAGGAGGTTTTTATAGTTCTGGTGTATCATTAGGATAAAATTGCAACCATGGATGCTTTAGAAGAAGGGTGATCAAGTAGTTAAAGTGAGGTGCCTCTTGTAAGGTTAGTACATCTGTTCTTTATTTGGCTGTGGTGAGTATGGTGAAACTTGCTGGGGCATTCATTAAAACATCTGTCTCTTGGGCATCTCTGCAGACAATACTTAAATCTGAAAAGTGTGAGAACGTGATAAAAAGTGAATTCACTTTTATAGTTTCTGTCTAATCCTGTTATTTGCCTCAGTGCCTCTGTCCTGGATCTTCTTCCCTTGCCCTCTTCTGGCTGTTGCCTGTAGTCCAGGACCTTACTTCCACATTTCACATAGATGAAATGAGAGACTTCCCTCAGGTGCTGAGCTGAGCTTATCCTGATGATGGTTTCCAAAGCTTATATGTAGATATTCTGCATTGGTAAATGGGTACTCTGAGAATATTTTATCTCTGAGCAAAGAGTTTATTGTGGTGAGCAATTGCCTAGAAATGTGTAAAGAGATTTCTAAACTGATCTAGATTTCAGTGACATTCCAGTATTAGATCAGTACAATTTAACATGATTGAAAGTGTCACGCTCAGGTATGAAGACAGTCTTGTGTTTTTTAAACCTCTTTTAAAAGTACTCTTTTCAATCTGTAAATGTATAAAAGCATAAATAATTCCTAAGATGAAAGAGGTGTCCCAATAAAAAGCAAAGTACAATGTACAGAGCAGCCCTATGACAGTTGTTCTATACTCACATGCTAGAGAATGTTGGGACTTTAATAATGTCAAAAGCTTTAATAATGTCACAAGCTTTGGAAACCTATAAAATAGAGATAAATTGAAGAAGCTTAACTCCAAGTTTGGCATTCTGAAAAGTACTAATTTTTATAGAGAGAATCAGTGTTTTTGGTGAAATCTATAAAATGTTGAAGACACGTGTGTTGCTGGGTCAGCTGGTGTGAACTGCATCCTCAGTGGTTTTTATATTCTGTTGACATTCTCCAAATGAGGTTGGTAGTTGACTCTCTTACTGAGTTCAACTCCAAGTCATTTCAGGAAGTTGTTATGCATTAACTTTGCTATTTTATTAATATTATTCTCCTCTTCCCCTCTTTCTTCTCAGCTGAACTTAAACAGATGCTATAGCTGTGCAAGTATCTGATTTCAGGCTCTAAGGCCAGCAGTAGGTCCTTAAAGTTCTGAAATTGGCTCTAGAAATAGCCTTTAAAAGGTTTACAAGAGTAACCATTTTATTTTGTAGTACAAGCCATAACTGGAAATGTGATTTCTTCTACTTTAAGATAAATTTGCAGTCACACAAACTGTAGTAACAGTGATTTATCCCAGCTGTAAAAGATTGGTGCAAGCTCAAAAACTTACCCAACAATGGATGTTTTCATGAGACTTTTTGCCAAGGCAGGTACAGGGGAAGTTTTGTTTTTAATATCTCAGATGATTTAGTTGATCAGAGTGAGAGCAGAGTGGCAATTTATAATTGACAAAGTTAAGTCTTTCTGCCAGGCAGCATTAGGTGTGGAGGAAAGGTCACTGAATGCCACCGCAGTTTTTCATTGCCCTTGGTAGCCAAGTATCTACATGAAAGTCAATGTCAGAATTTCACCAAATGACAACAGATTTAACCCTTCCTTCACCAGTTTTGAGTGCAGCTCTGTCACTGCTGTGGGCTGTGACACTTGTGAAATGGAATGGCTGGGTTCAGTTGTCATCTTAATCTACAAGAATGGCTGTAAATTTTCAAAACTTCTGCCCTTCAAATATGTATGAAGATTATACATAAAGAAATTTTGACAGTCAAAATCTTTCTTTCTAACCCAGGTACTTACAGCACTCTGTAAAGGTGCCAAGGAGTCCAGCAATCTTTTTGATTTATTCTCTACACTGTAGAGGGAGCTGAGAGTACAGCAGACATCTGACATCTTGATGGAGTTCTGGAGATGTGTTCTCAGGCAGGAGTTGTTTGCTGATGCCTTTAAGTTTATGGTGAACTCTGTGGATCAGTAGCCAGGCTTTCTTGTACTGGATTTTAAGACTTGGTACACTGCATCTGCTAAGTGGAAGTGATTTCAGGCTTTGCAGCTTGACTTTGCAAAGTCAATATTCTGTGTGCCATATTCTAATTTTTTTAATCTTGTTTGATCAACTTGTGCCATTTTGTCCCTGAATTTCTATCAAATCATACTGGTTACAACTAGGAGTGCCCCTTAAAGGCTTAATATAGTGTTCCTTAGGATTTGGCAACGTAAAGAAGCTCTTGGTGTTCCAAAGAGACCTGCAAAATTCTTGTTCTCTGGCATTGATGGTGTTTTTCTCTGAGGTGTATTTTCTCTGAGAAAATTCCTAAGTATATCTCTCACAAAGATGAGTGATTGTTTTTCATGTTCAGTGGTGGCATGCAGTGAACTCAGACTTTGCTTGGAGGTTTTCTGTCTCTGCTCAGAAGATCCCCTTCCTGTCCTTTCCCTGGGCTCTGGATATCCCTGGGAGGAACCACTGCTTGCACTGCCCTTCTGCTCAGATGGGTTTCATAGCTTAATTTAATGTTTTACCTGTTTCACATTAGCAGGAAAAGCACCAGGAGGGCGATCCCAGAGAGGTGAGGTAGTTGTGCTTTGCTGAAACCCAACTGATTTCATGGAATCTGTAAAATGAATATGTGCTTGCTTGGTTTTCATACTCAGAGATTTAATAAGAAGCTCAGTTTTAGGGGTGAAATTAGCTTTGCCTAAACAGTGCAGCTGGAGTTTTTTTGAGCTGTCTGAAGTTGACTCATGTATCTCAGCTAATTCTTGCTCACAGTTTTTGTTCTCCTGGTATTTCTCAGCAATGCAATTCTTATTCATCCCAATGCTCAGGTTGAAATCAGTGAAGTGGGAGGGAGAGTTGCTTGCTCAGGGTTGTAGCCTGACACCGGAAATTTGATTTTGTTGCCAACTCACCCAGAAGTCCAAAGCCACATGAATAATTCTCTTTCTGGTCCTTTGATTCACTTTCTGTGAATAACAGTACTTAGAGAAATGGGTGTAATTTTAAGGGTAGAGAATACTCAGATGTGCTTTTATAAAACAAAGAACATTAGAGCTTTCAGTGGTAGGGACCTAATGAAGTTTATCTCATTTTTTCTTCTACTAGATCACTCTGGATTTTTTCTTTGGTCATAAAGTCTGTGTGAAAGTTTAAATATTTTTTCCATTATTCCTTTGCTTCTGATGTAACTGTTCTCAATACCTATTTTATTTTGCACTGGAAGCAAAGGAAGCTTGAAATTCTGTGTTTATTCATGTCCTGTGCTATTATCAAGAAAGATTATTGCAAAATAAATATAGTCTTGCTTCCGTTCTGCTACAACCAGTGAGGGAAGGCTTTGCAGTGAAAAATAACCTTTGAAACTTAGCGTAATTCATAAAACAGTTTGCTATTTCAAATATCTGAAAATCTGTTCCCTTAGAAAAAGTTATAAAAATTCTATTAGCCAAGGAATATACCTTTCAGAGTAAGAAACAATATATTTATATATCCTCTAGTATGTGTGTTGTAGCAATAAAAAAGGCCACAGAAGATACTGCCTTTTGCTTTTCTGCAGTTCCCTTTTGGTCTTGGCTATATGAAACTGCTTTAGGTAGTGCTTTAACATTTAATAAAATTTTTTCAGTACATACAGCATGATAATGATCTTCGGATGTACATGTGTCACAAAAGAAAGCTGTTGTGTCATTCATTACTGTAGATGTAAGAGACATCAAAAGCAATTTAAAATTCCACTTATCTTGCCTCTGCTGAATCAGAAGATAATGTCTGAGTGTCTGCACAGCAGTGTCTGAAAGGTAACACATCCCCTCTCTAGGTCTGGTTAGTCTGATGAAAGAAACATGTCTGAATGGTCTATCTCCAGCATCTGCAATTCTGAAATGAAGTAAATTTATGGATAGAGTCTTTTTAGATAGAAATGTAAAAATAGCATCTAGAAAACACATTTCCCTCTTTATTTAGTATAGGATTCTTAAGGCATGCTTGAGTTGAGTGTCAGATTATTCAGCAGCAACTATATAGCTTTTAGTTGGGGAGTGTGTCAGGGCTGACAGTCGGAATATTTTGCTGTGAAAAGAGCCCTCAGGGAGCCATGGGCACTCAAAATGAAGCTGCTTGGTGAGATTCCCAAATTCTTACTCTCCTTCTGACTTGCTGGTACCTGGCAGGAGCTCTGGGTGAGCTTGAATGTCCTGTGCATGTGGGCTCAGTCACCAGCAGCCTTCTCCCCGTCCTGTGCGCGCAGGGGCTGTGCCGAGTCCTGCTGCACCGCTTGGGGAGCCCTGACCTCTTCCCCTTCTCAAAAGAGATGGCAATCCCAAAGGTTTGCTGTGGCTCCAGAGGGGCAAAATGGAGTGTCCTGCAGGGGTAAGTGCTGTGGCAGGGGAGCGTGAGGGTCCCTGCTCTGCCAGGCCAGTCACTGCGTTTTGGGACTCCAGGGTCTGCTACAGCAGAGGACTCAGCGTGTCAGACTTTGAAGGGTAGGAAGGAAGCACTGCAGAAGTTGTGACTGAGGGCTGGGTTTTTTTGGGGAAAAAAAGGCCTGATTTGTAAAGGATTCCCCTAGTGTGCCCAGATGGTACCCTTGGTCAGGTTTTTTTCTTCATTTGTTGTTGTTGGTTTTGTGGCCACAGTATCTAGAAACTTCTTGTTTTAAAGAAAGTTGGCAACCAGACTTCTTAGAGATGGAGACTTTAAAAAGTGCCAAATCCCTCAAAAACTAATCCCAGAGCTGTCATCTTGTAATAAGATGCATTTTATAGGTATAGAAGCATTTTTGAAATGAAAGAAAAAGTAAATCAGAGCATGACTTATTAGATAATATTGCTGAAGGTAAACAATCAATGTGGATGTGTTAAGCATCACTTCAGGTATATTTTTCTTATGGGAGTGTGTGTGCTTATCTTGCCATGAAATGCTTTAAGGTAATCGATTAGTATACAAATATATATAAATATTCAAATTGGCAAGACCAGAATCATACATAATGAAGACATTGAGCCATTCTTATTAATATTTTCCCTAGTCTATGCTGAATATAATTGGTTTTGCACTGAAGCAATCATGTCAGAATGCTTGGCTTATGTGAAGGACTCGGAATGAAAATGTCTCTGTGTAGTCTAAAAGTGCCTAATACAAAGATTACAGTGAAGAGATATATTTAAAGTATGTATTGGGGTTTGCTACCATCTTGAAATAATTTATTTTTGGAAATAAAACTCCTGCTTTTACCTAATCTTTAATACACAAAGCTTTCAGAAAACTTGGTAAAGAAGGACTTCTAATGCCTTCTAAATATTCTGTGCCATTTACTAGGGCTAATTTCTGCCACAGTGCCTTGCTGATATTTTATAAGAACTTGGAGTGTTGTGGAGGGAAGTAAACAAATTTTAGAGAAAGCGACCTAACAAGCAAGGAATACCAAAGTTAGCTTCATTCAGTACCAGAAACACAGCAGAAATAGATATTTAAATGAAGTTTGAAGGAAAATTATGTTTGCTCTTAGTTTAGTCTTTCATATTATGAGGGTGAAACTGATCAAAACATCATTGAAATATTCAGGTTTAATGTTGGAAATCTTATTTAATAATCCAGAGAGTGTATGTTACAGTTTATTTTTTTTTCCTAATACAGGTTAAGGGGCTTTTTTGTTATCATCTGGCTGGCACTTGGCAGTCTTTAAGGTCTGTTACACGGTTTCAGTCAAAATTCAGTAATAGTGTGAAGTACTTTTACCAGCAACTTGCTGCCCTAAATTCTATATATTAACCATCTCCTATGTCAACTCAGGGAGCACAAAGTAATAAGTGTATGAGCAGCAAAGAAATAACAACTATGTGTGTTGCATGAAGTGCAGTTATAAAGGTTGAAATGACATTTCTATGGAAAAGAGACAGATGGATGCCCATGCTGATTTTGGCTGTTACAAGAATTGTCTGTTGTGCCCTGTGCTTTCTTGTCTTTGATGGATGATGGATCTTCCACATTGGTACACCCAACTGCCCACTAGTCTAACAGGGGCTTGCCCAAAGAATGAATGTCTAAGGTATTTATTTTAGGAATTGTTTAAGGACAGAGCACTTTGTTGTCATCCTTCTTCAAGCAGGTTGTACTGATTTTCTAAAGAACAAATATTGTGTATCGCTTGTAGATCAGTTTAGAAAATAGCTTGTAGTTATATGTGTACCAGAAAAGACAATCTTTATCTTACTTTTCTTTAGTTGTTTTTCTTCATTAGTATTCATAGCTATACTCTCTTCCCTAACCCTGCTTTTATTTCTTTTGTGCTTTTTATTTCTTCAATTCTTTCTGAAGACAGTCTCTGTTTTTAAAAAATAAATAAGTGTGACTGGTCTTACTTATCCTTTCATGTCATTTCAGGCATCCCTGAAAGGTGCTATCACTCTCATTATTTATTCAAGGATCTGAAGACACTTCTGAAAAAAACAGAAAATTATTCTGTCATCATTAGTTTAGGAAAACTTTTAAAACCTCTGAGAGAAATTAATTGGGAAACCATTATGAATAACCGAGCCTCATTTAACATAGCTGTGATCATTTCAGGACGTGATTCCCTGCAAGGCTCTGGAATTCCTTGTGGATATTGCTGCCAGAGTTTATTATTTTTAAAGCAATGCATTCAGCTACAGTTATTGTATAACTAAATGTTTTAGGAGCCAGTTGGCAGAAGTGCACACTGTGAGGTAAAGCTGAATATTTGCAATCGAGTATCAAACAAGAGGTGGTTGAGTGAGCTGAACATTGACTGATGTGAAAGAAACAGATACAAAGCAAGTTAGGGAGAAGTAAGTTGTGTAATGGAAGTTGAATCAAATGATAGATGTCTTTCTATTATTTATACCAGTGTTTTGAACAGTTGTGCTGAAAGCTTTATTTCAGAGATTGCAGCTATAGTTAAAATGGAAAGAACATCAAATATTGAACAACACAGCCTTAGGAAGATAATTTTAAGTACCTGAGCTGATAGATGCAGCATTTGAGACTGAGATTAAAAAAAGACAAATCACAACTGAGACCGTCATTGACCACTTTAGCTTGGAAGCTGGGAAGTAGATGGACTCGGAGATAATTGCTGTGTTACATTCATCACATAGGGTGAAAACTGCCTTCTCAAACATCCTAGGAGAATTTTCTTAAAGCCCATTTTCTTAAGGTAACCACATTTCCCCTCACCAGTGCAAAATCTCTGAGTGGTAAGACATGAGGATATTGCTTAGGCTTAAAATTAGTACTTTCAACCAAGTAAGTGGAGTCTTCTGCTTACAATAATTAATTATTAATATCTAGTTAGGGACCCATGTTGGGTTAAGCAAAAGGAGTTTCTGGAAAAGCTCAAGGTCTGCATCCTCATGTTTGGAGTTTCTCAGTCCGACACTTACTGTGACAATTCTCTTGCATAAATGTCTGATCTGTGCAGTAAGTTTACAGCAGATGATCTCTGTGCTGTCTAAATTTCAAATTTTTAGGGATTGTTCAAGCTGTTGTAGTCCATTTTTTAAGTGGAGCTCAAGGCCAAAATTATCCACAACAGCTATTGTAGATTATGCAATCTACAAAATTGTATTGTGGATTACACAATTACACAAAAGTGCCCCTATTCTACCACTCTGAGCAGTGCTCTGGTCTAACTTGGGTCTGCTTGAGGCAGGAGATGGGCCTGGATGACCTCAAGAGGTCCTTTCCAATCCAGACGATTGGGAGAATCAAATTATCTGTCATCCTGCATTTTCTCCCTCGAATGGACACTAACCCAAATCTGTTTTTTAAACCATTTTGCAGACTTGAAGAGCCTCCAAAAAAACCTATAAACTTGTATGATGGACTGTATGCATTGTGTTGGGCTCACTTGCCCTCTGAATTAAATAAGAATAATCCTTGACTGTTTAGAACTTTGGGCTGTCACCCAGCTAGAGTGTGTATCAGTAGCTGGCTGAAGTGCCTTAGAAAAACTTCTTTTTCACTCCTTATTAACAGCTAAAACTCTGTTCCTCTCAGTCTTTGACACCAAATGGAAGGCTGGGGACCATTCTGACATGCAATCTTACTGGTTGAGGCCAAATAGAAAAAACAATTTTGATTTTCTAACCTAGCTCTTTAAATATATTCTTGTGAGAAAAGATTTTCTTTTCGAACTCAGCAAGGAATTATTTAATGATGCCAGACCAAGTGTTTTTTCAGGCCTTCAGTTTTCATATATATATAACCCAAAGGATGTACAATGAATTCTGTATTTCATTGAATTATCAGAAGGTGTACATTGTCATTAAAAAAAAATATTACTGCAGATAGCTCTTTCGCAGAATACAATTACAGTCCCAGCAGAACTTGTAAGTTAAGCTATAAACATTATAAAAACAACACACCAATTTGTGGCAAAATCAAAGTAAATTACTACAATTGAAACTTTTCAGTATTTTTCTGGATTTATAGTCAGCAATTGTTACTGCTTAACTGTTTTAGTGACTGAGAGACATGAGCATTTTGAAGACAATTCTGAGCATAGTTTTCAGAAATAATATTGAAACTTTATAATGCTCTTTTAGAAATACATAAAAGATTAGCAAAACTGGGGAAAGCTAAATGAGTGTTTCAGGATTTAAGAGAAGAGCAGCAAGCTGAATATGAGAAGTGCTGAAAAGATCTTACAAAGGAAACAAAAGGTAATATAAGAAGGGTAATAAAAAAGGAATAGTGACTCAGGAAATTTTACTCTTTGCACAAAGTGACTTAGAAGTAAGTTATAGTAAAATCTGAGTTAGGAAAGGTGCATTCTTTCTTATACAATTTTAAATTAAATGTTATTCATTTATTTGGTAGTCTTATTTGGTAGTCTTCTTAAAGTCCTTGAACTTAAAAATTCAAAGTGTACTTATAGAACCAAGCCTCCTGACTGTATTGTATGCAGTGTAAGAGCAGGTTTGGCCCACCTGTGGAGGTGTAAGGCATTTTGGGGTGCTTGTACTCAATGGGCTGAGGAGTGGAGTGTCAGCCCAGGAGAGAGGAATGGTTATGCTGACCTTGCCATGAATCACCGTGGTGAATCACTTGCAGAAACCATTTTGGAGTGGTTTCTTCTTATTCCCACTGCAATGAGCATAAAAATTGATGTCCTGTAGGATAAAGACGTTTCTCAGCTCTTCTCTGTCTGGTTGCTGCTGAGTGTGCTGAAATGCTCAGTCTGTGCATAGCTCCAGTGCATTGTTCTCTCAGCTTCTCTGCAGCTCCTGGTGGTGTTTGCACCATTGCTGCTGGTGAATTTTATAAAAGTGTGAATGAGGAACAAAGATAAGAATGTAATCTTCCCACAATGTCAACTGAGTTGAATGAAAACCATGTCAAAAGCTAATCCTCCTGTAGACAATCACTCCAGTAAATCCATTTGTGTATTGCACAGGCTTACTTAATGGAGAACTATTAATTTTTTTAAGATTCTGTATGAATCTCATTTTTCCCAATAAAAATTGATTTTAAATACATATTGATAGAAGGATGTGCAGTGAGTCAAAGGCAAAACAAGAACACCAGGGCATGCAGACCCATGCTGTCACCAGTTGGCTGCACAAGCTTTTAGAAATAGTGTTTTATTGCAAGGTCAGACATAAGAGAGAGCTTTGTAGAGAGAGCTTTGAATGATTCCTCTCTTTCTCCAAAGAAAATGTTGACAATAGGATCTTTGATCTTCAGAAACTTATGCACGTGACAAATTTAATTCATGTAAATAATTCTGCTAGACTCAGTAAGACCCATCACAGGAAGTTAAACATGCATAACTACGTCTCAAGTAAAGACCATGCACATGGTAGATGTAGTGATATAGTCCAAAAGTTCACTTAGATAAAGTTCTCTTTTCTAAAGATGTAGTGAAAATGCTGTCTTATCAAAACATCATGTGGGTTTTTTTAACTAATTTTTGAAAAAAATTACATGCACTCAAGTTCAAATCTTGTAAAAGCAAGATTTATCTAGACAGCTGAATGGTGTTATAAGTGTCCGTGTTGTAGTAAAATAGTAATGATTTATCACATTTTTTTATATCCCCATATTTTATATTCAGTTCAGCATTATGTGATTTAGGAAATATCACTGCATAATTCCAGTTTACTATTCCAGTGCTATATTGCTATTGTCAAACCTTTTTCTACAATCATCCACTCATGATGTAAGTTTTCCAGGCGCTGACTTTCTTGAATACAATTGATTAAACTTGTATTCTGTAGCATAGGATCCCGTATGACACCTCGGGTGTTCAGTGATCTTTAGAAATAACCTTTAGACCTCAAGTTCTTGTGGGGAAAAAAAAAGTTTTACTTAATAGGATCATCTCGTTCAGAAATCCTCTAGTGCTTGGCAAAAGTCATAGAATAGACAAGCACATTTCTTTTCAGAAGTACTTGCAGTCCTATTAGTAATGCTTTAATTCCTACTGCTACTTGTCCTGTTCAGTTAATTAATATCATTCTGTAGTGGAGTGGGCCTGTTCAAAAACTGAAAACTCTTTTAACTCCCCCACTGTTAGGAAATCATATTAAAATTTCTATTGGAGAGTGACCTTGCTGCTTCCTTTTGTTGATACATTAACGCCACTAAACCAGTATTGGGGAGAGATGAGTTGTGCATCCTGCTAGTGATGATAATATTTTGTTTTACTGCTTGAATTGTGATGTTGCTTTCAAAATAAAGGCTCTTTAATAGGACTTTACCAATTAAATCAGCTGATGTGGTAATTAATACAAGACTTTTCTGGGTCTGGTATTTTAAATGTGACCTAGCAGTCCCTTATATCATCCAAGAGGACTCTTGATGAAAAGCCACCAGTATGAACACCAAAGACAAAAGAATAAGAGTTTTGCCTTATACTTTAAATTACTGGAAGTGGGGCTATTGAACAGTGTTTTTCCACAAAAGCAATGTTCTGTTTTCATACTGCAGTTTTTCCCACATTCCATTAAATTTATGACAGGCTATTAGTGTTAATTGGCACTTTTGGAAGGACTTCCATTTAAATGACTAATTACCTAAAAGGAAATTTCTTGATGCTTATGCTTTGTTTTCTTATCATCAAATAGTGGCAAGATCTGGAAGCTGCTGTACTGCTGTACTGTACAAATTAGAATGATAATTAGCACACTGTTACTACAGCTCTTTGACTGTAGCTGTTTGGGGATTGTTTCTGCCATATGAACATATTATGTGCAATAGTAGGTACTTTTTGGAGTATTTTTTCTGTTTTCACTCCTGCTTGATATTGCTGCAAGTGAATGGGTTTAAAAAAAGCTGGTCTACATGAAAGATAATGATGAAACCATCTGGAATTGGAGATGCTGAGAGCCTGGGTTTTATTGCTTTCTACAGGATTTTTGTATGACACTTTTTAAGAATGCTGACCACACACTTTGTTTAGTTTGAAAAGGCAATACAATGGGCCACAATCCCCTTCAGGAAGAGAGGTGTCACTTTAGGCCATTATATGCATCTTTACCTTCTGATTATTTAGCTTTATGCTCTTAAGTTTTGATTTTCTCAAAGTCAGAAAGAGAGGCAGACAGTGAATTACTGTACACAGATACTGATATATAAGAAATTAAAGAAAACTCCCCATGTCTTTACAACTTTTCCTTCCTTGTGTTTGGGTATCAGACTATGTAGATGTTCACCACACCCCATTCATCTCATGAGCTGTCAGTAGTGTTTTCAGTCCTTTTTCCCTTTTCACTTGTTCAATCAGTTTTGTTATGGTTCTGTGACTTCCCTCCCAGTCTGTCTGTACAGTTCTAGTATTATATGTTGAAGTCTTAGCTAGTAGCTCAGTAGTTAGGCTCTGGTTTTCAGCTGGGAGAGGGGAAGAAAAAAGCACAGTTAGTACCTGTATCTCATGATAGCTCCATGTAACTCTCTGTGTGGCACAAAAAGCAGGTATCCTTGTCAAAATCTATTTTTCTATTTCTGCCATGTTTGTGGGCAAACTCCTTAATTTGTTTCTGTGGTGCAGCTCTCAATGAATTATGGATGTTGTGGGGAATAAACAATAGTCTGGTTTACCAAGAAGGATTTTAAAACGTTAAAAAAATTTAGAAAAATTTAGCTTTTTGTTTTACACTGTAGGATTTCAATACAAATTATTCCAGTCTTCTTCTGATAGAATAAGACTGAATTTCTGATAGAAATTAATTTTTCCCTACCAATGTTACGGGGAATTTCACAGGATGTCTGCTCACACTCCCTTTGTATCTAACCACATACCACATAGAAAGAGAATGAACATCTTAAACATCAATATGCCAGCTGTTATCAGACTTCCATGAAAAATGATTAACTACTATTTGTAGTTAAATTGTTGTTTTGAAATAAAAGATACTTCAAGTTGCTTGATGTTAAGTTGCAGGACTCAAAACACAATTTCTGAACAGAACTGAACAGAACACAGTCATTCCAGATGTACAGTCTTAGTGGACCAGGTTTTCTGTCCTTTTTCAAATTCTCACGGATGCTGCCTAGCACACCTTTGTACCTGAGAAGTGGAAAACTGAATAGGGATTAAGAGGAAGTGCACAGCAGGGGCAGGTGTGGCTGGGGGTCTGGGGTGTGTTTCTTGTAGCACTTGAGTGTCCCTTCAGCTGTGCTCAGTGAGTGGGGCTTAAAGGAAGGATTCTGGAGGTTTCAGTTTTCTAGACATGCTATATCAGCCTAGACACAGGCCTGGGTCAAGCTTGATCTGTACCAGCTTTTGGGCTGCTCAGCAGAAAATCAGGTGAAAGTTGACATTTTACTGATTTTTCATGCAGTTTGGGTGGGAGTTTTTTGCTTGTGGTTTTTGTGTATTTTCCCCTGTGAGTATTATCAGAGGAAATACATATTTTCATTAATGGGTCACACTTCCTTCTGTGTTCACTAGGCATTTGGGAATAGCAGTCTTCATCTGCATGCCTTGTCCTCCACAGATTTGGTTATCTGAGCTGTGCCTTCTCTGTGGGTGCACTGCTGTGTGAACTCACAGGCTTTAGGTTTTATTGGGTGGGATGCAGCACCATCCCACTGAAGGAGCCTCAGCTGTGGAATTTGTTTACTCTGTAATGTCATTGACTTTGGAGGCTTACTAAAAAGATTTTTCTCTGAGAGGTTGTAGGAAGTTGAAGTTTGTTTGCATTATGATTGAGAGCTCTTTGTTTGACGCTTTTAAAATACTAAAATAAGTTCTCTTATGCTGGACATTTTTTATACTTGAATGAGACTCTGTTGCACAGTGTCACATCATCCTGTACTTTCTATGGTTTCACAAAACCAAAAATCACAGCATCATTTTAAGCAAACTGTGATTTGTGGCTTGTTTAATTAAAATGGAGGAATTGGAAAGAAAATCAGAAGAATTACTTTTATCCATTAGAACAATTTATTCTTTTAGGTGTGTCTGTCCTGTAAAGCAAGGGTGTCCAGGGGAGAGTGGAAGCAATGGCTCATGGACTGTCCATGCTTCTCCATTGTTGGCATCTCCTGGGCATGATTTTGGTCCTGGTGTGTAATGAGGTTGGTTGGTTGGTTTGTTTGCAGTGCTGGGTTAATGAAATTGTGCTGCAGCCCCCCAGGGAAGCACATTTGTGCCAGAAACTACATGCATGGATTAAATGCTTTAGGATGTCAGTGCAAGTTGAGAGAGGGTGTTTGAATGATATCCCTTCAGGACAGGAACAGTGCTGGAGGGCTCCACAGGGCCAGGAAAGGACAGACCTGGTGTTAATATCTTCTGAACAGCCTCCCTGGGGTAAACTGTCCCCCAGAGTGTCTTGGCAGAAGGAGTAGCAGGGACATGAGATTTCAGAGGGTCAACTGCACTAACAAAGTGGTTCATAACATGTCTGATCAGCAGAGTGCTACTGACAAGTAAATTGCTCCCCAGCACTACTTTAGCTGTATCCTGTCAGAGCTGGGACTGAAAGTACCTTGATTTGGATTTTCAGTTTCTTGGGCTTAAATCATTAATATATTGTGCAAAGACAGTTTGCAAACTGCTTTAAAATAAATGCTTATTAGAAGGCTTCTCTGGGAAACTTCTTCCTTAACAAAACCAAAAAAATAAACAAGGAAAAAAACCCCACTGCCACCACCAAAAAACCAGCCCCCAAACCAACCAATCAACCAACCCAACCCCCCCAAAACTCAAACCAAAAAGAAAAAAAAAATAAAAATCTTCTTTAAGTGGATTTTGGTTTTGGAAAATACGATCACTGAAATCAAGTGTGCTCGTTTTTCACAGTGTTTCTTCTGCTGGAATAAAATATTTAGAATGTGAGATTCTTAGCACATGGCTGGAAACTGATAATTATTTAAACCAGCTGCCTAGTTGCAGTGTATAGTGAGATTCATCACTGTGATTCACTAACACATCAGAAAAAAAATCCCAAAAAGCAACCAAGTGAAAATGCTGTGGATAGATAAAATGAGAGAGATGACTGCATGGTGTTGGTTTATTTTTATAAAATGGAGCCTCTATTTGAAGTTTGATTAGAATGAGTCAGTTTCTGTTAGATCTGACAGTTATAAATTTGTTATTAGCTTTCCAAAATAAAATACATGAATAACACTTTTTAAAAATGTGCTTATTCACCAAACCATTGCATCTGTAAGTACAAGAAAAGGATGCTTATCACTGCAAGATTTCTGCAGGTCTTTAATTAGAAGCATTTCCCTGTAAGGAGATGACTGTATTCGAGGGAAAAGAGAAACTTACCTATTTTGGTAATTGACACATTTCATGTCCATTCTGTTACTTGTCTAAAGAAATAATGTCCAAAAATTATTCAGTGCAATTTCAGTGTCAAGAGTAAGAGGCACAATTTTTCCTGGCATTAATTATTTTAAAAGAGTTTTCACTTTCTGTAGTTTAGCCTCATTACTCTGTCAGGATTTTGAACATTGTAACCAAAACTTTCCTCCCTTCCAGCCTCATCCCCACAGCAAATATTCTCAGAAGGGAAGGATGTTAGAAGTTGCATCAAAGGTTTAGTAAGTGATTTACTACTGTATGAAAAATAATGGGATTTATGTTTGCCAGTGAAGTTGTTCATTTTATTCACAGAATTGATCTTCAGTGCAAACCAAATCCTTCTTGATAACAGCCTGTTGTGAGTTCTTGTACATCACTAAAACTAATTAAAAACAGGTGGATTCTTCCCATGTAGCAGTACCACCCAGCTAAATGAAGTGAAGATAACTTGTATGAATTGTCAGAGAGGATGTTGTTTTCCTTAGGGACTGTACTGGAATGTTAGGATTCTCTAAAGCTGCATTTCAGAACAGAAAAAAAATCATATTTTAACTATGATACCCATATTACTTTGTTTATAAAACTTGAATTTAAGTTGGCGCTGTAGAGAAGAGGAAACCCTGAAGGAAACTTAATTTTTGAAACCTGATCTCTGTGTGAAAGTCTCTGTGAAACTCTGGTATAAAGATTTGAAGGGTTTCACTTAGAAACTCAAATCTACATAGCTAAGTCTTGTTGGGGTTTTTTTTAATGTTGTAGTGTCACATTTTTCAAGACTCAGTTTATCTTTCACAAAAATGAATGAGATACCATTATTGAAGAATCATGAGCTGTGTTTACTGAGTATTCCATTTATGAACTAAATGATCTGCTTAATCTTGTGATTTATTCCTAGTTTGATAGTTCTCTTTAATTAATAGGAGTTGGTTTATGTGGTTTAATGATGCTGGTTTCAATCTACATCTGTAGGGCTGTACAGAACAGGACATGGAGGTAGAGTAGGAGACCACCTGACTTGTGCTGCATTTTCATGGGGTGCCAGCAACGTCCAGGCTGCTCTCTTTTTCTGGGCAGAATGAACAGAAGGCTGGAAAAACAATTGGCACAATGAAAATTTATTAGAGACAGAAGTACTTGTATCTAAGCCAGTTGTGAGTTTTAAAGTAACGTATCTTTGCAAATCACACTATGCAGAGTGGTCCAAATATGATCTTTGTATCTAATGTCATTGTAACAGACCTCAAAGATGGTCTGTCTGTAAAAAGGCATATTAAAGAAAAATGACCCAATATGAAGTGGACTAATTTATGTTAGTCTTTCCAAGCCTAGCCAATTTTAATTTTGGGCCTTCATTTTTTCTTGGCTGACTCCAGTTTTGTGCAGCCTCAGATGACAGACTGAATAAAAGAATAAAGTAATAGAAGACTGAAAATAAAACATTAGAGCATTTCATATATTTACATTTTCTAGTTTAGATATTTTGAATTTTAAACAAGTCTTTCATCATGTAACTGCTGAAATGTATTGCTAAAATGGTGAAGAAGAGTTGGTAAATTACATAAATAATATTATCATACATACAATTTTTTATCTGACAAGTAGGAGGAGGAACTTGTGAGATGCGGAGTTTCTTAATGAATGGAAATAAACTGTGTGTATATTGGAGCATATTTGACTTTTTTTGCAAACTTAGGGTTCTGTGTGCTTTCAGATGCACGGGTGTATGGATCATGATCAATGCCAAATTGCCACTTGTGGGTGCCACTGTCTGGTTCTGGGTGAGGAGTGATGGTGCTGCACACATGTATTGACAAGAGGCATAGTGTAGGATAGGTCAGATCTGATCATCTCTCTTCTCCATGTAGATGGCTCACTGTGGGCCATCAACTGACATCAAAAAATGCATTTATTTCTGAATTTTAGATCTGCAGAAATCTCCAGATCTTGCTTACATTGCAGTATTTTAACTTTGCTACATTAATTTTTTTTTCCTGTGGGTCAGTGTTGTTGCATTTGCACCTAGAGGTGGGATTTTATGTGGTTGGTTTGTGTTGGGACAAAGAACTTACTGCTCGTATACGATGGCAAATACTAAGAGCAAGACTATCTTGTCTTTTGTAACAGATTGTTTTAAAACTTTGCAAAAATAAAAAATTGATTGGAAAACCTCAAGTTTTCTAGTTAAGAATATAACATTTCTTTTGAAATTTTTTGTCTTCTTTCTATCTTATTGCAAACTGCTTGTCTTTTTGAAATGTACTCTTGTGCACTAGAGAAGTATAATTTATTGTAAATGTTACATTAAAAGACTTGTTTCTCAGGCAGTTGGAATTAGATTTTTTCAGAGACAAGTGGTTTTTATGCACATTGCATAATCATTAGATTAAAAACCCAATTTCTCCAGCTTCTAGAACAAACAATTTCTTTTGCATATTGAAAAGTTTTTAAGAGGTAACATCTTCAGTACAAGTGCATGTTCATATTGTATTGCTTCTGAAATAGCTGGGAACATAGAGTGATGGCAAATCACTAAACTAAGAAAGGATCACTTGTGAAATGCACAGTACCTAAACATAAAAAGGAAGAATAAACAACTTCTTCAACGGCCTGCATGCAGGGCCAGTTTGCAGGTGTGTGATGGTGTTGGTGCTTGATGGGTCAGGCAGAGCTCAATTACTGAATTTCTACTATGCAGAGGTTGCAACAGGAAAACATTTTTGGACTTGTCTGTTTTTGTTTGTCTCTCCTATAGAAAATTAAACAATTTGTCTGTGTATGTGAGCTATCCATGGTATGATGGCTTGAACCTCCCTGCTACAGCAGCCACTGCAAAGTGATTTTATTGTCCTCTAATCTACTGGAATAGTTTTTAACATGTCTTTTGCTTTACCAGCCTTTCTGCAGACCAACAAGTACCTCAGTGATAATTTAGAATCTACTAGTGAAGTGTGGGCATTTAACAGGGTTAGAATTTTCAAGCTGGAGTCAAAATTCGTTTCTTGACATATTTATTGACAGTGCTCGTGTTTAATAAAGAAGCCACACACTTGGGGAAATGGTAATCTTTATTTACGGCTACGATGGGAAAATGCAAATGAAGCGGTAAATTTTGTGATTAGTATTTTACAGAGCAGTCACTTACTATAATTATATGTTTTAGATCAGTGGAATTATCATGTTCTATTAACAAGATTGTTTCCTGACTTCTTGTAGGATTCTGAGTAACAACAAGATCTTGGGGTTGAAGAATGGCTCTTTCTTCGGGCTGAGATCCCTGGAGAGACTGTGAGTAACTGATCAGCCTTGCTCCAACTTCAATTAAAAGTCTTTGTACTTTAAATATAGAAATAAACATCAGATAAGGAAGTTGAGATGTTCTGAGCTGTATTGCACAGTAGAGTTTCTAGGCAGTCATCAGGTTAAGAAACAGCATAAAAATGAGTGCATGGGGATGGACGTGGAACATGCAGGAAAGCACTGCCATCAATTTGGAACTAAAATAAACATCCAGTCAAAGCCTTGTGCTCCACTATGTGCACTATCACAGCAAAGACTGCTATATGTAATGGTAACACTAATATAGCTGACGTGTAGTTTGGGTTATTTAACTCATTGGTCTCCAGTACTTCTATTTTAGATCTAAATAATTTAAAATTTTCTCTATATTTTAATTATAACACCAACAACTTGGACAGCACTTATCACAGGAGCCAGCAATGACTTCGATAAAGCTCCATGGCCACGTATTTCTAGCCAGTGTTTGAAGGGGGAGGAGGAGCTCAGGAGCAGCGAATGAGTTAGGAAGAAAATATTTGGAAACTTCAATGGAAATAAATAAGCAGTAATAGCTACACTATAATAACACTACTTTCTGTATATATAGGTCAGTCATTTGAGAATAATTGTGAACAAGCCTAAAGGGCTATTTTTTTATACCTATAGGCAACTTCTGGTGTCAGTACATCTAAAATTAGTAATTGTGTCATGCCTATCTTGCAATATCTCCTGCAGCTTGAGCTAAATTACCTATATATTGCTTTGAAAGAGTAGCTTTGTTATGTAGAACTGTTGATATAAAATTGTTGCTACATTTATGACTGCATGAATGTATTCTGTGGGGTGTGAATATTTCCATATGCAAAGAAATTATATATTAAAATCAACCTTAGCTAGTATTTTGAGTATAGATATGTCTGATATGCATGCTGTTCATGGTTGTGGAATAAAGTGGGTAACTATACCATACTGAGTTGTTTGAGTATCCTAAATGTGGTTTAAAAATAAACAGCTTATTTCAAGGTCTACAGCAATCCCTTTGAAAGATTTGGGTAAAGTGACTGTCAGAAAATTTATGCTGAGTAACATTACATTGTCTCTGCATACAGTTATAGTTGTATCAAATACTTTCATTAATGTTAAATATTAATATATTAAATGATATGGAATATTAAGTAGTATGGAATGGAGAGTGAGGTATTATTTACTACCTGGTTTAATATTAGTATTAACAATGATATGAGGTTAGTAAAGAAGTCTACAAATATTTTAGACAAAACAATTTAGAACACAGAATAGAATTACAAATTTATTGCAAGGGAACTTAGTAAGTTAAATTCTCACGTAATGTAAGTAAATGTAATTAATGTAGTGTTTAGAACTAAAGGAAAACATTTCCTCTGAGGTTTTTCTGAAGGTTTAATTTACATTGGAGAATTATACTGAGCATATAGTTTTAAGAATTTTATTAGTTAAATAGTGAGAGAAATATTTCAACCTGAAAAGACGTTACAAACAAAACTAAGAGCAGTGAGAAAACAAAAAAACTGCCTTAGGTGTGTAGCCTCAAGTACCATCACAGTCCAAACCATTTTATTTTCCTGTACTGATTTTTCACAACAGTACAGATAAAATGAGTATCATCTCCTCTGTTTATAATTCTGTTTGACTATGGTGTTAATACAAAATCCATGAGTGGTCCATGAATTGAAGACTGGAATTCAAGTGATGACATTCTCATGATTCAGCTGCTCTGTTTCTGTTTCATTTGGGGCCACTCAGGCCCCATATGCTTCTTATCAATATCTGTGAAATCCCAGTTTCAGCTGTAGGGGCGAGAACAGCTGGAATAGTCTACTAGGAGGTGAGTGTGAATGAGTTACAGCTGGATGAGTGCTCCTAGCTCTTGGACAAAGGTTTCCCCAGCTTTGCCTCTTGGACAGAACCTGATTCAGAGCAGTACTTCAGGTGCTCGAAATGGAGAGCTGTGGCAGCAACTGCTTTTCATGTTTGTGACCTATTGAAATGGACCAAGAACTTTTATTCCTTGCCTGAAAGGAAGGACTGTAGCAGGAAAATCCAGCTTCCCTTAAAATAATGTTAAGTTTACAAGGCTAGGTGCTTAGGAACATGGATGTGCTGGAGTTAAGAATTACTCACTTAATTTGGCTTTGCACTCCTTGTGGTCCTGTTCAGAAGAAAAAGCAATGTGAGTGCCATAGAGGAAAGAATCATGTAAGTCAGTTTTTTGGGCTTTTTTTTATGGTTACCATGAGATCATGAGCTAGAAGACATGGAAAATGAAATCATTCAATGTCAAACTCAAAAAGATTAGAGAAGTAAAATTTCAGGTGGAATTGAATGACTTGTATATTCTGGCTCTTCCCTGTTCTGGAGTGCTTAAACCCTTTTTTGGGTAAAGAATGGTTTGAAGCCCTACTCCAATAAGTGAGTGACAACTTTCCCCCTATTATTTTGTTTTTCAAAGCGTGTCACAACAGGAATTGAATTACAGAAGTGTCAGTCTTCTCAGGTTCTGGTGATTTCTCAAGAGCATGTTACACAAGTGAGGTCCCTCACTGAGCAGTTGTTTCAAAGTGGAACTCTCATTCTATCAAGCAAATCAAGAAAAGTTATGTACCCCATAACTGTCCATTCTAAGAGTAAGACAAAATTGATTTCTCTAAAACTAAGGCTATTGTAGAATTCTAATATTATACATTGAATAATTTTTTAATTTTTTTTTCAGAAAATGGCAATTTTTTTCAACCATAACATAAGAATAACAAAGTTAGCATTTCAGATTTTCTCAAACTGTGTTGCTACTATAGGAAACCTGACAGTACATTTTCAGAGGATAGAGCCAAGAAACCAGGGAAAAATATGTATGTTTAATAATTTGAAGATAGTACTATATTTAACCATAATCCATTAATATTAAAAAATTAAATTTAATAATTTCTTTTAAAATAGTGATCAAAAGACATGTATGAAATACGAATATTTTTACTGGGCGTTTTGTAAAAATGCTTTGAAAAACACTGACTCACAAAAGTGGACTTTCAGTTTTATGTATGTGTATGAACAATGACTCATGAGTGATCTGTAGAGGTGGCAGTCCCTCTCCACAGCTACAGTTTTCTCAAATTAAGAAATTGCCATGTGCTGGTTTGGAAAGGTTGGCTCACAAATGTGACATGGCATCTGGATCATGATGTGCCCCTGTGCCACTGAGCTTACACTGTAGAGACAAGAGGCATTTAGAAGTGAAGATCATAACTTAAATACTGTGAGAGAACAAAAGTTTTCTGTAAACTTTTGTTTTATACAGATATTATATGCTGTCCAGTTATATGGTCCATGAGTTGGAATAAATCAGAAGTGTAGGTAAGAATATAAATAAGCTTTTTTTGAAGAAAGTGTGGTAAAGGAATTGTTTGTTAAAATGTGAAGAGCTATGTGGAATTTAACCAGAAGAGATCTACAGGCCATAAATTCTTTAAATGAGAATGCACACCTTGAACCCATTTCTGTGATACACCCTGTGGAGATGGCTGGCTGCACATTCAGGAGGCTGAGAATTCACTTTGGGTCTGAAGCTGAGGGCAAAGACTTGACAGCTTGTAATGATTTCAGTTTCAGTTCCTTCCCTGTCTGCAGTCAGTGTTCTGCCTTCTCAGAACAGCAGGAGTTATAACAGAGATTTAAATAAGTTTTGCCTATGCTCTGGGTTCCATAAAAGAAAGGAAAATTGGGCTTTTCAAGCCATGAAAGAGTGAGGTAGCCCTTTCAAGTAAGTCTCAGTAATCTGAAAATTCTCATTTAGCGAAATATTTGGAGTGATCTGAGCAAATGAATTATCTGTGTAATTTGGTGCTGTAATTATTGTATAAATCTCAACAATCTATTACATGGCAAAATCTGTGACTGTTTCCTTCTTTAAGAATTATTTAATTTTATTTATTTTTATTTTCTGGACATGGGGTTGAGCATGCTATTAACCCAAAGAGTCATAGGCTAGTGCAGCTTACCAAGCTTCTTGCAGATGACTTGTCATAGCAGTATGTGGTATGGATGCTGCTGTGAAGCATTGCCATCCCCCTCAGTGTGCAGCACTGAGAGTATTAGTGCCAGCTGTGGCAAAGGCTTTTTATGCCTGAGGATATTTGGCCAGCCATAGTCCATGGGATGCTTCTGGGGACAAAGACTGAGGTGACTGGGCCAGGTGCTCCAGCTGTGCTGGACCTAAAGCTAAGATCCAGACTAGGAAAAGAAATCTTTTCCCCTCATCCTGGTGCCAGCTGGTGCAAAACAGTATGTCCTTCAGCTATTATCCCCACTGCTAATTTTCTTACTTTGCACAGCAGCCACTGCGCCACAGTGGCCTGGACAGCCCTGCCCACGTTGCCCCTCCCTGGGGCAGCCTGTCGTGGTTTCCCTGCCGTGGGCTCCTGGTGCTCTGGGATTGATTGTGTGCTTGGGATTTTCGGAAGTGGGTGTATAAGGGTGCTCTCTTTCTCTTTCATAACCAAATGTACTTTTTCATTAGGTTTATAGGAGCATTATACCTCTGAGACTGTTGCTCCTTTGTCCCAGTGACTGAACCTCTAACGGGTTCAGAAGCTATTGGGAGGGAACCAGCAAATACAAATAAAGAAACATACACAAACACACCATGGTTGCATAAGCAGTTTCCTTGGGAAATCAGGATGAAAGATCACTAAGCAAGATTACACATATTTTTCCCAGTTGAGCCAGAAGAAAAGCATGCCAGGCACTAATAAGCAGCAGTGGCTGTTTTACAGAAACTTGCTTTGTTACATTTTCTAGACAAAGAAAAATAGTACTAAAATATCTCTAAGAATTTAGCAATGAGTTTATTTTTTGTTTTGATTTTATTTTTTTAGCACTATACATGAGTCTTACTCTACCAGGCCTCACTTAGATTGTGTGTTGTTTTATTAAGTGCTGCTGTACCATCAAGTTCCAATCACATGTCAGTGCTGCACAGCCACGTTGTCCTCAGTTATTATCAGGCAAGGTTGCCTAAAAGGTGCTTCCAATGGATTTCAGTGGGACGTTCTGCAGCTATGTGTTGTGGTGTGCAACAGAAGTGATAACACACTAAGTTGAGGGATGAAAAGGAATAAAAAGACAAGCATAAAAAATTAGACAATAGAAAAAACATGCTGTTAAGCAGTAGTTACAAAAATATGATATTTAGAATTTCTTTAGCAAAATTCAAGTGATGGAACTGTAAAACATAAAGGTTTGACATTTTTAACATGCAATTTACATTTTCTGCATTACTGTCCTCTTCATTTTTCCCCTGCCCATACATTTGAAATGTGCATGTGCACACACACACACGAAGAAACAGATGTTCTTCCTAGGTACTGTGAAGAATTGGAAATATGCTCAAAGAAACTGTTAGCAATTTTACTCTCAACACATTGCGTATGACATCTTTAAAGTTAGAAACTTCATAGATTAAATTTAGAATATGTGTTCATTTTTGGATTGTTGTAAAAATAGAAAAATACTGGTTATTATGAACTCACAATATTTCTGACTGACAGCCAGGATCCAGCTGTGCAACGTTTTTGGCTTTTTTTTTTCCCTTGAAGATCTTGCAGCTGAGGAGTTTGCCCCTAACTTTGTGCAAGCACTTTTAGCAAAAAATAAATTGATAATTTTGGAGACCTCAAATGCCACTGAGCTGAGTGTTTAGAGAAATGCTGTGATGGGATTCAAGGAAAGGGCAATCTAAAAATCTGTTTCTTCGGGCTGTTTGTTGTGTAAATAGTCATAGTATGAATAAAACTATTCCATTTTAACTGGTTGTTGTATTTGGAGAAATATTGAGAAAGAAGACTCTCAAGCATCTGAAGTTGTCTTGCTACTCTTTCTTGCATTCGAAATCATGCATGGATTTAGTGAATTTTCTAGGTCCAGTTAATAATGATAGCAAACAAGTTATTTCTTTATTCTCAAAGAACAAAAGTACAGATCCTGCAACCATTATTTTTTCTTGTTTAGTAATATGTCTAGGACACCTGAGGAATTCCAAGCAGTTTTACATGTAAAATTTTTTACTGTGTTGGCTTGCAATTGTTTACAAAAGCTCATTATGCTGAATTTCTGTTTGAAGTGATTGATCGTATTCTGCTAGATGCAGAAGGATGGGAATAGTCATGGGGAAGGATTTTTCTCCAGGAGAAAGACTCTGCTTTGTGTCTGTACTCTAAAATATACTGAAGACAATTCATGTTCCTCTAGGCAGTCATTGAACTTTGAGTTACCCTTCTGGTTTCAGTGTCAGAGGAAGGGTTTGTCTTTTTAATTATGATGATGCCAGTGTTTGCATGAGGCAGGAGAGTTCCCTTTGTCAGTCCTAAACACAGCTAATGTAGCTGGCAGGTTGATATTAATTGATAGATATGTTTGCCTGCACTGTGGTCTGTACAAAGGCACTTGTAAATACTGAGCTTAAAAAACAAAGCTCTGAAAATTCATGAATTACTGAAGTGAAGGTACCTGTTCATTCAGAGACATGTCTATTGCAGATAATTGGTTTGGAGGGTTGGAGATACTCAGGAGACAAGAGCTTTACAAATAGTGAAGGGAAAACAAACCCAGTGAATTTGGCAGTGGACAGATCAGAAAGAGGAAAGAAAATAGTTATGCATATAATAATCATTGATCACCTAAAATTAGAATAGCTTCCTGTGAAATGAATGGTTTTCAAGGCTCATCCTGGAGCATGGAGAAAAGCAATTTCTAACAAGAAAATGAGTGTTAAGCTAGTGAATTGGACTGTATTCCTCAGAGCTTAATACACACACCTCCTTAGCCATCTCATTTTTTCATTGGTAGTAAATGCCACGGTTAGCTGCCATAAGCTTTTTATTTTTCCCTCTGGGTTTTGTGTCATATCCCTGGGTTAGCACCAGATTCCTTACCCATCCTGGGACTGCTCCTTCATTGCCTTACACCAGTCTATCTTTGTGGTGGCTGCAGCCCAGGGATTTTGCCTCTCTTTGGTGCTTGGTTCTTTGTCATTGGGATATTTTTGGTCGTGTTACTCAATAATGCCAGTGTCAGATATATTCTAGACAAAAGATAGAGATGTTCACTTAAATAAATGTGCTCTTTAAATATCTGACTTCATGTACCTGTCAGTGAAGATTGTGATGTATTACTGAATGACAGAAAAATAATTAAATGCATGTCAAAAAAGGAGTATTTTTTCCATAAAATCAATTTATTTCTACAAAATACATTTTCTATAAATTATTTTTAATATTTTAAAATATTAATGGCATGGATTGGTGAGATTGGTATGAGCCTGATATGAGCCTGAAAGGAGATAGGAAAATGATCCTCATAGCACCAACGAGTACCTTCAGTTCCTCACCGCCAGGGGTTTTTTTTAGCATCAAACAAGAGTTCCTCATTAACATTTACAATATTTCAATTATATCTTGTAAATCATTCAAAACCACAAATTTAGTAATTGCAAATAAAATGGAATGTTACAATGCGAAGTCTCCCTTGTCACTTAATTACCTAGAATTATCTAATTATTTCTGTCTGCTTAAGTCAAAGTTTTTACCTGACCATATTTATTTATTGACAGATTTCATTTGTCATTATCTGATGAAAAAGTTAAGGTGTTATATTTTAGGCATTGCATTCAATTAAAAATACAGCTTTTTAGTGTCTATGTCTTTTACATGAAAACAATTCTTAATCATAAAGGACTTTGTATAAATAGGGAATTTTATGCATACTGTAGCAAATACATAATGGTTAGGTAATACAATATTTATATGTTGATGTTAAACAAGAGAGTCTTTAGAAACAAGAAAATCTGTGAACGAAAAGGATTTTATTCAAGAGAAGTGATTGGAAATCAAGGACTGTCTTATTTTAGAGTTTTTTAAAATTTTCATTTAGTTTTTGTCTCATCACTTGATCTTTCTCTACCTCTCTGTTTTTTATCTGTATTGCTTATTTAATATCTCCAAATCTAGTGATACTGGTAGATCTCAGCTTATCAGGAAAGAGAAAGCAAGAAAAAGTACATTGGTGTTTGTGTAATGCCAATAATTTTACATTTCTACCTTATGTGGAGTCATTTATGTGCCTTCCTGCCCTGAGTGGGAAGCACCCTTAATGGGCACAAATACAAAAGTGCAGATAGAGGATGCTGATGCTTGTTGAAAATACCTGCCCATAAGCAGGTAAAGACAGCAAGAGGCAACAGCAGAGCTAAGGAACCTTGGAAAATGTCACGGATCTGGACCTGGAAAAGCCACTGTTGTCCCTCACTGTTGATGAAGGAGTACAGGGTGAATTGCTTTTCAAAGTAAGTATTATTTTGCTGCAGGCAATGTTTTAATGAAATGCACAGGAGGAGAGTATCTAATTTGCTATCATTGCATAGAAATTTTGAGAAACCAGAGAAGGAGAAACAGAGGCAGGATCAATGTCACAAGTCAAACTGGGCAAACTTAATTAAAAATTGCTTTTTTGTTTTAATTCTCTGGCCCTTAATGAATCTCTTTATTCTTTCCTATGACTAACAGTAAGTTACTCACTTAGTAGTGCAAAAGCTGAGTATTTTTTGACACTGCCCTCCCTAAAAGTAAGTAAAAAAAACCCCCACCAACCTAAAAAACAACGTCTCCAAACTCTCTAACGCCAGAATCCATTACGTTCTAGTGTGCAGTATCAAGGAGACATTTAGCATTTTATCAGGAATTGTAAAACTTTTTGCTGTTCTTAATATGACTGTCAGAAACAGAGGAGTTAGAAATTAAAAGTAAAATTACATTACCCTGTTTCTAACAGGTTGTACGTGCTGTAAGTCTTACAACCATGAAGTATCTGTCAAAGCACTTGTAATGCAGTGTGACAGAAAGGTAATGCATCTTTTTCCTCTATTCATTTGTTATTTACCAGTACAAAGTCACAATACAGACTATTAGATGTCACATACATTATATTTTACAGGATGGAACTACAGGAAAATAACCTGTATGTCTATTGCTGTAGAGTTGCTATGCTCTAATTGCAAAAAAAAAAAAAATTTAGAAAAAGAGGATGTTTCCTCTGGGATATTACAGTGCTGTTTTAAAAAAGCAGTAATTACCTCTGAAAAACAGGTTAGTAAATCAATCCCATTGTTCCTGGTACAAGGCTCCAGAACCAAGTGTGGTTTTCATCTTTTCTTTATACCTTAAGCCTGTTTTTTTTGCTTCCTAACTGCCATATTCATTTGTCTGGTTCTATAGTATATTTGTTTCCTCCTGGAAACAGCATGGGCTACCAGGCCATGTCTTTGCTCTTAATTCCATGGTTTGTAGTGGGGTCTGAGAGCTGCTCAGTGCTGCCTTCCCTCACAGGTGCTGCTCGTGGGGTGACAGGCCTTTGTGTCATTCTGAATGCCCTGCTGAGATTACCTTCCTCTGCTTCTGACATGGAACTATGCTTTCAGCTTGGGCACAAAGTTCCCAGCTGCTGGCACAGACGTGGCATAGCAGCAGTATTTAAGATGCCAGTGCTTTGCCAGGCTGCGTCGATGGACTTTTGTGTGTAGCTATTTGCAAAACAGGTTTCTGTTGGAAATGTGAGCATGGCAAAATAAAAATGTTCAGCAGGGGACACAGCAATTTCACAGGACCATTTTTATCATAGGCACCAGTGTTTCATTTAAACTGTTTTATAATCACAAAATATAGAATCTTTTTTGGTTGACAAAGCTGCACTATAACACTTAGGAATGGTGCAAGTTGTGTTTCTATAAAGAAACGCAGACTGATTGAAACAGTAGGAAAAACAGAAATGTGGGTTTAGGGCAGTTTGTATGAAGTCAGAAAGAAGCATTTTGGGAAGCCAAGCTGTTAAAAATTAGTGTTAGTTCATCAGCAACTGAGCTAATCTTGTGAAGGGAGCTGTGAGGTGAATTGGTAGCTGAATCCTTTTATTCAGTGTGTGGTTTTGCTACCTCACCTGTAGGCTATTGGTGGAATAACCCTCTGAAACCTCAGAAAATACTGTATATTAGTTGTATTCAGATGCAACGTGGTCTTTAACATGTTTACTCTCAAGAAGACCAAAAAGTTGTCTCGCTTGGTAGTATCCATACATAAAATGTGAGACGCCTCAAGTTCTGACTAGGGACATCTCAACATCATGGGTACCACTGAGGATCCAAAGAGAAACTCCAAACTGAATCCTTCCCTCCCAAAGAGTTTTCTGGGCGCTACTGATAACTTTTCTTTTTGTGTCTCCACCTCTGACTTGCTATCAATTGACAGACATTTCTCAATTGCTTGGTTATAAGAACAAAACCCCCTGTGTATATAAGTTATTGTCTGCCAAAAGTGCATGTCTGTAGACTAGGCTGGGAAATCTCAGATGAAAACATGCTATTACTCATTCATATCATGCTAGTCTGTAAATGCTCCAAGGGTACCAATGGCCCTGGGAGCTTGCTGCCCTCCAAACTTCTGGGGATGCCTGCAGAAAGCACAGCTTGTTCTCTGGACGCTTGTGCTTCGCCAATAATCTCTGAGAAGGCAAAAAAAAGAGACTAGAATTGAAAGGGAATGGAAAGAAGGGCTGTGGTTTATGCCAGTTTAGTTTAAAGAAAAAAAAAATCCCCAAAATGAGTTGTCTGAAGTCGTTAGTAAAGCTGATGTAATATAACAGCTGTGGACAGTTTTTCTCCCCACTTCTTAATATAGACAGAATTGATTAGTTGGGTGTAGTGCAGTGCTGCGTGTGTCAAGTAGGTACAAAATGGTTGTTCTCACGAGAAAATTGCATGCAGACTTAGCACATGATAAGCTGTCTTGTGTTAACACAAATTGCCTCGTTCTTGAAATGGAAAGTGACTGGGAGAGCTATAGAGGATGTTTGTATAGTCTGAGCTATGCACATATTCTGTGCATAGCTCAGACTATACAAAAAAAAAGAATTACAAAATTCCACTATGTGCTGCTTTTGAAAGTGTTTTGCTGAGGAGAATACAGAGAGAAACATTGTACTGAAATAAAATGCATATTTTTTGTTTGCTTGTTAACTTGAAAAAAATAAATAAAATTGCTATGTGCAATGGTAATGAGATTCATCTGATGAAAATAAGTGGTTTAAGTTAAAAATAAGCCACTTGAGTTAGCATAATGCAAGAAACTTGTTGAAGCAGAAGTAAAATGTATTTATCATGCCTTTATAACCCAGGAAACTGCCAAAGGGGCAACTTGAATCTCTTAAAGTCAATTAATCTCCGTCTATGAAAAATAGGAAAGATGTTAAATCAGGAAAAATGTTAGCTGTAGGTGCCTGTGAAAGCCAAATTTATTAAAAAGCATACCCTCAGCCATAACTGTAACACTTCTGCCATGATGCTGTAATTAATGGCCAATGAAAGAAAGTTTCACAGCTAATGTATGTACTCAGACACATGGTACATTTATTACTTTCACCAATTGTGTTTTACCATTTTTTTTTTCATTCAGTACTCCCATTTGTTTGTTCATGCAAAGTAAGTTAATACTTTTTTAAAGACCTTAAAGACATGCTTTTCAGCTGAAAGGGCAGTTTAAAGTACATTGTGTTCAGAACAAAACAGTGTTTTATGTACTATGTCAGCAGCTAAACTGAGAATTTGATGCTTTTTTTCCTTTTTGTGCCATTAATTGCTTTTAGGTATTTCTGAGAAGTGTGAGTGCCTCACCAGGGACAATTCTCCCATTTGAGTGAAGTTTAAATACCGTATTAAGCTTTCCTACTGTACAGAGTTATGTGAACTTACAAAAATATTTAGGAATGTAAGACCAGAATGGGTTGCAGCCAGCCTGAACTTCCAGGGATAAAAAGAAAATTTGTTCAGCTCTCCCTCTCATCATATACACCACAAACGAGCCAGTCCATTAACAGCTTTCCAGCTCTCCATTAAGAACACTGGAACTTCAGTTCAATATAATGGCTCTAAAATTTATAATGTGTCACAAAGGAAGAAATTGTAATGGGCCTCAGGTTTGGTTTTTTACTTTCTCTTTTGCGTGTCTTTGCCACTGTAACCAATAAATCCTCATCAGCCATTCTGACAGTTTCCTTAGCCATGACTGTGCCAGCAAGGTACACCAGCACAGGCACTGACTTTGCAGTACTGGACTAGAGCAGGTGACCAGTGTAAACTATCCAATACACCCTCATTTAGCCTTTTTTAGCAAAAGAGGAGGAGCAGGGGAAGCTCCTGAAACGATGTTGTGCATCAAACAATATATAAATAAATAAATGTTGCTGGTCCTGGAAGATCCTTGGGAGGATTCAGCTCTGAATATGCAAAAATTCATGTCACAAGCTGCAGTTTCTAACTCTAGTGAGTTATATTTGTGCATAAGCAGTATCAAACTGAACAAATATTTTAAGGCTGCTCCAAATATTTATTTCTGCTTTTTCTTATCTATGATCTAAATGTACTCATAGCCCATTTTTATCCATATGATTTTATAGTATTGTTATCCTTTAACTTATACTAATCCTTTTCTCTTTGTAGGGTTCACCATTTATAAACAGTGATGTAATACTCACTTTCCTCATCTAAGCAAGCCAAAAATATGATAATCTCTTAGTGACATCATGAAAATAACCATGAATTGTACATATCTTTAAAAAAATTATGGGCACAATGCCTGAAGTATCTAAAAGTAAGATTGTTATCTGCAAAGATTTCTTTTATACATAATGGCAATGTAGTCTCTTTATAGTCTAAAAAATTGATATTAATCCAGTTAATTGAATACTCAGATAAGTACAATTTCAGCTTAGTTTAGCATTCAGAAATGATGCTCATGTTGTCAAACCAATACAGTCGAATATAGAAAAGACCCCTCTGCACCCCTTTACGTGCAGTAAATAAATATCCTTGGGAAATTCACTGTGACTTCAGGGCTTAGGAGGTCTGTACAAAGCTGCTTTCTCTGTTCTTGCATAACAAGCCAGTGCTGACCAAATGGTTACTTTAAGAAGCCCAGTGAAAATTTAAAGCTTCCTGCTGAGAACATTGAATCGATTCCTACTTTCCATCCTATTTTTATTTTTGTTGTCCCTATTTTCAGGTTGAGTGCTGGATGGGTGGAGGTGTTCCTTTTCTTTTTGCCCTCTTGAGAACTGAGAATTCAGTAAATTGAACTTTTTTTTCTTCTTTTTTCTAAGCTCAGTCATCTACACAGAGGGCAAAATACAGACATTTTGTTACAGGTCTTCTCTCCTGATTTCCTTGCATTCAGGTGTTTGAGTAGCAGTCTGTGATGATTACTTTGTAGTTTATTTGTGTAAGTTAAATTAAATGTCTTTTACTTGGAATAGAAATGAGACATTTCACCCATTTTTCCCTATTGACTATGTTATTTCACAACAGCTGCTCCCTGGTTTCATAGAGCTGTCTTCTCATGTATTCAGACTCTATATTACTGTTAGATGAGAAAATTCATCTTAGCTAACAGCTCTGACATAACTTCTCCTTCATTTATTAAATTCCTACCTTTCTACTTGCCTTGCTCAAATCTTTGACAAGCAGTGACAATGGAAGGAAAAACATAGAACAAAAATAGTCTTATAAAATAGTAAGTATGAGCACAAAGGTGGAGGGTCAAGTATTTGTAAGGGGTCCCCAGGAGCATGTTGGATGGAAATGGTCTTTATGCAGAACTTCTTCCATTGTTCATCCTTACATAATGAAATTTCTGGTCTTCCAACCTCTGTGTTGAGTTGCTGTGCTAATGGGTGCATGTCCTAAACTCTTGTTTTCTCATTTTAGGTCTCTTCCCTTTGAAAAGTCCCAAAAGTTCTCTATTTTTGCATGAATTGCATTATAAAAAAATATATTTCTGTCCTTTGTTGTTGTATTTGTGTTCTTTCATCATTCTGGCTGCTTATTCTTATTGTGTTGCCTGTGTTATACCACAACACAGGAACTTTGGTTTTTATGTTGAGCGTTCTATACCTGAACACTTATTTAAACAGCTCCATAAGTGTGCATGAAGTCCTGTGTTCTTACTTACTTCTGGTCCATTTCCCCCACAAATCTGTGAAAGCTTTTTCACATGACAATTCCTCAGTAAAAGAATCAGGGTTTACTGCTCACAAAGGTGAGCTAAGCCAAGTTTCAGTTCTTCAGCCCACCTAATGTCTCTCACCAGCCCTTGTGGCTCTTCTGTGTCTCCGTGTTGTTATAGAGGGGCTGTTCCCCAATGTTCAACTCTTTTTCACAGGAGCAGCCAATGTCTCTTGACAAAATACAGCATGCCACTGAGTGGCTATTTCATTAGCAGGCATTTTAGGAAAAAAAAAGTAGGTGCAGGCTGGGAAATAAAACTCAGCCTGATGCCTACAAAGAATGTAGAGCCATAATTTATGAAGGCTGTGTGCTGGACACGTGGAGCTGAGCACACGCCAGCAGCGAGCGTGAGCCCTTGGGGCTCTGGGCTCAGGCCAACTTACACAAAAGCTGGTACAGGTATGGCATTGTTGCTGCTCTTGCTACAGCTCATGTAACTTGGGTGTGCCAGGCTTTCTTTTGCTAAATGAACCCGGGGAATTATTTTCTTTAAGTACTTGGTGCATCATAGTGAGGTTGAGGTTCAGTTGGCTAAAACCCTAGCATTTTTGATGAACTGTAGAGCATTAGCTCTGTGATTTCTATTTATTTATTTAAATGCTTGCATGATTTAGTTTTTGCATATGTTGCTGTAGTGTGCTGTTTAAGCCACTGGTGGTACACTATGAAGACCCATTGATTGCCCCATTTTCTTGGTACGTTAGTTGCATCTAAAAGCAGATGTGGATACTGTTCTCATTAACTGGGTCTAAAGAAAACTTACTATTTACAAAATTGCTGGGAAGGGTAAACAACATTTACACTATTTTGTGATCCTCAGTCAGATTTCCATGAAATGCACATTTTCTGAAACCAAAACTTTTCTAATGACCTATTAAGTAATTGTGTAGTTCAACATTTAAAAGATGATAAATGAAAAACAAACCCTAATGAAGTGTGGTGAGCCAGCAAAAAGCAGACGGATCATGCACAGTATTACTGGTCTTGCAGAATGACTGAATGAACCTTTTATACTAGTTACAGATTTTACTGTCAAACTTTAGTACTGGGCTAATGTTAGAAAAGTAAGCTGTGAGAGCAGCTGCTGCTCACTTTCCTGCTTCAGTCAGGCTGAAGTGAAACTAGAAATGGTATTTCTCTTGTTTTAATATTGAGATAGTAGTAGATTTCTAACTTAGAGCTACACGAGTGCACTGTTTATATCAGTTGCTAGGATAAATTCACGTAGGAATGAACTGATAGATCAGAACAATACTGGCAGTTTGGCAGTGCTGGTTCTACGTGCAATTACCTTTCATTTCCCATTGAATTTTCAGGATCCTGTGTGAGAGGGTATGGGTTCAAAAATATTAAAAGAGAGAGCGCATGTGCAAGTATGTATAATATCAGTGCCAATATGCCAGCAGTGGGCCTGAAGGAAAGCAGCCTCGCTGCTCCACCACTCACCCAGAAAGTTAGCAGAACAGTCAATCAGCCAATTACCCAGCAAGCTATCTACATCCTCCAGTGCTAAAAGGCAAAGCAATTTGGTTTTGTTCTTTACTGACCTTTCTTTTTGCATGTCAGCTATTTTGTGCATTTTTTGTATGTTAAATTTGGGATTGCATAAGCTTTATTTTCTGGCTTATTTACTTGTATCTTCCTAAACATATATTTATTTCATTTTATTATATTGCTGAAAACAAAGAATTTCTAGGTGTTAGTACTGTTATACTGAAGTGTACCCATTTAGTTTTATCCTAACTTTAAAGAAGACTTCATGCAATTAAATTGAATGTGGCTGCCTTGCTTCTTGCTTTTTCATCCTACCCACATCACAGAAAGGACTTCAGGGAACAGTGTGAGAAAGGACTGATAGAAACAGAATATGAGGCACTGCTGCAGGTCTTTATCCTCTGTCCCCTCTTTGCTCTCTTCTCTACTCTCAGAGACTGAGGCAAAGGAAGCGATTTGAGCTTTCTATGCCTTGCACAGGAAGGTTACAGTTCTGCTAAGGAAAATATCCCTATACATTCACCACAACCTGATGATTTGGGCTGCCTGTTTCCAGGTTGTTTGCAGGTAACCTTTAATTAGTGATTGTCATAGTGAAATTGATTAACTGTTGCCAGACCCAAAGAATTATCATTTTTTTTAATCCTAAAGAAACTTCTCTGGAGTCCAGTCTGTTCTTGGTATAGCATGATTTTCATCAGCAACAAATACATCAGGAATCATTTGATCTGCATGATTTTTGCTTGGAATAATGCTCAGCAGTTCAGTTTCTACACATCTCCCATACTTTTGGATTACTTCTCTTTTTTTCGTGTTTTTTTTTTTAGATAATTTGAACCATTATAAATCTGAGTACCCATTCTTGGTTTCCTTGCTTGAAAGATGAGTACAGGTTGTAAATTTTTTTTGAGGAAAAATGATCTACTTTGCTGCACCACAGAACTCTTTCTAAATATGTTTTATGCCCTATTTTTATGGCTGTTGGATAGAATTGTATATTTTATTTTCCTAGGATGTAATAGATATTGTCATTAAAATAGTAGTGTTGCCACTTCAGGCAAATGTAGCATCATAAAGATTATTTGTATAAAATTTTTCTTTAAAATCTTCTAAAATGTGGACTTATTTCTCCAATGAAAGACTTAAAAGGTTGAAAGTTTAATTTTGTGATTTTTTTTTTCTCTTGCCATAAGCAGAAGTCTCTTCTTAGAGCTTAGTACAGATTTGTTCTAATTTTGTGTTTTTAATCTCTGGTGTGAATAGTTTCATCAGATCTTTTGGTTATTGCGTGGTTCATTTTAGGTTAAGCCAGGGGTTAACTTCTTACAGAGGTTCGTTAAAAAGCAGATGGGTTCTTTCTGAGGACAAATGTGCTTTGGCCAAGATTTTAAAGAAATCATGCAAAATTGAGATTTGCATCCATTCCCCTCTCCTCCCCGAACACTTACGTTAAGATTTGAAATATTCAGACTTGAAATCTGGCAGAAATTTGTCCCTGTTTCAGATGGGGTCTTGCACAGTTCAGTAATCTGTTTCCATCTGGCTGAGATGCAAGTTTTTAAACAAAGTGCACTTGATACATTATTTGTGTGTGTATGATATATAAACTGTGAAAATTCCCAGGAAAAGTCTTTATCGCAGTACCTTGCTGGATTCATGTGGATAAAGAAAGTAAGGGAAAGGAGTTCAAAGCTATTTACAGAGGTCAGGACCATACTTAACATAGTCCAAGTGAATGAAATCATGGATGGAAGAATTCGAACTGCATTCATTGGGGACTGAGTATGAGAATTCTGATTACCAGGTCTGTGTTCGTGATGATGGAGTTACAAATCAGTGGCTTAGTATGCCTAAAAGTGAGTATCTAAAAGCTGGACAGTGAACTAAATATAAAACAATAAAAAAGTTTCACCTGAAATGCTAATATTTTCGTGTCGCTTCAAAAAGGGTAATTTTGCAAAATAAACTCTGAATCTAGCCAATCAGGCCAAAAATAATTGTTCTTAAAATTTATAAAAATGTGGACCAAAAGGTAAAAAACCTGAAAAATAAAATAATGTTGTATGTCAGATTTTGGTCCTGTGGAATCACAAAAGTTTCTGTTTGAGTCCTGAATTACCTATTAGAGCTTAGCAATACAACAATTAATTGCTAAAATAATTATTTTACTAGAAGCAAATCAGATTAGGTGATCTTAGCAGAATGAATTGAAAAATACTATGCATTAGCTGTGTGAAAAAAAAAAGATAATTGGATTATAGAATTATCTGCCTTTTCATATTGATTTTACTTGTTAAAAGACTGTTAAGAAATAATGCTTTAAGGGTTACCATGGCTGTAAACTACAGAATGCCACCATTAAGAATCCAGACATCTTCCTTAGGGAGGTGTATCAAATACTTGATACTGATAAGTATCAAATATGCTCCCTTCTTTTTCTCAGAAATCCAGATGTCATAATGGGCATTGCTCTTACTGCTTCCAGAGTGCTTCAGTAAAGCTGTCAACTAGATGGTCCTTGCACATGTTAGATGTGGGCATGAGCATGTCAAAAAATTTTGTATAATCCTGTGGAATACTTAATAATAGACTAGAATATGAAGAAAAGCTTATACTGAGTCAGAGTTTGAGGTGCATTATTGAACAAACTTAAATTGGTCCATTTTGCATTTTGCCCGTCTTCCCTGCCGCTGCGAAGTTGCATGCTTTTGAGACTGATATTTATTGTGTATGGCAATCTCAGTGTAGCTGTAAGATACTGTGAGTGTGAAAATTTGTAGGCAGATTCATAGTACCCATTATGAATCTCTAACTAAGCCTGACATGGCACAGATGTGGTCATTTGGGAAAAAAAATGTTCTATCTTCCTGAGGCCAATGGTGAGGTAATTATCTAAGGATATAGAGAACTTTCTTGACAAACAGTTCTGAGGAATGAAAGTCAAACACAGAACATGAAATATTTTACTAATAAAGGGACACTAGCTTTGGATTTATTATAATAAGCTTGACAGAGTTAGAATTGAATGTATAGGAAGACTGCCTATTTTATCAGGGTTTGCAGAGCAATACCTTCTGAGCTTCTCAGCTGCACTGAAGTGTCACAGCACTGAGCCAAGCCGCACATTAACCAGCGTGAGGGAGCCGGGCGTGCTCAGCTGAACTGGAGAGGAAGGTGATCTTTGTAGATGGTAATAATAACACTTACAGCTCCCTGGCTAAGATCCCTGCTTCTAAAAAAGATTATTGGAAATGGTAAAAAAGAAGATGAATGTAGGAGAAGGAAAAATTGAGTATGAAATCAAATAAAAATCCAGGTGGAGAAAGCAGGGTTGGAAAATTTCTGTTGGTACTGCAGCGGACATGAGTTGGGAAGATGCAAATGCATCAGCTGTGTGGAGTTGTACAGATGTGACCAGGTGCTGGGATGGTGGTACTTCCAGAGGGAAGGTGGAGAATACCAAAGAGATGCTGAAAAAGGAGGAAAATTCATTGTTCTGTCCTGCTCAAACCATCAGGCATGTGGTATTACTTGGCAGTGCTGGCTAGGCCTGGCTGAGGACGCTGGTGGACACCTGTGTTAATGTGCATGTTCCTTATCCCTGGAATGGCTGGTGGATACTGCAGAAGGAGTCGTGTGCTCCTCACAGTGAGGAGGAAAAAGGAACAATTCCCATTGCTTAAAAATAACATGCTTCGGCTACACATTGCAGGGCACCTTAGGGGGAAATTGGCAATGAGTGAATGGTCTGTGTTGTATTGGAAAAAAATATTTAGGAGGGTCTTGGGGGCAAAAAATCAAGCTAAAACCTGTAATTCCTCTGCAGGACAAAGCTTACACAATTCGCTGCTTCATTGCAAAACATTTCTTTTGCACAACTGTGCCAGAGGTATGTCTTTCATACTAATACATGTAGCTCAGTCCTCCCTCGGTCTGATACCAGCTTGGGTGGGTAGTTTGCTGAGGGCTTGCTGATGACTGCCTGTCTTCTGTATAAAAATCTGTGCTTTTTGCCAGGCAAAGGGGGAAATATAGGAGCCCCTGGAAAGTCAAGTCTGACCGCAGAAGAAAATGAAAAAGAAAAGAACAGCAAAAAGCCCTTCACCTTTCCAGTGAAAATAAAGTAATAGGATGGGAGATGCCAATATCACCTATTTCTGAGACATCCCCATTACGCCTGCTCTGAAAGAGATGTCTCCGCCGTCAAAATACAGCAACCTCTAGCAAATCTGGAGGATAACCTGCACCAAAAACTGATCATAAAGGAAAAAATCAATTAATTCTTAAACAGTGAGTAGATCCTGCTGAAGTTGTGAGATCCTGGACTGACCTACAGAAGTCCAAAGCTCAGTTTTCCATGTTCAAGCCTTCATCTTAATACAGAGAGGGCTCTTCTTTTCCTCCCCTAATTCTTTTCTCAATTTTTCTGCCTTATTATCCTTTGTAGCTAAGGAGCCATTCAAGGTGCTCCTCATAGACGTCTTGCTAATTGTTAAAAAGGGACATGATTTCATCCCTTTTTGGGGCCAGAAAGTGCAGGAATGCAGAAGTAGGAAAAGGGCAGTGGTCGTGAATATGAATTACAGCAGAAATATTGAATTGGTTTTCATTTGTTCAGACCTTTCTTAGAATGATAGGTTTTTGCAGCAACTGTGCTTTGGTGTTTAAAAGGAGGTTTCTATCCCCCTTGAAAAGAAAGTCAGTTTAGAAAAATAAAGTATCTTCTTTCTTTTTTTTGTTCTGTTTTTTTGGTCTTTGTTTTGTTTTTTGGGGTTTTTTTTGTTTCCTTTTTAGGAGTTCTGGCTATTGAACTGTAACACTGGCCACATGTGCATTAAAACTATAAAGTTCTTATGAATCTTTAATGAGTGAATGTTCATGTGCGTACAAAGTAGATGGTTTTAACAGAGGCACCTCAGTCACTTTTAATTTTGTTCCCTCACCATCCCCCAAATACCTCAAGGGCTCCGTTCTGCATTCCTTACACATTTGGCTTGCCCCGGAAAGACTCACATTCACATTAATTGAAAGACCATCACCTCCTTCCTCCCCCCAAAACCCACATAACAAAACCAAAATTCTGTTGCAAAATCATTTTGATCTCAGAAAAGAGGATGATTTTTTTCCCCCTGATTATTTTCAGAAGTTTTTATTATGGGCTGGGGAACAGAATTATTATAACTGCAAAGAGGGAAACCTTTTGGAAGTGCTCATGTGTTGTGGTGGATCTGGGCAGCAATGTTATTATGTTCCATTGGAGTTGCTGCTGTAATTGGGGCAGGGGAAGTGAGGCCGGTCTCAGAGCAGGCAAGAGGAGCTTGGATCCTTGGCAGGAAATTGTGTCTCATCCTTGGAACTCAGTGGCATGGCAGACGAGGATCTTTGACTCTCTGTGAGACCCCATGCAGCAGCCACCTAGTTTTGATGCACTATTGAAAATAGTAAAGGTCAATGCTGTTAAAAATGGTGTGTGAGTAAAAAGCTTATCTTGCAGGAGAATCTCAAAACCTACTAAACGTGGCTTAGTTGTAAGTTTAGTAAAATGTTGATGAGTGGTTTATCCTTGCTTTCAGAAGTATGAGGTGACATCAGTCAACACCCTTATGACTGTATAAAGTCCCATCCTTTCTATTAATTTGCTTTCTCAGGAAAGTTGTCCTTGCTTCCTTCTCTACCTTTTGACAAGTTATTCACCTGAAATTGTTTCTGCTTTTAAGAAAAGGAAACTTTGATGTTTTGAAGTGGAACAAGAAACATGTTTTACTTTGTGGGTTTTTTTGTCCTAAGTAAGGTTTCACAGCAATAAACCTAGTAGCGTTTGTGAAGATGCAGATATAGTACAATGGAATGTAAAGAGAAGAACACTTAAGCTTTCTTTTAACACCAGAGAGGACAAGAAATAGTTGTTTCACAACTACTTGTTTGTCAAAGTACCCAGTGAATGATTCCCAGTGTCTGAAAATGAGCCTTGACAATGGAATTGCTGCTCTATCACTATTTTTAAAATCAGATTCAGGAATTTGAGGCCAGCTGTATGTATGCAGTTTCAAACTTCAGTGTTTTAGGAGGAAATACAATACTAGGAGCAATACAGCTCTTGAACACACTGGGTTTACAGGTCTCCCATTTCTGGTACAGCAGATATCTATTGAATGATAATGGGGGGAAGCAGGCCAGTTTTGCCATTGTGACTAAGGGATGAGATCTGCAGCCTGACCCTGTCTGCAGGGACCCACCTCAGCAGTCAGGACACCAGGGGTGGGCTGCTTGTGCCTGTGGGAGGTAATGGGGCACCTTGGCTTTAAAAGGGTGGGCATTGGCAAAGTAACAACCTTTGTCCCTTTATATTTATGCTTGCCTCTGATCATGTTATATTTTCTTTGGTATCCTTCAAATGCGCCATTGGGTAACACTTAGAATCCAGGACACAGAGAGGCTGGATGTGGGACAGGATTGTATGTCTTCATGGAATTATGATCAGGTGGCATCCAGAAAATGCTCTCAGGGGGCTACCTTGAGTTTCTACTGATCTTCCAGGGATTATTTCAGTTCTTGCAGCAATCTGAAAGCCAGGAAATAGAAAAGCATGAAACTTATTTGCGCCCAAGGTGCCATTTAGCTGCATCTTTGGACCATCTTTTCCCCAAGTCTTGTCATGTACAGTACCACATTGCGGAGGGATGAAAGAATTTAATTTGCTTTTCAGTTTATTTTGATGAAATTGATGTAAAACTAGAATTGATAAGGTCTGGATTGACTATGACTTAAAGAAATCAGTACTTTGCATGAAGTTCCAGGATTTATAAAAGGGTAAACATGGAGCTTATCATGTCACAATACTGGCCATGGACAAACAGCATGACACCACGAAGTAATGTAATGTGCCAGCTGGAAGTGCTAGCAGATAACTTAATTCAGTCATCAAATTGTAACTGAGGCCAATTGTGGAAAAACCACCAGGCCATGCAGCTGCTGCTGTCTGTGGAAATTTGTCATATGTCAGTAGGTTGCCTTTTAACTATTTTGAAACGCCAGGGTTTGGCGTGTCACAAACTCTCTCAACTGTGTGTTGTGCCAGTTTGTATGCAGTGTTTTATAATCTGTTGAAATATAACTCAGAATTCAGGAAAGACTTGATATTCCACGTAGTCCTCCATAAAGGTCTGAGAACATTCATTTTTTTACAAAACTTCTTCGTTTTCTTTTGCTAGTGCATACTTGGCCACTCAGAAGATAGAGTCCATCCTGTATAAGTAATAAAAGTAGCTTCACTTACAGTTTTAAGGGTTTTTGAGGGAAATATTTATTGTTGTTGCTATGCTAGACAGAAGGTTTTTGCTCAGACAGTGTCCTGTTTTTCTCACATCATCAAATGCTGAATGCATGGAGCTGTTTGCAATAGGAATTGTGAATAGGAAGCTTGTGAAATCCTTTGTTATAGCATGCTAAGGTTGTAATTCTAAATATTTTCAGCTTAGTGGGTGCCTTTATATCCAGTTTGGGTTTTTTGTTACCTATGAGCCACACAGCTGTGTTGGTGTCAACTGGCATGATCTTGAACACTTTTGCATTGCCTTGGCAAAAAGGCATTTGAACAGTTAACTTGCCAAGATAGTTTTTCATCTCTATATATGCTCTGTTACAGTGCATTTTTATAAGGTGAAAATTTAAGAAAAGACCCTATCTTAAGAAATAATTCGCTTTGGATTTTTTTTCTTTTAAAGTGTCGTGGTAGTGCTCTGAATTCATGGCAACAAAATCAGGAATTTGTGAACCACTGTAACAGGAAGTTACATGTTTTCCCATTCAAGCAGCTGTTTAACTGTTCAAAACATTGCAGTCAAACACGTCTTTAAAAGTTAATTGCAGAAGTTTTGATTATATGAGTGCTAAAAGTGCCTGGCTACAGCTTTCAGGTACACATCTAATAAAATTATTAATAGCATTCCTTGTATAAATGATAGAGAATGTAATATATAAAATGCAATATGTTCATATTGTCTAACAATGCCTGTAAATGCCTGTGAGGCTATGGTTTTATAGATAAAATACACCAGCCCACCATTTCCCTTTCGCCTACCATTTCCCTTTCCCTGGTTTCCCGAGAAGCAAGATTTCCACTGACAAAGGCTGCTGTTCATTATGAAACTTGCAAATACAATTCCCAGGAATACATATGCTTAAAATGTTATCATTGGGCTAATTTTATTTTTTTCTGTTTAGCATTTTTCACAAGGAAATTCACCAATCATAATGCAATAAAAAATCCCTTTATTTGCACTCATGGGTTAATTTATAGCAGACATTAGGAGAGATGTTCACTTACAAGCAAAACCAACCTCCTGCAAAATATTCTGAATGATGGAAGCAGCTGTCTACTGCTCAGGCAGGAATGCATTGTTCGAGTGAGGAATTTTAAATTAGTCCTAGCCAGCTATATGTACAGACCCACAAAAGTATGTAATTGGAGAAGCATATGGGAAGAGAGGGTGGGGCAAAATTTGGACCACCTTTGTGCTCCCAGCCACCCTCTTTTATCCCTCACTGCCTGCACCTTCTAATTGTAGTACCAGGGGAGAAAAAGTCAAAGGTTTTTCAGCTTGAAAATGAGGAAAACCTGCTGGTATTACTTCACATGATAGTGAAATTACCACTTTGGATAGATTTTGCATTGCACAATCTTATGTTTTTTACTGGTCAAATTTAATTTGGAAGTAATGGAAAAGACTCTGTCCTAAATTAGGAGAGGGAAAGAAGGGAAAGTCTCTTCACAGAACCTCAGACCTGAACAAGTGTGTGCCTGTTTTCCTGTAGTCACCAGTGGGGTGATGAATGTAGTGCAGATTCAGTTTTAGCTAAAGCTGCTGAAAGATTCCTCTGCTCCAGCCATACTCAAACCACAGGAAAGCATTATTTACAGAAGCAATGTATATCATCTATTCTTTTGCTGATTCTGTTTTGTTGCAGCCAACTCTCCTAGCATCATGTATTCAAAATCAGATGTATAGTTGCCATGCTAACGATTAAAAGTTTGTCCTTTATGTTTCTTCTGCTCAGTCTTTAAAGAAAACTAAACTCCTGGCATTAATAAGGGCTGCTGTAATGCCAGCTTTATTCTAACTATTTTATTTTGCATTGCTGCTAAATATAGGTATTCCTTATTAATTCCCTTGGGGAATGTTCCTGTGTTGATGCACTAAAGAACACTGTGGTATTCACATTAATTTTCATTGATATTAATGATGTCAATCTCAAAGAATACTTCCCATGTATAATTGGAAAGTTTATTGAGATAGTCCTGGTTATGTAAGTTAATATATCATTATTAGTATTTTATATGGGAAAACAGATTGAATTTTATGCTTATTTCCTCAGTTTATGAAATCTGTCATGTTACCATGCAACTGGAGGGGGAACCTCCCACCTCCTATTCCTTAAAGAAATAACTCTTCGGTGTCAGTGTACTTCCAACCCTTGAGAAAGTTATATCTTAAAAAACTGAAATAATTTTAGGGAAAAGGGTTTGAATTTTTCAAAAGCCTACATAGGTAAAAAAGGCACCAAGTATTGCTTTAAGGTAGGTTCCCCACTTCTCTAAGGAAGCAGTATAAAAATCACCCTGTTCACTGGGCTGGTGTCTTATCTATAATGGAAATTCCTGCTTTTAACATAAAAGGTATATTCTGCTTCCTGCATTTCCAGAAAATACTACTTCAAATGCATACTATGAATGTTTAAGTAAATGAGAAAATAGTTGTTCTTGTCTTTCAGGCTTTTCCATTTTAAATATTTTAAATATGAGACTTTTGTCAATTGACCTCCTTTTTCCTTCTTTGGGACTCCTGTAGAATTTATTAATCCCTGAAAATGCTCCTCCCTTCAAATATGGACAACGTTTGTTTGTCTGTGCATAGATAATCTGAGTTCCAGGTTCTTTCTGCAATACACAGTTGTTTGTTCAGAGCAGTGTACCTTTGACAGCTGTGAATTCAGAAGCAGCACAAGAAGAGTTTTGTGTGGCACAAGTCTGGAGTTCAAAATGTGTGCTGGGCCTGTGCTTGACCTGGGAGTGCTCAGAAATGTGAGATAATAAATTTTTAGGTGGGTGACAACAAAGTAAATGTGCACAGGGATGAGTACAATACTGAACATAGGCTCCTCTGAAAACCAGTGTCCTGGGAAGGATGCTACAAGGACAATCCTATCCAACTTGAGGGAACTGCATTTCTTTGTATGAACTACACATTATCTCACTTATTAACCAAAATTTCCAATCACGTAGGCTCTGCTGTCTCCTTTGCCCTGGATTAGAGACTGGACTGGATTTGATGAGCCATGGAGGTCAGATGGATATTTACAGGAGAGGAGATGGGATGTGGCAGCCTATTCGAACTCATCCTTTCTTAGAGATGATTTTGCTTGATAACAAGTCTTTCCATTCTAGTGAATGCTTGCCCAGGAAATCTTCCTGTGAGACCAAGCTGCAGTTTACTTTTAAAATATATCACATATTCTGTTTTTCATATGGACAGGAATTCCTGATGTATGAAATCTTTTGTGTATTTTACAGCCCATGAATAGTTACACAGTTAAGGACTGTAAGTATTAAAAAAATGCAGGAGTATCCTGTATTTCTTGAAGTGTTTCAGCTGATGAAGGTAACGTCATAGTTAGTCTAGAATACTCACGATGGTTTCAATATATTTTTTTCTCAGTTGACCCAAACAGAAGAAAAGCAAGTAGGTTACTAGTTAAAGTACAGGGTTATTTTCTCTGTGGTGTTCATGCACAATAGTAAAGCAGTGGAGATGCACATTTAAGTAGCCCCTTAAAAAGATGTGTTGAAACATGCTCCTGAGAACAGTTAACAAGATTGCTTTAAAAAAAGTAATTCCATTCATATAAAATTAGTATTTTAAAGCTCTAAAAGTAGAGGAAGATGATGAAATGGTCAGATTATATGGTCTGTTTTATGGTCATTATTGCTTTTAGAAGTTAAAACGATGTCAACATAAAAAACAAAGATGTGATTTGTGACTTTTTCTTCCCCAATATGTAAAATTCAGCCGGTATTTTGTTTCATGCAAGTTTATATATAGTAAAGTTGCATTGTATTTAGTGTATTTGTCTATTTTTGGGTCAAATACCATTGTCACAGATGCCATAACTGGGGGTTGAGCAGCTGTATGGAAAACTTAAAAGTGACCAAAGCCTAAGTGAGCACTTTGGAAAACATGCACTACTAGGGCAACATTGCATGGCTCTGTAATTTTTTTCTGGTAGGGAAAAATATGGATGCATGCACTGGATGGGCAAGTGCTTTGTTTTTGGTCTGTGTCTGTGCAGTTAATCCAATGGGCCAGGTTTCTGCACACAGAGTGATCTCTGTGCAAGCCAAACATGGCTGGGCTCAGCGTGTCCCTGCAGTGTCAGCTCCCTCAGGTGCACCCGCAGGTGTCAGAACACTTGTGATCATATTCTAGACAATGACATGGTCAGGCTAAAATAATTGACGTGTTTCTTCTCTGTCTTCTGTTTCTCTCATCTTTATGAATTTTTCAACAACTATTTGTACTCCCTGACTAGCCAGGAAAAAAATTATAGAAGTAGACCTTAAATACAGTGCTCAGCGTGGCAATACATCTCATCTATGTGCATTGAGGGCAGCTATCATTGACCCTAAACCAGAGCTATAAATTTATTCTGGAGCTAAACTTTTCTAAGAGATTGAAACATTTTATTTTTTTTGCCATTCACTAGCTGTAGTCTTGTTGAGGTGTTGTAGATGCCAGGTTTTCCATTGTGTCAGGAAACTGTGTATATATGGGTTGTTAAAGTAAAGGAGAAAAACTGTGTGGGAAATAATTCTCTATAGTATGTAATATGGAAAGTATTACAAAAGTGCTATTAGACTGATTTGTGCTTCCTGACCTTTGTACAACTTTGTATCCCATTTCCTGGTAGTGACAGATATGAATTCATTATGCTCTATGGTAATACAGAATATTTCAGGCTTTTGAATTTAATCTTTTGACTGTGGTTCAGACTTATTGCATCTCACTGATTTAACTCATTTAAAGTTGACAACCTAATGCTAGCTGGGTAATGTTTATTTACCTTGTCCTCTTAAACCTCTACTTAGAAAACTCTTCCTTCACTTCCAGTCCACTCCTCTTTTGGGAAATTTGGATTCAACTCCTTTCACTTTAGATAATCATTTTATGCCTGCACATTTTCAGACAAACTAAAGGGCAGCTGCTAGTTTCCCTATGTGGATGCAGCCTTTCAATTGAGGTTGTTATGTTTTCTGCATCTTGGCTTTAATAACCTTCAGCACATTGGTTTTCAGATAATATAAGGAACTACACAGTCCAGTGGTTCACGCAACACGCTTTGTGCTTCTTCCTTTTTAAAAACTTGGCTAAACAGCAGTTTCCCTACCACCGTGATTTTCATCTGTACCATATATTTTAAATTTAAAATTTGCCTTTGGCTTTTCTAAAATAAAAAATTAAACATATTTGAAATGTTTTCCTCCTGTGTTTACAGCAGAGATATAAAAGGCCAAGACCAAGGGCAGTGTTGTTTTCTGCACTGAATGCCACAGGTGTCAAGGTTTGTCTAAGTCATGTTCAGCCACATCTGAATGGGAGTTAATGGAGAAACCTTCACCAATGTTTTATTTTGATTAATAATAGTTGTAGTACAATCCTGGATGTCTCAACGCTGTGCATGGTGGCTGTTAAGAATACCAGTGAAATATTAATTTTCTACTATGGAAAATGGTAGTTTTCAATGAGAAAATGGCATACAAAAATTATTCTACTATGTAAATGTACACTAGTATAGAAAATTCTTAAGTCCACAAACAAGCTGAGAAACACCATGGAGTTAGGAAATAGCAGTAGCATCTATAAATATGTGTGAATAAGGTGATAGAACTGTGTCACGATGTCTGTGACAACAGCAGACTTTGCATTAGATGTGCCATATATCCACTCTACTGCCTATTAGGTTTTGCATTTAACTTTTTAATGATCTAAATAATTTTTATAAGTGCTTTATAAATTATTAATTATTATTTATTAATTTTATTAATAAACTAATATTTTGATAGGTATTACTGGATCATGTTGAGAAAGCAAGAAAGAGAAGCCAAACAAACTATGTTGCCTGTGACTAATAGTAATGCCTAAAGGTAGCAATTAATTTGAAACCCAGCTAATGTGATTAAGGCATGAAAATACTTCCAAATTATCTTTTCTGCTAAGTAATGAGCATGGCCTGATTAAATAAAAAGAAGTGAGAACATCTGTAAAAATTTCAGAGGTCTGCGGGGTGTAACCCTCTCTATTATGTGAGCTTAGAAAAATGCCTGAAACCACAATACTTTGAATGCTTTTGGTACTTTTCAGTGGTGTTACTGTGAAAACACCCACCAACTGTCAATAGATAAATGTCAAGCTTGCTATGTGAATTTTCAGTTTTCCATTGTAGAATAGCCTGGTTGGCTCTTTCAAATGAAGTAAAACTGAGAAGATGTGCATAGTGTGCCATTCTATTTGAGAAGTGTAGACTTTGATTTTAGACAGCTGGTTCTTGAAAATGATGTGCAGCACTTAGATGTGTTGCACTATAGTGTATCATTCCAGAAAAGAGATCCAAGCCTTAGAGTGTGCCTCCCTAGGCAGAGCCACTAGAGGCACCAGCTGCGTCAATCACTTTCTGCTCCTGATATGGTTCCAATCTTCTGCTTGCTAAGGTTTTGGACACAGCAGAATTACTGTTTGTAGGTGCATGACTTCAGATTGCTCAGCTCATAGAGATGAGATGTTGTCAATGAAAACATTTCAATTTAATAGCTTCTTGTCAATCAATATTTAACCTTTAGTCTCTCCTAACTAGCCTAAATTCTGAATCTGTTTTGATGTTACTGATATATTTGAGCAGAACAATTCTACTACTTTAAATATTTACAAAAAACTCAGAGGTGTGTAAATGTGTATCTGGTTTGTGCTCATGGTGATGAGGTCTGAGTGGAAGGGGCACAGAAGAGGCAATCACACAGCTCTGTGTGATAAAACAAAAAGCGCTGGCTTTCTTTTGGGCTCTGAGTGAGTGAAGTATCTTCAGAGGGCAGTGTTGGTAACGAGCACAGAGAATGCCATCTAAAGACATTATTGATTAAAGTAGAAATAGTTTGAGCCCCCTTTCCCTTTCTCTCTTTCTCTCATGGCTGGCTGGAAAGAAACAATGAATGTTGCTTTTTGTGCCAGCAAGTTTATTTTAATACGATCAATTTTGTCAATGTGAAATTGAATTCAGTTGACAATGACAGTCTTTTACTCTCAGCTGAAAGCCCATAAATGGCTATCAAAGACAGCAATATAAAATTTAGATAATTTTGCTGCCCTTCTATTATGAGAAAGTATTTATAATTTATCATCCTCTATATATTTGTATATAAATATATTATTATTCAGTCTTTAAAAAAGTAATTATAAATACTTAGAAAATAAAAGGTCATTTTATCCCTTCATAGCTGTTTAATTAATTGGCCTCTAGCAGTTTATTCCCTAGACACTGCTGCTATGTGGCTGAGGCACTGAAGCCTACTCCTTCCAATAAAACATCTGAATTAAACAAAGCTCATTTGCTGCCGTTCAATTACTGTGATGAACTTATTTGCTTCTCTTTCTATGTCACAGTGATAAATGTTACAGGCCTGTTGTATAAATACTTCATATTACTGATTTTTAAAATAGAGAGCAAGTTTCTGTACAAAAATAATGAACAGTGGTTTTAGGAACAAAGAGAAAAGTACAGTTCAAGGGACATCATGAAGGCAGAGTTCCTGTGCTGGGCTCTCTGGTTGCTTTTGTTTCCTCTTCATGGGTTGTATTAGGTAAGGGTTATGTTTTCCCAAGCCATCAGCAAGTTTGATATGCACAGCCATCAACACCGAGATGTTAATTCAAAGAATTTCCTATCCTACCAATGTGTCTGTGACAAGTGAGATACAAAAACTTTTTGGTTTTGTGAGATTTGTTTGAACAGATGAATTTAAAGAGGTTCTTGGGGGAGAAAGGAAAAAGAAAGAATTTAAACTCCTGTTATACATAATGTGTTTATCATTCCTGTGCCTATGTGCCTGAAATCTTGTATTTTTGACAATATTTCATTGTGCCTAAATATGCAACTTAGTTGACCGTATCTATTAAATGTTTGCAATAGTGTCTTATCTGATGTGGAAACAAAAATTACCTCCTTGCTGTGTTAGGCTAGCTAGCTTTTCTCATATTGAGAAAGTATCCATTTTTATAATTACATTTAGATTTATATATTTTTAGATTTAATTCATAATTATATATATATATATATATTTACACACACACACTGATGCTGCTTCCTTATTTGTGTTGGATATGGGGATATGGTTTGGATATATCTAGCAACTTTTTGCTTATATTTTCAATTTTATATTAACCAGCAAAGTAGAGCCAGTTTTAATGCTAGTTTCAGCTTTCTGCAATGAAATCTTTTCAGCTTACAAAAAAGCCTCAAAAAACCAAAAAATACCCAACCAAATTAAAAATTCTAATAACTTCCTTTAAAGACTTAAAATGAATGCCTGTAAAAGAGAAGGCTCTGGAGAGTTCTTAGAGGATCTTCCAATACCTAAAGGGGCATGCAAGAAAGCTGGAGAGGGAATTCTTACAAGGCATGTAGTGATAGAGCATAGGAAAATGACTTTAAACTTAAAAAGGGTAAGTTATATAAAAGGAGGAAATTCTTCAGTATGTGCCAGTGAGGCACTGGCACAGGTTGCCCAGAGAAGTTATGGTTGCTCCATCCCTGAAATCATTCAAGGCCAGGTGGGATGGGGCTTTGAGCAACCAGGTCTAGTGATGAATGTCCCTGCTTGTGGCAGGGTGGCTGGAATGAGATCATCTTTAGGGTCCCTTCCAACCCAAACCATTCTTTGAATTGTAGATTTCTATTAATGAAATACAGAGCTGTTGAGCCATTTGATAGAGAATCTGCTACAAGATAAATGTGCTTGTCATGTACTTTACAATAAGAAAAGGCAGTTAAATATTAACAATTATTTCTGAGCTTTTTTTCTGGTTTTAGAGATACTCTCTTGCAAAATAGAGGCAATTTATAACCTTAAGAGTTGAGTTTGTGCAAGTCAGGAAATGCTGTTGAATACATCACAAATATAGGTGTGACATTTATTTTTAATTTGATGAAGAGTCTCTTACTTCTGGAGTGAATAACTTCAGTGTCAGGGATCTAGGAAGTCAATGAGGAGGATAACAAATACCTGGCTCAGGAGGATATTTGGGAGGTTGGTGACAATCCAGATCTTACATATCAGAAATAGATGTCAGTTTCCTAAATGAGGATGAGAGTTCATCACTGTCTCCGTCTTTCCTTTGGAAAAAGCTGCGCATTAAAGGCCACAAATGGAGGAAGTACCTTTCCTGTATGAAGGAAGATTGTCATTATAGTAAATGACATTATTTCTAAATAATCAAAGTATTTGTACTCTGTACGAACAGACTTTTGAGGAATCTTGCACAGATTGTGGGCACCAACCAATTTGAAGATTTCCTCACTTTTCACTATGATTGAAATCCAGAAGCAATTGTCACCCAAATATGTCAGTGCCTGTTATCTGATTTGCTAGAGTCAAACTACTGGGTCAAATTTAGGTCACTGTTTTTGGTAGCCCTTGCCAATAGGTTGCAAAAAATGTCTTTAAAGAACTGCTAAAGCTACTCTTATCTATGAACCTGGTACCTGAGAGCTGGAGAAGCTCCTTTTGCAGCTTCATGTTTATGGGAGGTCTGGAATGCTGATGACCATTTTGGTGGGGCAATGTAGTTTCTACCTGCTTTGGCTGCTGCCACATCTTTGACCTCCCAGGGCCCCTGACAAAAGCCAAAGCAGCCTGGCATTGCATCAGCCTGCTCTGTTCCATGGTGTCAGCATTCTGTCTGTGGGATGCCCGTGTCAGGCCCCGCTGCTGTCTCCTCCCAGGGATTACATGATGATGAAATACCCGTGGTGAGTCCAGCTCATGGGAAAGAACATGAGGGAGGTGTCATGCTGCTCCTCAGAAGCATTTATTGTGAGTTTCCACTGCTGGCCACAGCTGGCTACAGGACTCTTGGCTGGATGGACTTTTAGTCTGGTCTGGTGGTTCCTGTGCTTCTAATGTGTAGGAAGCCAAAGAGCTCACTGGAGACTCTGGCTGCAGCCAGGCTTTTACAGCCTCAGCATTTGCCTTCGTAGATCAAACCCACAAGGTCCTGAAAATGCAGGAGGACGCTTGCTGGCAAATCTAATAATATCTTTCAGAAAACTGTGTCCAGCATGCCAAATGCTATAAATATGCCGTAAATACGAGGTTCCAACTCTGTCTTTTTCTTTTGGTTTTTCAAATGTCTCTGTTGCTCATGAAGAGAGTGAAAATGAATGAGAACACAATGAAACAAATTGCAGTTCTAGAAGAACACACTCATCTGGGACCAGGAGGCAGAATTTTCAAAATAGAAATATAGACAAATGATCTCTAATGAGAAAATTATGTAAAAATAATACTGTTGCTTTCGAATTTTCTGTTTTCTGCAAACA
>JAYDZK010000271.1:19523524-19570205 GCA_034509185.1 Euphonia xanthogaster | reverse complement strand
CGACGCTCTTCCGATCTATGGGGAAATGACCAATTCTCACATTTCTTTCCGTGTTTTAAATGCAGCTGAAAGTTTATGCCTGGCCCAGTTCATAGAAAACTGATGCATCAATAATGTGGGATTTTCATGCACTTGGAAGAATGCATTCTATGTGCTTCCAACAGAAAGCAGCCTCTTTAGTATGTACAATATGTTCATTAAATACTTTTCCCTGTTTATACAAGTGCTCACATCTCCATTATTCATTCAAGCAGAAAGTAATACAAAATGTGGCACATCTGCTCTGGAACGTAAAAGTAACTATAGAAAAGAAAAAGATTTTTACTTAGGAGGAGGTAATTCTGCTCACTTAAAAGGAATTCTGCTGCATGTTTTTTTCCACAGCTGGAATGTCATCTAATTTCTGATGGATATCAGGTGACACTAGAGTCCTACATTTGTTTTAAAAACAGGGGGAGGGGTATTTTCTGTAATTCAAAGCTTTGAAAATTTTTGTGTTAATGCATTGGTGATGCTTTCAGTGGGAGGGTTGGCTGGAACTCAGGGGCTTTCTGGGGCTCAGGGCTGTACCCTTACTAAGGCACTTGACAGCGTTTTCTGTTGAACCAGGTAGTGTTTATTTTATACTTGCAAAAAAGAACAGTTTTGAGAATTAAAACTGACCAAGGCATTCATCAAGATTCAAATGTTTTTTCCATATTGTGCAACAATGGCCATTCCCTGTCACAAGACATCTGCTTGCTGGGCTCTCAGACACTCTCCTATTTCCTTCAAAGCCACTAAGAAAGTGATTTCTTTTATTAGTGTTGAATGAGAAGACAGTACCAAGCCTCCAGTTTTCCTGAAATTGAAATGTTTTCTGGCCCTTCCTGTTATTACAATATTAGTTATCACTACTGAGAAGAAATTCCCTAACATAGCGTCCACCCAGATATGCTTTTCATTAAAGTAGTGACGTCTGGTTTCACACTCACGGAAACATTGGTGTATAATTTTGCAGATACTCTTTTAAGGTTTGAGAATGAGGACTTGATCTTTCTTCATACTTAGAAAGATGGCTGCATTTTAGAGGAATACTTCTCCGTCCTGGTTTTACAAGGCAGCATCTTGGTCTCTGTGTGCTGGGGAGATCTGAAAAGATCTGAGTGATTTGGAAATTGATGCTGGCTCCTTGATACTGGGGAGAGCCTTATAATTCCCAGGGAGTTAATTTGAGAGGGCGCTGGATACCAAAGGATGCAGGGATCATGTACAAGTAAGTGTATATGCAGTCTTTACCGAAAGGCTCCCATGCTATTTAAAGATTATTTGCTGCAGGTACAGGGCAGTGTAAGAGCCTCCTTGCTGGAGTAGACAGTTCTTTGCATTAACTCATCCTGCAGCAACTGCTATAGGCATTTAGATAAACCAGTAAAGTCTTGCAGTATGTTTGAGCCATGATTTATTCTTTTCTTTTTGGGGAATATAATTAGGTAAATTGTGAAACTCATTGTCTAAATGCAGCTTTAAAATAACACTCTGCTTTGCCATTCCATTATGTATATCTGCTGTCAACAGTTTATTTTTTTTAATGGGAGTTTCTGAAAAGTTTGGAAGTTTTCTAAATCCTGATACTTTAATGGAGACTGTAGATGAAATATAATCCTCATCTATTCATAACCAGTCAAAAATAAACAGTTTTTTCAAGCCATTAGAACATACAGAGGAAAAGTTCATGAACCAATCATTTGGGGCTTTTGGCAGACCATACGGAACTTTTCTAACAGCTATTTATAAGGTCCTAATGTGTTTATTTTCACAATAAATCTGACTTATTGCTGAATGTGTTGGTTTCATAGTAAAATAAACACTGAAGATTACAAACGCATCCTTTGGTGAAGTCTTCTGAAAGTCCAAGGCTTAATTTAATAAATGTGATATTCTCTGTATTGGTTGGGAAATGAGTGCTGACTGAGAGGAAAACAATGAAAAAAAAAAAAAGGAAAAAAAAGAACAGCCCAAACCCTTGCTTTAAATTACAAAATCGTCATCAAGTTTACATTATAGCTGAGCCATTTGACATGCAAAAAGTATTAATAACTGATAGGTTGATAAGAACTAAGAACAAGCAAAAGAGGGAAGAGTTGTGCTTCAGTGCTGTTGTTGAAGGGCTGAGTGGAAAAATGCTGCCTGTTTCTAAATACACAAACTTAATTTACAGATTGTTTAAATTTGCTTAGTTTAATTCTCTAAATTAGGAACAAAGTTACATGCAGTTAGGCTGCTTTAAAGTGCTCTGAAAGTTTTTGCATTGTGGCTTTTACTGGTTTAACTGCAAGAATTTGTGTCATTGTGCTGTAAATCAAACTATTTGTGCAATTTCTCCAGTATTTTGCCCATTGCCAGTACCTGAGGTGAGCACCCTACTCTTCTAAAGTTAGTGGCTTTGTTACCCATGTTGTTGAGTAATATTTTAGCTCAGATAGATAGTAAAATTATCAAATCTTTAGAAAAGAATAATCAGTCATCAAAATCCTTTCTTTTCTTATAATATGTCTTCCGAAGCCCTGGCTAGGTGTATGTGAATGTCCTCCTGAGGCATATAATTCCCAATTCTTCCAGTGAATCTTACTAAGCTCTTGACCTCAGTGATGCGTTTCAGTAATGAGACTGTAGGGTAATTGCATATTGTGTTAGAGGACTTCTTCTGTCAGCTTTAAATGTATTGCTTTTGTACCTCATTAGATATTCCCATGTTCTTGTAAGATGAAAATGTATCACTGCCAAACCATCAAATAGACTTTTGTGTTGGTTTCATTATTTGTTTGTCGCTAAATGAACTTTATTTTTTCTTCACGTAAAGTCCCTTCAGACTTCAACCAAATGCTTTAGGTTCCTCATAATGCAAAGCTGCTTTATGTAAGTTTTATTGTCCTTCGTGTATGTCCAGTTGCAAGGGTGAGAATGGAACTTGGCTGGGATTTGGTGTAATGCTGAGCATCCAGTTTCAGACCACTTTATGTAACATAGCATTGTTTCAATATATCATTTATTTTCAAAAGAACTTGAATTGTGGCCATAGAATGTGCTTTATGTGCACGCTTTGTTCTCAAATAGAAGCCTGCAGGATCTCAAACAATTAAAAAGAAGTTGTCATTCCAGTTGCTGAAATGCTAGTGCTTTGGGGATAGTTTGGGAACAGCTCCAAGGGACATGCTTGGGAGGGTGGACCTGGATAGCAGATTGTTTTTAAGAAAACGTCTTTCTTCTTAGTGATTTTGTGTAAAAGAAGAAAGAGACCATTGAAATCCATTAAAAATACTTTGTATTTTTTGAAATGGTTTTTAAAGCTTAGAGAAAAATGGACCAGCTGGACTGAGGATCTTAATACACTCCACAGTAGTTATCTGTTTTCTGGGTGACACAGTGGACATTTATAAATACCAGAAATGTTGGCCTATGCCAGGTTTGGGTTGTTGAGTTTTTGTTTTGGTGGGGTTTTTTCAGCAATGGGACAGCCTTTTTCTGCTACTCAGAAAGCTGCAGATTTCTGATGTTTCTATCAGGAATTGCTGTCCTGTAGAGCTTTTATGAATATTTTGTCTTCCCAGTAAATTATTTAAGCTGTGTTTGATTAGTTCAAAAGAAAAAAAGGTTATAACAATAAACATGGTCATCACCTTTCCCATTTTTCTGAAAGTAATTAAGACTCTACTGGCATGAGTTCATATTGTGGTAGCCTATAAATCTTGTGCAGATCCTTAACACTGGTGTCACGTATACATCATTTAATTCAGAATGAACAGATTAGTTGGGAAGGAGGGTTTTGGTGTGTCGTGAAGAGACTGTGCCCAAAGAAATGCTCACAGTTTACAGAATTAGCTTCAAATGAACTCCAGCATCAGAGCAATCTGGGACACTTTCATTTATGTAAATCATGTATTATTTAAGTTTTGTTTCAGCTTCTACCTTGTATTTCTGTTGTGTTTGAAATAATTGTAAGACAAGAATTTCTTTGACTTCATTCTCTCTTCAGTCTCTCAGAGATCAGTGACAAAACTTGGATGAATTTTATTCTGATCTCTTTAGGGCAGGGAACATAAGATTTTTGGCTGATCGTGCAGATGATTGTATGTGGGTGAGCTCATGACCTGTCATTTTATATATATCCAGAATAGGAAAAAATGTGTTTGCACAGCACAAAAGAGCTCCAGCCTTGACTGGGGCCTTCTGGAGTTTTCTGTATTTTCTTTTGTTGTTGTTGTTGTTCCTGGAAACAAGTGATTCAGCCAAAAATATATGAAAGTACAAGAATACTTTTAGTTCTAGTTGATGCAACCCTAGATATCAGCTTCTGTATTTTATTTAACTTGTAAATAGCCAGATTTATCAGCTTGGTGGAATGTAGCAGTACTTGGTCATGTCTAGTGGTTCTACAACCCTGTGGCTCTAGATAGCTAACATGTACTGTACTACCCCAACCTCTCAGTGAATCAAGAGTAACAACTTAATCTAAATGTTTACCAGATTTCTAGATGAATTGCAATACTATAACTTCTGACAAACTCCAACATTGAAGATACAGTAAAATTACAAAAGTGGCAAATTAATCACCCATACAAATGTTTAAATTCTAATATCTTGCCATGAAACAGTACAAATCCTTACTGAAATGGGTGCACAGTTCAGTACAAAGTCTCTCAGAATCTACTGGTATATGAAAATTGCTTTTTTGAATTACCTAATTCTCTTTTGTTCTCTGCACTTGTAGGTACTTTGTCACGGAAAAACTTTAATTCATGCCACCTATATAATGTAGTTTTGGATCAGTCACCCACACATTGCATAGAGTCAAAGTTAGAGTGACTCTATTTAGCTCAACAAGAGGAGCCTTTATTCAAAACAAAGCCAAAACCCATACCTGTCAACTGTCAACATTTCCAACACTCTTTTTTTTAATAGCAGCAAACACCAAGCCAACACTTAAAAAGCAACAAAATGAATAGTTGAATACATTTTCTATTGTATAAATACATTTTCTATTTCATACATAAAAAACAAATGTGTTGTCATCGTCAGTTATGGAGAAATACATAATTGCAAATAAAACTGTTGAATTTGTCTAATGATGATGGATTTTGCTGGATTTTTAACTTGTAGATTTTGACTTTATCTGCAAAATATTTTTGAAACCTGCATAAAAATTCCATTATCACTTTCATTGTTGACTAGTAATGTTTCAATAAATAAATTCCTGAAAGCCATATAGACTATTGTAAGTTATCAGGAGAGCTTGCAGTCAGAGAGGGAGATAAGCTTCTCATTTTTTGGTCCTCTGTGCAATAGATGTCCGCATATGTTTTTTTTTAATATGCTGCCAATTTCAAAATCAAGTTATTTTTAATATACTTTTCTTGAGCTGAAAAACTTATTTTCGAAGTAAGTGAAAGAGCCTTAACTGCTCTCTACTCTTTTGATTATTGTATGAGTTCTATTTTTTTGAGTTTAGGATGATTGAAATACTGTGTAATGTTTATCTTATTTCATACACAATTTGGCAGGAATGTGTTGGTGTAGTTACTTTCACTAAGTCAAAATCAGTCTCTTACCTTCTCTCCCTCATGCTTGAACGTGCTCAAAACAGTGACAAGTGAATGTTGAAATTTGGGCCTATGTGCTTGCCCTAATATACATCTTTTCCAATGAAAAGACTGCTGAAAAAATTTACCAGCAAGACTGTTTTCCTTTTAGGACAGTCCTCTTAATGAGTCTTTGTCCAAACAATGGCAACATTTCTTTTCTTTGTGTGTTTAATTACATTGCCTAGGTAAGAGCATAATTACTTTGGCATTGTATTTGATTTTCACACAATTTTTCATAATTGACATTTTAAAAACAAATGATCTTTAGTTTCTTGATGTGAAAAATACTATATATTGACAGATGAGCATGTAATCTGTGTAAAAAATGTTTTGTTAAATCATTAACACTAGGTTGTTTGTCTGTCGAATCAACGACCTTTGGTGGCAACAGAGATTTCACTGTAATAGTTTTTAATATTCTTCTTTTCCCATTAGGGCAAGGAGCACCAGTTTTAAAGCAGCCTCTCTTTCACTTTGATATGAATAGATAAATTGTCAAAGCTGCCAACAAGAACGTTGTAAGCAACACTGCATACAGTGTTCTTGCTGGTAAACACAAACTGTGCACAGTTAGTGGTGCAGCTTCGTTCTCATCCTTCAGTTGAATTTAATGAGCTGAACACTGATGAGGTTTTTGAGAATTGGGTTAGTGTGTGCTGAGTGGGAGACAGATATGGGATGACATTTTGTCTGAGTTGCCCTTTCCCACCACTTATCAGCAGAGAGGAAAGGATAAGAGTGGAATATGTGCATAGTGTGTATTGTTCCAGAGGAAAATGCTGTTCTTCAGAATTAACCCTTTTAAAAGTGCTCTATATGGAAAAAGAAGCGCAAAATCATATTTAACCTCATGATCCATGTCTTTGTGAAATGATAAATTGGTTTTAGAAGTATTGCCTGCAGTGTTTCTTATGGGTATTGCACTGTGCCATTACTTAGAAATTGGAGTTGCAATCCCAAGAATGTACCTTAGCACTCTGTGTTGGAAAGGAGCAAGTGTCACATTAATTATGCTCTCTGCCCTGCTTTCCCACTCCTGTCTTGCTTGGGTTTTCTTGCTGGATTGAAGAGAAAATTGATTCTTGTCTTGGCCTATTTCAAAACCGTCTGAAACCAGCTAAAAACAAACTAAACCCAGCCAAATGGGTAGTAAATAATATATACAGCCCTTAAACAGAAAATTTAGCAGCTTGCTAGCTGAGGAAGTTGCTAAGGCTCCCATCAGCAACCAGATATAGTGGACTTAGTGCTTCTCAGCACTGTCACGCGTAGAACAGATACTTGGCTTTCAAAATGTAGTTCTCAGCTGTTCTTTGGAGGCCTAAGCTCTTTATACAGTGAGCAGGGAGAATTAGGTCTGTAAGAAGAGAATCCAAACCAGCCATCATGGCTGAGGGACTGAACAGGCATTGAGCCTATCAGAAGTTCTGAAGCCTGACATTTTTTTTTTCCTGGGACTGGGATTTGCAGCCTAATACTTCTACTGAAACCATTCCTCTTTATAGGCATAACTGACTCCATACTTTATTTGAAATGGGGTCATAAAAGAAGGTAACTGTGCTTTCTGTACTGGCCTGCTGCTGGAGTATCTGCTTTGGAAGAGAAGGACTCAGGTTCAGCCTCTCCAGCCTGAGCACGTCACGCATTCACTCGCCTCTGTGGAAAGGCCTTAACCAGGATGTAGATCTTGTTGAAATGGAGCTGTGCCAATATGTATTCAATTGTTCAAGATTTATGGGGCCAGAAAGAAAAAAACAGAAGCAGATGAGTGCCAAGGGTATTTCTTCAACAAGGAGATAATGGGTTTTGCTGTAAACAATTGTTCGATAACATGTAAAAATACTGTTTTAGGGAACAGAGATCCCAGCCAGCTTCTTTAGCTCCTGTGTATTTCAAACGTAGTTTTCCATCCCTTCTGGGTGAGGATGGTACCAAAACAGTGTCTTCCATTTCTCCAGCTGTAATTGGTTCCTGTAGGAATGCTGCATGGCAATATTTTGCCATTCCCTTGGATGCTGGGCTGTGCTTTGCTTTCATGGCTTTGCTGATGGCATCCTCTCAGCCTGCCTGGCCCCACAGAGAGCCATGGTGTCTGCAGGTCTTGCCTGTGAATCCCAAAAGGGCTCTTGTGTGTCACCAAGCTCTGAGGTGTTGGGCATGCCCAGCACCCTTTCTGAAATTTGGGGAGTTGAAAAGTGGAGGCTGAAGTAGCTGCAGCCATTGGGACACGTAGGAGGTGAAGTGGGGGCTGTGAATTGCACTCTGGGACTTAAAACCAATGCTCCACTCAAGTTTTACTTAGTTGTCTGAGTGTTTTTTTGGACCTGGGCCAACGCTTTCCCTGCCGTGCTTCTGGTGACCAGTGTATATTGTCATGGCCCTGCTAGGCATTAAGTCCTTTCTGGGGTTGATATGCTTTGAGTACTTGAAAGTGTTGAAAATTATTTCTGCCATTCAGGGCAATTGATTTGAAGAAGAGATTATCCAGTCCTGCTTTTCGTTTCAGCAATGTTTGTGTGCCAGTTTGTGAATGCTTTACACGACTTGACTGGCTGTGCCCCAGCATTCTTTACTGATACTGCATGTATGAATTTAACAAGTATTTTATGTCTCAATATTGGCTAAATGAAAATAACCTAGAAAAGGAAGAATCTCTAAATAACATGTGCATTATTTATGGAGCTCTATGCCGACTGTTGCTATTCTGTTGAAGTGAGTTATAGAAACAATTCTCAGGAATTCTCTCTCAAAATTTCAAAATAGAAATTAAATTCAAAACAGGAAAGTTGGAGTGACCTGCTCCTCAGCAAGCTGGTTTTACATCAGGCCATCTCTTAGGGAAATTTCCGGTCATTTTTTAAGAAAACAGTTGGATTCTGCTGGTGTACAAATAGCTATAAAGAACTTTAATTCACAATTACCTAGAGTTGAAATCAGCATCACAGAGCTAGTGTTCAGTCTGTTGGCCATCCTGTCGGAGTCTTTGGAGGAATAACAAAGCGTAGCCCTACTGATGTTTAGTAATATAAAGCTTAGTTTATGAAGGGCTAGTGAAGCCTCATCTGTGAAAATTTCCTTCATTAAGAGATGCAGGAGATATTTGAAATACAAGATCCACTTTAACTTGATTATTAATTATTACTTACATATTTACTAGTACTGTTATTATATAAAATTATTAAAATTGTATGTATCATGTAATATAAATACTTTGAAGAGTTCTCTATGTTATTGTATTTTGCTGGTACAATGTTCATTATCTTTATGCTCCATATGTCTCATGTAATCAAGATATTTTTGCTTTTATATACAGGATTTAATGTATTATGACTTTAATAATAATAATATATATCTTTATATATCACATTAATTATCCTAGTATCTATAAATTTCATAAGAAGACTACAGAAGAATTAATACAATTACATTTTTTAGTAAGAATGAAGTTTGCAAGTGATGATCATAAATCATACTTCAATAATTCATTTGCTGGACAATAATGTCAAGAAGCTGTATTTATTTTTTGTCTAAAAAACGTTTAGATCCCAGTCTAGAGTTGTGAAGTGTTTTATGAGTAGGCACTGGATTCACCACCTTTTAAAAGGGCAAAACTTGGTGTGTTTCTTTTCGGGTGTAAAATGTTTCAAAATGGGAGGAATGAATATAAGACACATATTTTTGTTAAATGTAATCCCAGGGAAATAGTTTAGTGGAAATACTTCTTCAAAATTATTACAGTTGTTGCATGAACAGGAAACAGTCAGAACATGACAAAAGCCAGGAATTTCTTCTTGAAATTGAGAGGATAGGAATGTAAGCAAAGGGAATGAAATACAGGGTAAATTACTAGTGGTTAAAAGTGAGAGAATTGATTAGAAACAGAATGAAAGAAAGTTGTGTTAGACAACTGCAGGCGGGAATGAAAGGTTATAATTTGCAGATCACTTTTGGTGTCAATTTAGAATTAAAAGTGTCTTTCCTGTTGTTAGTGCAAAGCACTTGTACAATTAAATAAAATGCCAGTTCCTCAGGGTCAGCTGTAGCTGCATTTCTGACCCAGAGCAGTCTAATGGTGTATGGGTTTAGATACATTTATTTGATGTAAGAGTAGTTATTCCAAGGAATTATTTTTATATGCCTCTTAAAAGGCAGGTATGTAAGACTACTTGGCAGTGTTTCTTGGGAGTTTTGGTTGAACTCTTGTTGTTGAGTCATAGTTTTCCTGCAGTATAAATTTTTACTTTACAAAGCAGTTGATTAGACACCAAAATTGTTCTTGCCTTAGCACAAACATTAAGAGTTGTATCAGGGCATTGTATATTAGGAAAAATATAAAATATGTTCTATATAAAAATTAAATATTGTGATAAGTGACAAGAATATAAAATAAACTCCCTTGTAAAGTTAGTTTATAGGGCTGTCTAAATAATGAATGATTTCTTTTTCCTGGGACTTTTTTTTGAAATTTATGTAACATAGTTTAGCTGTATTTCAGCACATCACTTAATTAAATTTATGAATATCTCGGCTTCTGTTTCCCGTTAGGACCACAAATAGTTCTCTTAGTCTGATGTGCAGTCAGCCAAGGTCAGCCCACCACAATGATTTATCCATCTGAAATGTTATATAGTGATGTCATTAAGATAACACATGATTTGTGTCAGATGCTGTCATCCTTTAAGAAGATGTAGCAAGAGCAGATTTATAAATACACGTGTTAAAGTAGCCACCACAAAGTCCCTTTTCTTCCACCAGATTCTTGCTCAGTAATGTAGCTCTCCCAGAGCTCCAACAGCCCTGGGAGGAGTTAAGAGGGCTGTTCATACCTAACCACCAGCTTTTGTGTGCCACCCATGCCTGGAGGGGAGTTTGATGAGTAAACTGAATTATTTGTGGGAGAGAATAACTGGATCCCAGGCCTGACCTAGGAAACCTGTGGAAATAAAGCATTATTTCTGAGGGCCTGAGGGTGAGGCAATGGGATGAAAGTAGAAGAGATGCCATGAAATAAGGTATGAGTAAATAAGCTGGGAAAAGTTCTGTTACTCTGTGTGGTGAGAAGGATTGATAAGGAAGGGATGCCTCACTGAACAAAACATGCCAACAGCTTTCAGCAATAATGACCTCCAACAATAACATACTCCTTTCCCTGCATCCTTTGTTTTGTTTCCTTTCCTGTTTCCTCCATTTTTTTTGGTATTCTTTCAGGCTATGAAGACCTGTGGGTGTTCCTGTGGCCCCAGCTAATATTGTGTGTTATTATGTCTTTGTTGATTTTTGTTTGGTTTTTCAATAATCTTTGCATATCCTAAGGCTGAATAACTGAAACTTTTATATAAGCAAATGAAAATTTATTTTAAAACCCTATGATTTTGCCTAAAACACTAGTGATGAAACAAGGCATGAAAATCATTGAAAAAGAACATTCCAAGTGGGACCAACAGAGGCAGGTTAAATATGTGCCAACTTATTATTATTTATAATAGAATATATTTTGGGTTGAAATAATTATTGGCAGTTCTGAGATAGAAGAAATAAGATTTTTTAGTTCCTTTAAAATAATTTTTACTTGAGAATCTCAGCATACACATTGTATAGAATATAAAGTATATGGCAAGGAGTTTAAATAATGGGTAGAAATTATACATTGACATAGAACCTCTGGTCTTATTCTTCAGCTCATCTGTAGTTTGCTCATCTGTATTTTACATGAAATCTTAGCAAAAATTATTTTAAAATTTCTGACATTTACCTGCAGGGAAGTGCAAATTTATAAACTGTGCACTGAAAATACTGAAGGAGGTTCTGCAGAGGCCTCACATTAACTCTCATTTCTGCAGAAGACAATTGTGCATGCCTTCTTATTAGCACATGTGGTTGGTTTTTGAAAAACTAAAATTTGTCTGTGTTATTACCAAAGACCCAGTTTATATAAAACAGGGCCTTCTGGGGAGGGATTCTCAGGCCAGTCCAGCAAGATTTAATTCCTCTGAGTTAAACTGCTTATAGGCAATTCTTGCCTGTTATCCTTAAACTACTTACTGGCAGTTTAAGTTGACAGGATTTCTGTGGAATTAATGTTGCCTCTGACACTGATGGAATGAAGTGTTCAAATGGTTTCTGTATTTGCTTCCCCTCTCCTATTCTGAAAAGGGCTTCCTTCTCTATATGATGCTGGAATGTATCTGGGCATTGCCATATTTCCAGGTAAATAGGAAGACCTGGAGATGGGTGGAGATCACTGCAGTGTTGCCTTGTCCCCAGTGTTGCTCATGTCTCCCATCATGAGCTGAATAATTACTGCAGGTCCCTGGACTCAGTGTCTGTGTCAGTGTCCATGTTTTTTGTGATATTGTTAATTAAGATTATTTTTTAATGAAACTCTGAAGCAAAAGTAAGAAGGAAGAAAGATGGAGTTGCTCCTTGACTTTTTTTAATTGATTCACCTTGGGTTTCAAAGTGTTCTACTTCTCTATTATGAAAACAGTACAATGAAATAAACGTTGTAGGAAAGATGATTCCTATTTTCTTGATCTACACCGAGTAATAAACTATCTTAGTTTTGGCTCAAAAGTACTCCTAGATTAATCTGTGTGCCAACTGCAGGTACTTATTTTTCCTTTACACCTCAGGCTAAAATTCATTCCTCTTTTCTTTGGATGTTTTAAGTCATAAAATCTCAAATTGAAATTCAATAACAAATCACTTGAGGTTTTCCAACTCAATCTTCATACACTAATAGAAAAAGAATCAAAATTTCCTTTAAAAAAGCCCCACCCAAAACTCCATGATACGATGGATGTATATTTTAGGGTTCTCTTATCTAACAGAACAACATATTTTCATTACACTGATGCCTCTGATAATTTGGTATAAAAATAAAAATCTCCATATTTTATTGTGAAAGATTAATTCAGATGCACTTCTGAAAATTTTGGATAAATTTCCAGTATTTCATGCTATTTTTGTACTATAATTCCATAGTTTGAAATTTGACCTAGGAATGTTGAATACACAGCGCTGGAAATCTGTAACAGCCAAAGCAATGCAGTCTCAAAATGTGGAATAACTGCTCCTTTCTCAGTAGAAAGTGTGTTGTACCCACTTTCTATGTGTCTGGTTTACATTTTATTTGGTCTGTGTGTTTCGTTTAAAAAAAATAAGGTTGAGGATAGTTTTCCCCTGACTTTTTAATTTTCTTTACAGTTTTCTCTCAGGCTGGAAATTAATCTCTGACCTATTCTATTTTTCTTTTTTTTTTCTTTCTTCCCCCAACGATTAGCTTTTTTGCAAGATGCGTGGGGCACATGTCAAGAAATGTAAGCCATGTGATGAGTTCCCTTCTAGGCATCAATACAGAGAGAAGTCCCAGTAGGTGTAGAATTTAAGGAAGCCTCTGGCTCTTTGCAGCTGCCAAAGGTTTCTGTGTTCCTCCTGTCTCTCCACAGTCATGGAGAGACACAAGTTCTGCCATTGTAATCAGCATAATGCCAGATCTGTCACTGTACACCAAGGCCTTGTTGCCAGCAGGGAGGCATTTTCTGCTGGCATTGCAGAGTTGTGGACACTGAAACCCGCTTTATTTGCTCTCAGCATTTATTTCTTCTGACCTTTCAGACTTGTTTTAGCCCCATACAACTGCTCCAAGTGACCCCTCCTTGGGGCTGGGTGGCACAGCCACTCTGTCTTCAGTCCCCAGGTTACAAGTGCCAAGCATCTGCTTCTGTGCCTAATGTGATCTCACCACATATGTCTGGGTTTGTGGCATAAAAAAGAAAACACATAGGAACAGTTGCATATGTTTGGAATGCTGAATTTTTATTTCTTAAAAACATGCCAAAGTAGAAGAATCCGGAAAGCGTAGATAATTTTTCTTTATTTGAAAAGGCATTTAAATCTGAGCTATCAATAACAAAATGCTGAAAGTAGAGGCAGGTGCCAAACATCTTTGCACCTATATTCTGGTTGGTCAATGCTATATTTAAAATGAAACTGCATTAATTAATATTTTAAAAAGTTATTTTCTATCATATACATTATAAAAATGTATCAACAAATTTGTACTGCTAGTCTATCTTTTTTTATCTTGTTTCACCAAGCTTTTTTGTAATTTTTTTCTTACTTGGCATGCTGCTCCTTCAGTTCAAATACCCTGAGTCTTACATTCTTGCTCTGTGACTATTACTGTGAAAATGAAATAACTTATAAGATTCTATGGGATTCTTTGAGCAAGCAAACTACCATAAAGCCTCTCTCTGCTTTGTTTCAGCTGCCATTATTAGTACTTTGTTTCACACTTTTTGACATGTTCCTAAATAATGAATAACTGCCAAATTACCACAGCACATTTGATGTGAATGAGTCATCAGCCTTAAATTAAAAACCAAAGTGTGATGACCTTTCTGTTGTTCTGCATGTCACAATTGCCATCAAGTGATGGATCTGAAACCTCCAATCAGTCATTAGCACCTTGAATGGACAGCAGTCATATTTTTGTCTAGTCCTTAGGGTCTATTGTTTTAGGGAATCCAACCAGTAATGGCTTGGATTAAAAAGGGGAAATTAAAGGAAAATGCATCATCAGCATGCTAAGCAAACAAAAGACCTATAGCCTCTGTGTCTGGAAAGGCAGACCATTATTGGACAATTATTGTCCATATTACTGTGCATGTTTATGTTTATTATCTGATGTTTCTAACTGAAAAGAGTTTTGTCTTTATCTCTTGGAACTTAACTGAGATGTAACCATAACTTTTCTGATTCTGGAAAGTAGGTTAAATATCTACTCTCATAATTAAAAAATAAAATAAAATTAAGAGAACAAATGAGCAACATGTGGAGTTCCATGGGAGCACCTTAGTTAATTTAGTTACTGATGATGGTACAAGGTAACCGATGTTACTTTATCTGCCTATTTAATGAGATATGCTTGTTCAACAATGCATTTACCAGCAATGGAGATGAAAATAAGTTTGATTATATCTATGCCACCAAAGTAGAGCAAGTTACCGGCTCCTGTACAGATGGGTACCTTTGAAATGTCTTCAAAAGACATTTTGCCGATACCAACCTAATTCTTGTTTCTTGTATTCAGGTGTACCAGCCCTGACTGTCGCTGTCATGATGGCAGAATAGGTGCTAACTCTTGTCTGTCATCACTGGCTGTGCCTCTTTCCTCGTGCAGTGACCATAATCTTTTCTTCAGAGATCTCAAGTCTGCATTCATTTCTTGGGCAATGGTGACATTTAGTTTAGCTGTAATATTTCACATGAGAAAGAAGTGGAAGATGTGACCTTATTATTTTTTTTTGTCTGCTGTTGTTGTTGTTTCATAGTAGTATGCAAAATGTGGAAAGTCAGTCATATTTCATTGGTATTTGGCATCTGCTCAACAACTGATTGCTCTTCTCAGAGCTTTTTTGGAAAGTTTGCAGCACCATAATGACAGCTTTCTAAACACAGATGTCCTCTTGGTACAACCTATAATTTTTTATGAAAGATGTATCGATGTCAGGAATTTGAACAAAGTACTGGAATTAGTTGAATATTCTTGCTATGAATATGTATTCAAAATATCTACAGTACTTATATTGTAGGTTGGAGAAAGAATATGCAATGTCTGAAGGCAAAGATGTTGGTGCAAAACATCAGCATATAGTTTAAGATAAAGTGATTCCTTTGTTAATGGACTGTCCATGCTTCAGTGAACTCTTCCCCACTATGTTCTGTACTGTGTAAGTGCACACAGTGACCTTGAAGCATCAAGAATCTCAAGAATACATTCAGTTAATCAGGGATTTGGCCACGGAAGATGTCTAGTAGCTGAGAGGCCTGGAGTAGTTACTAGATATTCTTGTGATGGCCTGTTCCTCTTGTTTCATTTACCTCTCAGCTAAGCCATCAGGAAGTGAATACTTCAAACACAAATTCTCCTCCTCAAGTCAGCAATTTTTCTTAAGGTTTCTCTTATGAAAGTAGAAGTCCGTTGAAAGCTTAATGTGTAAATTGATGAACTTCCAGCAGCTTGTGGTTCTTAGTAAAGGAATCCTTGATTGTATTTACCTATGGGCCTATTATTTGCAAATACCTACAAATAAGAAGACAGCGCTTAATGGTTGCATGTAATTTATGTCAGTTCAGACTTGCAGGTGAAAATGAAAGTCTCCTCTGTAACCATTTGAGATTGTTTTTTAATGATAACACAGTCCGTTCTGTATTGCTCTTCTACCTATTTAGGTCAAGTTAAGATCAGACTACCCTGCAGAAAGTTTATCTAGCAGCTCTAATGATACTAGGGGAAACATAGTTCAAGAAATATTTTCCCATTTTGATTTTGTGCAGCTCTGCAGCCAGGATATAAGTGCTGCAGTTTTTATGACTATAAAAACTTCATGTAGCTTCCCTCTATCTGTACTTGTACATGGCACTTGGTTTTGATTTATTTTCAGGTCTATACTCCCACACCACTAATGACACGTCATTCAGATTCAGAATAGATACTTTAAAGTTAGAATACAGCATCAGAAATGATGGAAGATCATAACTGTTAGTTAGAAAATGCTTTCTTTTTGGACTTAACTGGGTCACACTGTGGTCATTCAATATTATGATACTGGGGTTCTTTCCCTACTCTCTTGCTTTTGGTGGATGATAAAATCACTTGTCTGGTGTATGTGCATGTGTGTGGTCCAGCCTGGGCTGCTCTTTGGCTTCTCTTGGATCATGACCTTTTGCCAAACCTCAGCAGTAGCTCTTGGGGAAAAATGTAAACATACAACCAAATTTACTCTGGTTTCTTTATTTAGCTCAGTGCAAGTTAATTCTAATTGCTATAAGGCTTCAGTATGACAAGCATTTTCCTAAATCAGAAAATGGGAGAAGCTAATTTAATATTTTAATTATAGTACTTTAGTAAAAAATACACGTGGCTGGGAAAAAAATGGGATCTCCTAATGCAGAAATACGAATTTTAGGTGTTTAGCGGTTGTAATAATTTTATTTATTAATTTTAATCATTAGAAGAAGTGTTCAAGGATCACAAGGAGTAAAACACCTATTTTGTTAGGCCAGAATTGTATGGAAACATTATGCAATAATACTAATTGCTAAGAAATTGCCAGAATTGTGGACAGTGTAATTATCTATAATTTTCTGCGAACACCCTTACAAAAACGAGCTACCTATTTTAAGTGTAATTTCCAAAATAGGGAAGCCAGATGTCTTGTTTGTGACAGTGTAAGTGATGGACACTTTTCCATGTAATGGTCTATCTTCTACTAACATTAAAACTAACATTAAATGACCTTTTTTTTTTCCTGTAGGTGATAGTTGAGGGTTATGCTGGTTTTTCCAGTGTGGTTACAAGTTGTGGGGAAACAGGGCAGTTTCCATGAAGGAGAACATAGAAGATTTCAGTAAATGGAAGGCATTTTCTCTGCTAGGTTATTTTGACTCTCATTAAAACTCACCTGTCAACAGTTTGCCACTAACCCTGACTATTTTATATTTGTTCTGAGCTGTTACCGCTGTTGGCTACAAGAACTGATCACTTTTCCTGACTGCAACTGTCAGAACATTTAGATGAGTTGGCAGTTAACACGGAATGTATGTAATTGATATAAAGATTAATTATTAAAACTGGCAGTTTCCCCTGCCTACAATGCATATATTTGCATGTGTACTATGCCTCTTAAGTTGTTTACAAGTGTGTAAACACTTCAGTGTAAAGCTTGAGATAGGTTTTTGCTCTGTCTTATGAGTTATTAGAATATGGCTGTTCCGTGATGAAAAAAGTGTTCTTCCAGTCTTTTTATATAGATTTACTTCTGCAGGTTAAATAACTTCTTTGACCTGAGTAGTTACATATTTAACATACTGTAGGAGCAAAAGGAGTAGACATAAATGTTTAGTATTGAATATTTGAATGTTAAAAAAAATGAGGTTTTGACTCACCCACAGAACAAAAAAATCATCAAAGGAATAAAGACTTGTGTAGATTAATTTTGCCAAACAAAAGACTCATCCTTGCAAGCTGAGTCTGGAGAAAGGTGTGCAGAACTTTTGTTTAAACAGTTTTATTTATGATAAAGTGTGGAAAACACAGTTGAAGAAATGGTCAGAACTTCTTGAATGAATGAAGACAAAGAAACATAAATCGAGTAGCTGCTGCTGATACCGGGGAACTAAGATGAAAATGTTTGACCACAAAATATTTTTAAATAAACCCTAAATCTTCTTCCAGTTCTTAAAGACTTCTTAAAGACTGTTCGTGTTGTAGGCTGAAAGCTGAACTTGACTCTTTAAAGAGTCCAATTCGGATCTTAGTTAGGGACAAGTCGCTCATCGACATTGTTGCTGTAATAGAATGGGTATGAGACACGAGTTTTTGGAACTGTATTCAAGAGATGTGCAAAAATGACTAGAAAAGTGCAGAAATACTTTTTTATGATTTTAACTTAGAAAATAAAATATATCCTTCTGGGAAATAAATATTTGGGATGAAATCTTGTGGTATTCAGGCCAATCACAGTGAACTCAAGCTTTCAGCTAGAGTGCATTTTATCTGCAGTAAAATCACAAATCATGAATAAGATTATTCCTATGTCTGTTGATCCATCCATGCTTTGTCAGAGTCAAGCAGTGCATGTGCTGTAATTTCTGAAAGTGGCCAGCCTGAGAATCAGCACTGAAATTAGTGAGCACCAGTTGCTCCCTATGAATTGCAAATTGTCAGAAGATGAACACTGCCTACAAGAATTTACAGCATTTGTCTCCTAGGCCTGCTTATCTAGTTGCACTGAAGGCACTTCCTCAGGGTTCACATCACAAAAGTCTTTGAGACAGTTCAGTAGTGAATCTCTGTGGGGACTGAGCTGAGAGCACTGTCATGGCCCCAAGCTCTGTGTCAAGAGCAGACAAGATTACTAATGCCAGTGAAATATTTTTATTTGTAAAACAGCCAATTCTCTGGATTGTCAGCAAGTGCAAAATGAAGCACCAATCTGCCAAATAGGAGAAACTGCCTGTATTTCAGAACAGAAACTTGACCTGTTTGTTTGTCTCACATACCAACTGCTTTGCCTACACTAGGTGGAAACGAGAAATTTACTAAGTGTAAAGTGCACAGTACGATGAATAAGCAAGCTAAAAGGCTCTTGCTTTTCTGACTAATTATTTCATTCACTCATTGATTAAAACATTTTTTCCTGGGGCGAGAATGGCTGGTAAGCTTGTTTTGAAAAGTATAAATAGGAAAAGTAGAATTAAAGCAAACAGATTTTTTTAAACATCTAATCTTAAACATCTTACTTGGAAAAATATGTTTTTATAAGCTGTGGATGATATACTGTTTTTGATGCTACTAGTTAAATCCTTAGTTTTAGCTAAGACAGATAAAGGTTAGAATGGCATTGCATTTCACACTCCACATGTATAACAGTGGTAAAGTAGGTAAAATGATAATTAACTGCTCCTCCTATTATGTCTCTCTAGAGATCTGAAGAATAATTTGATCAGCACAATTGAGCCAGGGGCCTTCTATGGGCTTTCAGAACTGAAGCGCCTGTAAGTATTAATTCCATTTGAATTATTCTGAAAATTGTGTTTGTATTGACATTTCTATCCTTGGGCAACTCAAATATGCCACCAAGCAATAATCAAATAAGGGCACTGGCTGTAAAATAGAGAAGTCACACACTCTGCTTTTTACATTTACCTTGTCTTTTTTCCCTTCTGCCCCTTCTTTCTTCCTTTTTCTTTTCTTTTTTTACCTTTTCCATTTAAATCATCAGTTTAATCTCTGGTAAATGTCTTAACAAATAGGCCTACAAAGGTAAAAAAACATGCCTAATTAATGACTAAGCAGATGATATATCACTGTAGACATTAATCAGAAATAACACTAAACAATTCAGATGTGTGTGAGCAATGGTTTGTGCTATACTAACTTTTTTTTTGTTACTTTTATCATAAATCAGCCCTATCAAATACGTTATTAGAAAGGAAACTTTGTCATACTGTAGAGTTTGTCTACCATTTTCCATATCATCAACCTTGACTTTGCTTGATATTTTTTACTTTCATAATGGTTTTCTAAGGAAACATGATCTTACACAGTATATTCCCTGTCCATCTTTCTTGCAATTCTGTCTTGGAAAAGGTTCTCCTAGTACTTTCAGAAGCACTGGCTGATTTTTAAACTATATTTTAGAGGGTAAAAATATCTAAGTTAGTAGGATTCTACAGCTGGGCATTTTTCTTTTAATTAAGGAGGACTACAAACCCTCCTTAGCTGCACTCAGCCTAAGGAAAAATGAGATGAACCCTTTTTTAATTATAATTTTCCAAATGACAGCTTCCAAATATCCATGCACTGGCTAACTAGGCCATCGGCACATGCCAGGCATTTTTCAAGCCATCATGTATGCTGTCTTATGAGAAAACCTATGAGAAAACAGGGATTATTTTAGTGGGATGGGAAGATTTAGATGAGGAGAAGGATTGCAAATCAGCAGAAGAATAATTTTACAAGCCCTCTGCGTTTCTGCTGTGTGGTAGTCTCGAGCTGCTGTGTGCTGGGAGCACTGCAGAAGGTTTCTCTCTCTGATCATGCTGTAGCTGTTTTCTAATACCAGTTCTAGTGTGTTTGGGGAGAGAACCAGCTGCATAATAATGATTAAGCCAGGGTAGCATATACATTTTTAACACGAATAAGAGCATTAGGTTTGAAGTTTTCTTCCTGGCTCTGTGTGCAGGGGTAACAGTAGAATACAACAATAAAAATGAGCGCTAATTGTTGCTTTGGCTGCGCACTCTAATAACACAACCCTGACCTCTTGTGGGAAAACCAGGAAACCTGTGCAAGTCGTGGGCTGCACATGCACAGACGGCACAGGTGGAGCCTTTAGGTCAGCCAGGAGTAAGGAATACAGGGAAAGGAGCGCATCAGGCATTGGACAAGAGAGAAGAAAAGACTCTTCAGCGCGGTAGAATTGGCAATGTTGAGTTTTGTCATGCCAAATCTCAAATAATCCCTGATATGCTGATATGAACAAGTAACTCTGGGAGCAATCTAAAGACAGAATTGTTTAATTGCTGGGCTACCACATTTGATGCAAATCTGTGTAGTTCCATGGCAAACAAGAAAATATCTTCCCTCCTTCAGTGTGGAACTGTTGGGAAGGAGACAGTAGAGCAAAAGGAATAAATAGTAAAGTCCTGTTGAATACTGAATAAAGTAATTACTTTGAGACTATACATTCACATATTTTTATTTCCTGTGTAAAATATAAATGATGCTGAGAAAAGCAGAAGCTGATGTAATGTGGGCAACTGCAAGAGAAATGGCTGTGGCAAGTCAGACAAGCCACAGGCTGTCAGAAAGTTTTCTGTGAATGATTTGGAGAGCTGTTATTATTTGTATTTGAATGACAAACTGAATTATTTCCAGGGTTTACTCAAAAATGTGCACACAAAATTAATGGAAATTGAAAATTTATGAATCACTAAAATTATGGCATTTGGTTACTCAACACAGAAGAGTTCTTTTCTCTAACATCAACTTCGTGAGTCAGTATTAGTAAGTTAAATGTTTAACTCCTGAAAGGGAGCACCAGTTTTGTACATTATGCTCTGAATTGTGTTTAATGTAACAGGTATTAGTCTGGGGAAAAGTGTAGCAAGTTGCCTTTTCTTTTTGCTAATTTTTTTTTTTTGAAAACATGTTTTATAATACAGAAATTTCAGTCACTGCTATATAACTTCTTATGAAAATAGCACTTATTGAAGTAAACTTTGAGAAAATAGTGTTTATTCTTTCATTTTGGTAAAAATAAGATTTTAGTGTGTGCCTCTCTTAAAGAAATATGCACCTGTATTGATTTGTATAGACAAAATCTGCTTTTGCTACCCATTTTGTGGCCCATATTGTGATGCAGCTCTTCCATATGTGTTCAGACTTTGCCTAGACAAAAGCAAAGCATTACCCAACCAAGAATTCTGGGTAGGTTTTTTTTTTAATATTTTCTAATAGAAAGATATGTAGATGCATCTTTATATGTATTTGTTTTAAACTTGCATTTTTAGAGTTCATATGTAGCTTTTATTAGGAGAACTTAAAGAATAACGCTAACATGAAATTAATGCACTATATTGTATCCTCAGTATTATCTCAGCTGTTCTCTACTTAATATCCTTGACAAGCATTTTAGAAATATTTTCATTCTAATGTGAATTTTCATCATATACTTGCACAACAATATGTTCTTTGTCTGATAGAAGACGACTTCATAGTGAACTCTGAAGAGATTGCCTTCATTTTCCAGCTAATTGAATGTGTTCCCATGAAAGCAGTAACTGGATTTGTCAAACTGCAACCTTTAGTCTTCCATTTGGTTACTTTAGTGTTCTCCTGTATCCGTAGAAAAATATGGAATCTGCACAGTGTAGTAAAGGAATCAGAAAACTACCTCTAATTCTAAAACAAAAAATACATTCAGATCAATTTTAACATTTTTGTTGTCTGCATGATCACTTAAAATCCTTATGTAATTGCAATTTTTTTTTTTTAAAAATGTACTTGGTGAGAAGGAAAATTTAGGTCAAGTTTGAAAACCAAATACATAAAAATCAAACTCTAATCTACCAAGGGGCATTATTCATGGTTTTACCCCAATATGGTTGCTTATATCTTTTTTTTTCTCCTTCCTGCAAGCATCCTGTACACTATGTTGCATGTATGGCTTATACAGAAAACATTTCTTCACTTTCTGCAGACAAAAGTTATGGAATGTAATGCCTTTTACTGTTTGTGCTCTCAGAAAGCCACAGTATTGCTCTTTTAAGAGCTTGCCAAGTGCTTATCAAAACTGACCTCGCTAGCTCAAAAATTAATTGCCTTCTGGTTTCTGTGATTTCAGCAAGAAAGGCTGCTGTTAATGAGATGAAACATGAGTAAACAGTTAAAGAAAAATTCAGTTTTGGCTGAATATTGCATGGAACAAAATACATAGTATTCTTCCTAAGTTAAAAACTGCAGGTGCTAATAGGTCAGGAAAATTCTGTATATTTGTAATATTGCTTTGCTTTTATTTACTACATATATATATATATATAAAACCCCATTTTAATGCAATTAGAAGTCACACTGATTTGTGGAATATTGCTCAATAATGTTAATATAAAAGTAATTTAACCCATTTAATTCAGTTGTGTTACATTATGGGAAACTCATTTGTCTCTGACTCCTTAAGTATTTAAAATAGAGATGCTTTGTGTGATTATGTAGGTGTGTATATAAATAAGACAGACTCAATGTTTCATGGGATTTTGGTTTGTTTCAGGGATCTTTCAAATAACAGAATTGGTTGCCTAACACCAGAAATGTTTGTTGGACTTAATAATCTTCACAAATTGTGAGTATAACACCAGTTTTGTTTTAAACAGTGAAATCTCAACTGTCACATTACTGACCTGAGTATAGTTGGCAAGAAAATTGCATTATAAGAAAGTTGTATGTTTTGTTCTAAAAGGCCCCTGTCCTGAGCCTTTGATTGTGATGAGTTCATATTTTAAATATTTTTTCTCTATTTCAATTGTAAAATCTATCAGAAATGCAAAGAATTAAATTTCATTTCCACACTAAAAAGAGGCTAAACATGAAATTTCTGTTTGCATGTCTAAGAAACAATTAAAGTAAGTTGACTGTAAATTTCCTGGCTGAGAAAGAGAAAATTGATAGGAAGAATCCTGGTTTAAATGGACATTTGGCTGAGCCCAGGAGGACCCTGTATCTTCATTCAGATCTGTCTTCGTTACTGAATGAGAAATAAATTCCTACACTGCATCCTATAGTATAGTCATTCCTATAGTATGTGGCAAATGTCATACTTTCTTTTTGTGCTTTCCAGCCAGTTATGGCATTTCCTTGGACAAACAGGGAAATCTTTCTAGAAAGATATGCCATGAGGTCACGATAACACCAGGTAAAAGCTGGAGTCTGGCACACTTACAGATCCCATTAATGAGAGTAACTGTGCCAGGTCTTCTCTGATGAAAACAAATGAGAACAGATGATGGGAAGAGCCTTGATAGCACTTAATGAGCAGGTGCAACCTGCCCCTCTTTTTACTCATCTCAGATGATGTGCCAAATCAGGCAAGCCCCACTCACCTGTTGAGGGTTTCTATCTCTGCTTTTGTTGTGCACAGTGAACATGGCTGTGGCTATAAAGCCAGATTACCTTGGAAGGTAAGTTTAATTCAAAATGGTGAAGTCATGTTGTTAAATGGAATGTGTTTCTAGTTGCTAGGAACAGCCTCAATAGAAACTCTTCAAATCCATGCTCTCTCAGAAAGATATGAAATTTCCATTCACAAATTTACAAGACCCCATCTCAAAACTTAATGAGAAGCTCAGTGGGTCTCTTGGTGGCAAAGAACAGAAATTCATTGCCAGAGAGTGCACAGCAGTTGGTCTGTGGCAGTGTTTGGCCATACAGTCCCTTTTCTCTGAAGCCCAGGAAAGAATGTGGCAGTGTATCTCCACACCCTTCACCGATGCCAGAGATGCTGGGAAAAGGCACAATGTGCAGGCTGACTGCCCATGGTTACTGGGCTGATCATCCACACCATTACAGTTTCTTTTTGGACAGATTTGCTATATACCTGCTATTTATGGTAGCCCCAGTGTCTGTCCCAGCATTGGCAATTTTTTTCTGAGCTGTAAGGACCATAGAGACTCACCAGTTCCCTCTACACAGTCATTAACTTTGTATTTTCTTGCATCCACTCTTTTTGTGGGTCTAACTTTCATTTTGAAATGGCTGTGTTTCCAGATCTTGCTGTATCATTTTCCTTCTGAGGCACCAGTTTATAGCAGAAATTTGAATGAGACATTTCTTAAGTGTAGCTCCCATGTGGCAGTCTAGTAACATTTTTCACTTTGAATAATGTTATTTAATGAATTACAAGTCCTTTCATGTTCAAGAGGATTCATCTCTTCTTCTTCTCTTAATTTTGACCAAACGTTGGTTTTGTTATTGCCAGATTTCATACTCACATTCTCTTAATGCTGTGAGGCAGAGTCATTGTGGAAAGCTCTAAATGCAACCACTCAGAAGACCATTTTGGCAGAGCATCAGTAATGTCTTACTCCCCTCCTTTCCATCTTATCCATTATCTTACTTTGTTTTACAGTAAATGCACTTAACACCAGGTCCTTCACGCTTTTGTGGATATGATGTCCATGCTTCAGTGAAAAAATTATGATTCTGGTAACTGGAGACCTCTTAGTCTGGCCTCTTTTTATTTTATAAGTGAGTTTTGAAAGAAAGAAAAATGGAAAAAAATGTTAGCAAATCAGAAATTGGCAAAAAATAAATATGTGGCTATAGATAGTATATCATGTAATCATAAAAAGAGATCTTTAATCTTATAAATCATAGTCACGTGATATATTTAAGCTGTATATAATACCTACTCTTTAATAATCTTGGTTATAATAGAGTAGTATTGTTGAAGCATCTTTTGCACCATGTCTTAGCATACTTTCCAAATTTTAAATTCTTCCTGTCACTTTGCTAAGCTTTTCCTGTTATCTTCTCTCCAGTTCTTTGACCTTTTAAAAATTTGAATTATTTTTTTGAAGACTTAAGATTTGGTTGTATAATCCATTTAGTCTGTCTTCTGTTTTTCTTATTTGGGTTTTAAATTACCTTTTTACCACTGACCTAATAAATAGGTCAACGCTGCACTGTAGTCTGTGTGGCCTAGTGCTTTATTAATGACTTTATTTGTTTTATTAGTAGTAGTATTTCAAAAGTCTGTCCTTTGGAAATCAGAGGCTTAGTAATAGTTTAGTCTGCCTTTTCCTTTCATCTGAAGAGAATCATTTCACAATTGCTATGTCAAAAGCTACAGCTGCCTTGCAGGGATTGTCCTCCTTACCACACCCAAGTCAAGAGTACCACCACTCTTGTTGGGTCACTGAGTATTTTATGAAGAAGTACAGCCACAGTCCCAATCAAGAGGAACTGTCCCCTGCCATTCAGTGTATCACATGTTCCTTAATCTCAGAAATCTCATATAATGTCCTAAGCTGATAGTAATTATTTGGACTGAGATCTCAATTTGCCTGTGGTGTAACAAGTGGTCATTGTTAGTGGACTGCAAACTGATCCTGCCTGGTACTTTTCTAACACTGTAGGTTTGTTTGCCTTGGAAGTTTATAAAGCACCATACTTTTTAAACATGTTTAAAAGATGACAATAGGTCACCTTTCTGTTCCTACTGATACCTCTGAATTGTGTTTACTTGCCATTTGAGGGGTATGAGAAAGCTGTTCTCTGGAAAGGTTATGGAGAAGCATTTGCTCAGTGCAGCATCAGTGTGTGTAACAAGGGAAAGATGACAAGTTCTTAAACATGGAACTGGTTTCATAGCCATTTACTGAAGGAGAAATATCATGGTGTATAGATATGTGTTGATTTCTGTAGTTGTTGGTTTGGTAATTAGAGCTCTCCTGTGTTGTGTTAGCAGAGATGAAGTGCAGAAGCGTCTTTGCAGGCTGTTATCAAAACCAGTAGGGAGAGCCGTGAGTCCACTGGAAGGAGCAAAGGACATAAATCTTTTCATGTGCCTTCTGTGAAGTACAAATATGGGATTTTCTCGTACTGTTTACAAGCACAAATGCCAGGTGAAACAAAACAACACCGCTGTTTCACTCAATCTTGTAAATCTAATTCAGTTTGGAAAAAAAAAATGGAGTTAGAGCTGAAAAATCAGCTCTAGGCCCAAACTAACACAGTGTGGTTTAGCCCAGTGATGTGATGCATAAATCTAAACTGAGTACAGTAAAGGCATGTTCAAATACTTCACTAAAAGGATGAGGATTGCCTGGGCTTTCAGGGATAATGCAGACACCCTTCAGTGGGCTTGGTGGTTTTGTGCAGTCTAGTTTAGAACAGGACAACCCACAGAATTCTTGATTAAAGAAAAAATTAATTAGTAGTACCACATCTGGTATTGTTTTTAAACAGGCAGACACACAGAAACAGCAAGAAATGGTCAGCCTCTTGATGATGTAGAGAAGTCTTTTACTCCATTGCAATCAGGAGGTGTATGTCAGGAAACAGAAATTGAATTCAAAGCTACTAATGAAGCCTTAAATTTCATACAGGCCCTGAAATTACTGCAGCCAGTGACTTCTGATTATGTTCCTTGAGATTGATCTAATTTTTACACCCTCTTGGATTCGATGGTTTTTACTCTGTAAAATGATTTCAAAATGCTTTGACGTCATAGGACAAATGCAGCTGGCAGTGCCTCAGTATGAGAGTAGATTTATTACATCTTCTAAGATACTTGTTTACCTCTTTTGGCTAATATATCACCCTCTGGCTGTGTTTCTGCTGTAATGAGGTGCATGTATTCTAACTAGCAGCGACATAGTTGAATGCAACAAATCTTCCAAATCTCCTTTGGACCCAATGTTTCAGTGCTTTGTTCCAGAATTAAGTATGCAAATATATTTTGGCTAGGTAATGGAGCTGCTATCTACATTAATTCTGTTTATATTTAATCTAAGTATTAAGAGCTGTGGAATACTGGGATGATGCCACTGTGCTGATATACCAGACTTCATTTATTTAGTCCCTCATAAATTATCTTTTCAGGTTTCAAAATGTTGCAGCCTGAAATCTGTTTCAACAAGTAGCTACTACAGGTTCTTCCCTTTGGAGGTTCAAACCCAAACTTTATCATTGCTTCAAATTGTTTGATTAAACTGTATCTGGTTTACTCTTCATCCTGTCTCTGAATCGTCAGCAGCAGTTAGCTTTGTGATAATATTATACTGCAAAATCTTGTCTGACTTGATGTCATTGCACCAACTAATCACTTTGTATGGTGCCAGAAATCAAATAAAAAACACTAACAGAGTTAATCAAACAGACCCCATTTCAGCAAATAAGGAAATACAGAATGTAACCTGCCCTCTCTGTATTTCTCATGTCTTTTTTCACACCTCCTATCCCACTTTGCTTTTTTTTCTTTTTTTTGCACAGATCAATCTGTTACCATTGCATTCGACTTTTGCTTTTTAATGCTGCTCTTAAGAGGGAAGCATTCTTCATATTCATATACTTCTGCTCCTATCTATATTCTGCCTCAAATGGTACTTTGACACATGTAACTCTTTTGACTGTTTTGTGGCATTGTTCACTTATGTTGAAACTTTTGGCAGAAGTGCTTTATTAATTTCTGTAAAAGCACAGGTAATGGTAAATGAAAAACCAAGTCTAGGACTTTCTAAGTAAGACTGAAATGTTTTATCTCTGATAAAACTGAAAGCACATCTTTTTATTAATGGGGTGAGCTAATGGTATAGTGAGTGCTATGAACTTTGGAGTGCATTAATTTGTTATATTTGAAATATTTGCAAACAAGATGTTACAGACATTTTTAGAATAAATACCCTTCTAAATCAAGCTAGAGTGGGGTTTTAGGATATCTGAAATGGAGAAATTTTACAACAGTATATATTTGACAATATTTTAATATATAATGTAAATTATGTGCACTAAAAAATAGGTGTTTACTGAGTGCTGCATCAGCTCAGAAATGCATGAGTTATTTGGGTCATTTCAGAAGATTACTGAAATTTTTGTTAAAGAACAATCTATTTCCACTGGTAGATATCCAAATATTGTAATTATGTTTCTTGGACATAGAAATGTGTTGCATTTTGATTTACACAGCCCTGTGAACATGGTCCTAGTCTGCTAATTATTAGTAGTAATATGGAAACTTCAAACCAGGTCATTGCCAGAAGAATATGAAAAGCTGAATAGCTGGATTTCTGCTGATGTCATGTCAGGAACTCAATTATTCCAGCACTTGGTAAAAAGGAATTCTACAGGAATTCTACGATCTTCTGTAAATGGAACACAAGAATTTTCTAGGTTAGTGCAGTGTAGGTCAGTTCTGGCTCGCTGTCTTGGTGAATTTGGCAAGACCTTAAAGCTCATGGATTCAGTCCACCCCAAAGAGCGCCTCTGGCCGGTGCTCAGGTACATCAGCTGAACCCTGCTCTGTACACACTGTGCAAGTGACATGCAGCTTGTCCCCAGTTCCTAAAATATTGACCAGACATAAACCTTTCCTTCAGTCCAAATGGAATTACCAAACTTCAGTCTTGGTGCTCTGTTTGCTTTGCCATATGAAGCCTGGCAAGCTGTTCAGGGGAGAGCCTGGGATTTGTATCAGATTGGAAAACTTCCTGTACTGCAGGGGGCAAGGCAAAGGACAGGACTGGGCAGACTGCCTTCCCCATCCATCAGTTCAGGACTTCCTGACTGTCCTCTGTCAGTGAGCTTATACTCATGTACCTGCTTTCATATTGCTGGAACCACTTCTGATTTACTTCAGTGTGAATGTCAGGGTTATCAGTTTCTGATCTAGTCTTTCTAATGGCTCAGTTCACTGAGCTGCTGCAGCCTATGCCTTGTCAGGCCTTACATCCAAAAAACACATAGGTAGGTCCATCTAATTTTAACTAAAGAGCTTAAATGTGTCTGTGAAATGCTCAATATTTTTAGTTTCCTGTAGACAAATGCAAAATATTAAAGGTAGAGAAATATCTCTTTACAAGCAAACATTCATTTTCACCTTCAGACATATCCACACTTAAAGAGGTACTTGAAAGTTCTTCCAAGAGCTTTGTACCACAAGTGTATAAAGGTGCACTGTTAAATAAAATCTTAAAAAATAGTTCACATATTCTCATAATAGAGTATAAAAAATAGTTCATTCATATGAGCACATCTCATCATCACTCAATAATTTCATTTTATGTTGCTGAGCCAGTTTATTTTTATACTCTATTATGAGAATTTGTTTGAAGCTACTAAGAAATTTTAAAATGTTCAGTTCTATACAAAAATGAAATTAGTTATTGCTTCGAGAGTGTCTTAAACCATTTTATAAATTAGCAGCATTTTCTCTTCTTACTTGAATCCATTGATCCACAGATTTCTGGACAGGTTTCAGCAGGATTCTCAAGTTTCATCTTTCTTACTTTGGTTCTTTACCTGGTTCAAATATCTTGCAGCTTGACAGATCTCTTGCTGCAAGCACATTGCTTCTGATCTGAATGTCACTCTTCAGTTTAGCTTACATTCTTTACTTTGTAGACAAAAGAGAGGTAAAATTAATAATTATAACAACATCCTTTTTAAAGAAAAAGTAATAAAACCATTTTCTTTGCCAATCTACTTTTTTTTTTTCATATATCTGCAATGTATCTCCAGTGAAGAGCTCTGAAATTTTCCTGATAACTGAATTTTTGTAACCAACTTTGCATTCAAACACATAGTGTTCAGGCACTGGACAGAAAGGAACATATATCAGTATTTCATAAGTATATAGCTTCAATGCTCTGAAATGTTAATGTTGGATATGCACTAATTTTTATGTTTATGGGTATGGAAAATGATATTATCACTTGACAATTAAGCATTTAATTTTTGTACTACTAAGGCAGTGGCAGAGCAATACTGTTAAACTATGTAAAAGTGAATTGCCTCTGTTTGCAAGTATGAAATGGCTCAGCCTGAGCCATTCAGCCATCAAGACAAGAAAGAGTAGAGCAGTAATTAGAATGGAAATGACCTAATTTAAGGATGGGAAAAATGTGTGTGTTTAAAGTCCTTTGTAATAAAACTATTTGTGTAGTCACTTTGAAAACTCATTACTGTTTAAAGGAATTGCTTGAATTCTTTGGAACGTTTCTAAATTAAGACACTGTTTCTGTTTCTTTAACTTGAAGTGACATTCTGTCTATACAATAAAAATACAAAATAGGTCTCACTGACTAATTATTTTATTAATATTTTCACTCAAATTCTAGAATATTCCTTTCTCAAATTCTATTCTTTTAAATATGTTGAAGTGTTCCTCTATATGAAACCAAGTTAATTGTATATATTTCTGCTGTGAAAATAAAACAAGTAAGAGTGTGTGAATTGATTTAAAAATTACTGTCACCTACCAAAACCAAAAAGCAATGTACCAATTTTAAATATGTTTCTAGTATTGTCAAGAAAGCAACTTTTTAATTAGCATTGGGAAAATGATATTCTATGACAATTTTCTTTTCTTCTTGTATTTGTTATAACCAACAGTAAATTGCTTTCTTTTTTCCCTAGGAATTTGTCAGGGAATATTTTTTCAAGTCTCATGAATGGACTTTTTTCTGAGCTGCTAGCTCTGAAAGCCCTGTGAGTATCATTCCTTTTGTTTGTAATCCGAAGTACTTCAGAAACACATTAGAATAAACATAGCAGAGTTGAATATGAATTCAAGCAGGATTGTTTCTAGAGATGCATTCTAAAAATAAAATCTGCAGTATTTTGTTATCCATGTCTGGCTCACTGTTGATGACCTGGCATCTTTACCTGTTGCACAAAAATGGGTAGCACTGATAATTCAACCTCATTCCTGACTAGCCCAGTCTGGTCCTCCTGACTAGAATCCCTTTTTTTTTTTTTTTTTTTTCCTTTTTACTTTAAAATCTTATTCTTTTCCACGGTTTTATGCATTGAATTTTATTAGGCCTCTAATTGCACAAAACCAGTAATGTTAAATATTTTTCCTGGAATTATGCTAACTTTTCCCAGTTATTGATATTAATTGTACTTGCCTAAGATTTCAAAGCATATATGAATGTTTCTACTTGGAGGGGTTTTTAGTAAATTTAGGTATGTTATAGTATGATTTCTGCAGTAACAAAGACGCAAAATTATTTCAGTAGTCAATGATGTTGTCCTGGAACCAAACCCAGAATTTTTACATAATATTATGAAAGTAATAAACAGTGGGAAAATGTGTATTGGTTGCCTCAGACTATCTTTGAATTCATGCATCCATAGTTATGCATTAGTCTAAAATTCTCTTTGGAATTCGATAATCTGAATGTAGCAGAAGAAAGTATGTTCATGGAAACTGCATGTTTACCAACTGTGGTCATTCTTTGCCTTTGTAGGCATTTCAACACTGATTCACTGATTTGTGACTGTAACCTGAAATGGGTCTTGCAATGGGCCAGAAATGCTTCAGTCCGAATAGCAGAGGAAACCGTTTGTGCTTACCCCAGTGCTTTACATGGACTATCACTTTACAACCTGAAGGAAAACCAGCTGGTCTGTGGTGAGTTGTACTCTCATTTAGCATTACAAATTGAAGTGGAATCCAGAGAAAAATATCAAAAACCCAGAAACTATGCAAAAAAACCAAAATAAAAATTAATAAGTCTGACAGGTGTGTGACATAGAAGATACACCTGAGAATGAAAGAGAACAGAAAAAAATAGAAATTTCTTATTTAATATCTCAAAAACACCACTGTTCTGTGATGTATTCAGAAATATGCAATTATGACATAAAACATTTAACTATGATGCTAGTTCTACATTGTAATCTTCATGAAACTGAGGATTCAGTTTATATAATGTTTCTTTCCAGTTATGTGTCTGAAAGAGTGATATTGATGTCAAATTTAATTCTTGTATTTTTTATTTTTATCGACCTGTAACTCTGCGTTTTATCATCATTTCCTGAGCATGAATAGAATTCTTACAGTCAGCTTCAGTTAGGTGAATTCTGTATTTCAAGATCTAGAAGTGAAATGTTTTTGGTATATTTTCCACCATAACAAACACGATAGATGTGGTGTGAGGGAGAAAGCAAAAAGGTAAAGGAAACTCATTTCACATGGGCATTGTCTAGCAATGAGCAGATTAAGCCAGAGATTTTTAAGAGTATCACACTGCGGAGAAAAGATCACTGCCTGACATGATGCCAGTGGGGTCCAGAATCAAAAGTCTAATTTCACATGATTGATGAATTTCAGAATCTTTGAATCTTTGACATGCTTGAATGACAGAAAATTGCTGAGACTGTGACTTTGCTAGTGTCTTTTGCAAACAAAAGGAGAGACACACGTTTCTCCTAATAACCACAAGAAGAGTGATGTGTGTAACAAACATATTAATTGCAGGAGGGAGATCAGAAGTTGCCTGGAATGATATAGAGAATTTGTTTTAACAACAAATACAGATGTTTATAGCTTGGAAGAAATGTTCAAGGATGTGAATACTTCCTACAGATGGTCCAACAGGTGAATTGTTAAGGAAACACAGATAGGTGTCTGGAGGCAAATATGGAATGAGCTCTTGTGAGTGCAAGGCAGAGACATTTCCAGTAGCCTGTGTTACCAACACATTTGAAATTCTGCAATACTATTCAAATATTAAGCTCCCATTTTATAGAGAGCCAGCATGGGCATCTTCATAGAGATCTATTTCCCAGCAGGAAAAGTACTTCTAAAAGTGCTGGAATGATCAGAAGAGTGATTAAGGACTGTTAATTGGTATTTCCAGGTAACAAGTGAATATAGATCTCTGAATTCTACAGAGGAAATGAAAGCAATTTCTCAGAATTTCATAATTTAATTCCTAATAGGACTCCCTATCAAACCTTTGATACAGAATTTATAATGCCCATCTAGTTCTCACTCCTATTTACAATTCCTATTTACACAGAACACTTGACAAGGGCTGTAATGACTGCCAGAAGCTTGACTTTGCTTCCAGTATCCCCAGAGAGTTTTACAGTGGTTATAATTGCTGAGCCTTCCACCAGTTCTGTCATATCTGCCAGGTATTTCATGGTGCTCAGAGTATCTGCTGAGTAGCTCACAGTGCCCAGAACATTTAGCAATTTCATTTTCAGTAAGTTAATTTGAGCTTAGGCTGTCTGGCACCAAAATAATAATAGCTATTGAGGATGATTTAGAAATAATACATGTTGAAATATGCACAGAGCTGATCAAATTAAATGTATCTTAAAGAAAATATTGAGTCACCTCAAAATTAAAAACTCCTTCATGTGAACATCATCTGTACTGTCTGGTATTTATAGACACTGATCTTCCTTCTACATGCTAAAAGATGTCATGAGATATCACAGTCACAAGATGAGCAAAAAAAGAAGAATGAAAGAGGAAAAATTAAAATAGGAGAGAAATGGACAAAGAGTTTTGCAGGAGAGTTAGGGAATGAACCAAAAAGTCAAAGAATGTGGACTCTGAATAGCTATAGGGAGCGGTTTCAGCTTTTTAGATTTATTTTGTATGTTGAGGTGAGAAAAAAATAATCATTTGGATTTCTTCCTGGCAAATCTTTCTCACACATCTACTTACTCATGATAGCCAAAGTAGTAAGTTGTCTGTTGGAAACAGTTTAAAACCTGCTTTAGGGGTTTTAGGAGCTGTGTAACTGCACAGTTTTAGAATTCCCCAGGATTCTGCTTGAAAATTTCACTAACAGCTTTTAAGAGCTACTTAAATCTTCTTAAACAAAACTCCCCAACTGTCAGAAATGTTTGGTTATGAAACAATTCTTCACAATGTTGGAAATAAGGCTGAGAAGCTAGTTGGATGACAAAGGATGGTTTTGCCCTTGTCTTCTGCCTTAATGATGAGGGACTGTGGTGAATTCATAATGGTATGGACAGAGTATCTTTCTGAAAAATGATTATGAAATTGGCTTCATGCAGTGCCTTGTTACTCTTTCTCCATGACTCCAAATACAAGTTACTCAATTTCCAGGAGGAAAATTATATTTTCCTGAATACGAGTGCTATAAGTTTCTAATTTTCCCAAATGCGAGTGCTGAGGTCTGATAGGAGTCTGAGATTTTCTCTGGCTCACATCACCAGCAGAGATGGATTCTCTAAGCCAAATTCTTCACTCAGGAAAGACCTGTATCTGTCTTTGTCTTAAGGGGATTATGAAAGGCTGCTCTTAAAGCTGGGTTTTGATTATTTATACTGATAAATGAGATATGAGTATTTAGTTTCCCAGTTTCAAAACTGTATCATTGTTACTGAACAGCATGCATAAGTAAAAATTTAGTTGTTCTGCAAATTACAATTGACATATAACTGTGATGGAGTGCTTTTCTGTTAAAGAACATTGACTCATCAAAACAGATGTTAGCAAAAGTGCTGACTTTCTTTTTCCTCCAATTAGATTTTATTTAAAAGTTAGAAAGTAGTTGACATAATATCAATAATATTTAAATAAATGTTTTGACTAAAATGCCAGTGTTTACTAAATGTTACCAAAAAATATTGCAAAGGTCAAAGTACAGAAATAATTTTATGGTGCCTTAAAATATTTATTTATGTATTTATTTATGTAATAATTTATTTATTTTTACCTCAAAAAAATTATCTAATTCTCCTGGGACAGAGTGCTGTTCCTCATACAGATCTCCTACAAATTAAAACCTTGGATATTGAATATATATATGCTCTACTGATGTTTATAAATAAGTAATTGAGAACATATTATTTGTTCTGTTAATTAAAAAAGAAGCTGCTTGAAAATAAAATATAAAAGGATATTGAGAAGTCTCGTTTTTTGCTTAGAGTTTATTTCATTAATACATAATAAATCACATTTTTATTCTTTATCATTATGGATTTTTTCATGCAGTTAGTAAATAAGTTTTGTTCTTTTTTGGTGTCAGTCGCTTTTCTGGTTTCTGTGATCTGTTGTTCTAATCTTGGTCATGATATGGTTGCATGGACCTATAAAGCAGACAGGTTCAAAGAACTAGAGGTAGTATCTTGGTTCTCAGGAAATCTAAATGCACAGAAGAGTCTACATCGTTTTCAAGTGATTTTACTCTACTCAGCCAGATGGTTTGCTGTGCACACATTCACATCAGTGCATCACAGCTCTTTCAGGCAAGCTCGTTCTGCTGCAGGACACCTTTCCTGTAGTTGTCCTTACCTTTCCTGTAGCTGCCTTTACCTTTCTGAGCCGTGCTGTGAGGCAGTCTGCCAGAAGGCCCCATCAAGCAATCTTGCCCCATCAAGCAATCTTAAACGCTCCTGGGTGGCTCTCTGGCCACGTGAGCAGACCTTGCTCTGGCTCTTTGCATCTGACCCCCCCATATGAGAACGCTGACTAAAGGTAATCTCCAAAAACTGTGTTTGCCCTTCTTCTCTATGTCGATATAAAGCTATGCACAGGTCTTTTCCTTGGAAGAAACAAATAGATTGCTTCTCTCTTTATTATTTTTCTGCATGGAATGTTTCTGTTTCCCACTTCCTTATTATCTGTGTTGAATTGAATGGGAAAAAGTCTCTTTCTGTGTTGAGCTGCTTCAACATGGGACTGTAGGACAAGAGTTGCAATAAGTTCTAGGATACAGGGTTATTTATTCACCTATAGTCTGCACATCTCTATGCTATTGCAATAATTACAACTAGGAAAGGGAGACAATTAACAAAGCTAGTATTAATACATCTCCTTATACCATCCTCAGCAAAGAAACTTTAAAGATAAAGGAAACACTTATAAGCACAAATATTAGTTACATTCATTGAGGACACAGTCTCAGGAGAAAACATGGTAGAAATGGAACTTGGAAAGCACAGACTAACACCAAATTACGAGGCATATATCTCAGATGAGTAATCTTCCCTTCTTGTATTGACATGGGTGAGATAGCATCTGGTTTTAGGTACCATCTCATCTACCATAAATAATTCCTGAGTCACAGGAGCCTATTTTTCAGAGGTGGAGTACCCAGAGGCTTGATTTGAATTGTTGCTCTGTGTGCTTCACATTCATGAAAATTAACTGTAGGGTGTTTCACAGAGGGGTTATTCCAGTAAATTGTTTTGAAAGAATGTATAATGCCAGAATGTGTGTTCTGTCCACGGGTGGTGCACCTGTTGGCTGTCATCCATAGAACTGTGAGTATTTACATCAAACTTACAGTGAGAAATTCTTTTTTGTTGGTTCATAATTCACTAAGAGCTTTCATAGTCAATTTGGGCTTCCACAAGGGATGGCAAGGAGTGAGCACTCAAAATAGAACTGGGGTTTTGTCTGTGTAGGATCTGTATGGTGAGGCTGCTGCCATGCCTTAGGGGGCTGTCTGCTGAGAAAAGTGTTAACACTGCAGTAGAATAAAAATCCATCCTATTAGAAATAGAGATGGGACTCAATCTCTGAATTCTGTGAACTACCTTAGTCTAAAGTGTTAACTCATGAATGAAATTAGCAAGTTCTGACTCATAAAATATTATTGGAATGTGGGGTTTGGGAATGATAGACTCCCTACTTAGGATGGACTCTTCAAAGGGAGGAATAAAAGTCAAAGAAGTAAATCCTTTTCTGACTTCTGTATTCTGCAATAAAATTCTTTAAATGTTTCATAGAAAATGTGAATAATTTATTGGAAGGGAGGAGATAAAGTTGTTAGGGAATTGTTTGTACTTAACCAGCACCTTGTCTTTTGTAGTTTGCTTCACTTCCCTAAGAATCAGAATATCTGTTCCCCCAAAGGAGCAGAGTCAAGCTAAAATGTAGGTGCTTTTTGCTCTGATGCTCCATACCTGTTCACATTAAAACTTGTGCAAAGCAAAACCAGAAAAAACCACAATTATATGCTTTATGCAGTCATTCTACTTGTGTTGTTAGAGATTTCTTGTCCATTTTAAGATTCAATTTTACTTTCTTCATTAGCTATCTACTGTCACATTTTCTAATCTGCATTTCTCATGCTGAAATATCAGGAGAACATTAGGATATCTTTCTCTCAGGCCACATGCCACTCCCTAGTCTATTTTTATAAGTAATTTTAATTTTTTTGTAAACTTACCGAAAATACAAAAAAAAAAAAAATTTAAAGATTCAAGACATTTTAAATCAATTGGAGTAATACCATTGGGAAAATATAGGACATTTTCTTTTCTACACTTCCTCTATAAAGTACTTTTATTTTTTTGAAGCAGCTTTCTTTTTCCTTGACATAGATTCTTAAAATAGTGTGGTTTTAAATGCTTTCTCAGCCATGATGGAATAGTGTTGTTTTAGATGCTGTATTTGTTGAAATGGATTTATAATTTTACCTGATGTAATTGCACACTGTTTCCCCATCATTCCTAGCAGAGAAAGTTAGTATGCACTGTCCAATAGTAAGAACTTTGAAAGAAATACGTACTTTTAAATGCTGGAGAGGGAAAAAAAACTAGATAGTGGGAAATTTTGTCTTTGAAAGAACTTTTTCAACATTTAGATTTAAGCTGAAATCAACGGAATACAATCAGCCTTGATCTGTAACAGTTTTTAAGAATACTGTCAACTGTCTTGTGTTAGGGATATGGTTAAGTGAGATTTGAAATTCCTTTTTTCATGTGGTGCCAAAAATTAAATATCTACATTCCCATTCAAGTCTTGAAATTATAAATATATATATATTTGCACATAGATTATTGTCAAAAGTTTCCTTTTCTACGTAAAATATATTGCAAGAAAAAACACTGTCTTAAAATTACCAAGGAGTATTTTTTCTTCCTGTATTTTTGTCACTCTATGCAAAACATATTTTGCTAACATTTGTTACTTAAACTTAGGGACAGGTTTGAGATTTTTGTTTCAATCATTTCTTTTTTTAATTTACAAGTCATTCTTACTGCATTAAAACAGTGTAAATATTGAACTGTGGGGGGGTTTCAGGATGTACTAACTGACTAAACTCAAAACCTCAAGCAGGAAGAATGATGGATTCATTATCCAGATTTAGATTTCAGTCCTGCAGTTTCTTGGCAGTCCACAGGTAGCTTGCTGCATTCATGCAGAGCATCATTGTCTTCCAGTATATGCAGGATCAAGACTTCAGCTCTGATTCTACGGGGAGTGCCTAATCACATGAGTATGTCTAATTATGTTAAAATAGGAATATTCACACTAATAACCTTTCACAGGATTAGGTTTTGCAAGATATGGATAGTGATACGATTTGCAGTATTTAAATCCTCTTTCAATTACTTTCGTTTAACAATGTTAGCACTTCAGGATTTTCTCTAATAAGAAAATATGCATAATAACAGAATGTACATAAATCAGATAATATAACTGTATATTTTGGTCTTTTAAAGATATATGGGATAAGTTCATTTTATGTTAGAGCTAAGAGGCCATTTGTATATCAAAGTTGCTTTCCATACTATCATTTGGTAGTGTGAAATGAACAGTGCTTTAACCTTTTGTCTTCAAATTCTAGATTTCTCATCTAATATGATCAGTTTCAAAATGGGGAGGAAAGGACTGTGTTGTCCTAAATTTAATATTAAACATTATTATCTTACTTCTTTAGTGGCAGTGCAGAACACTGCTGCAAGATTGGGGGCACAAAATTAGTAACAGTTAAATCTTATAAATGTGAAATAGCAGAAATATTAAAATGTTCATTTGAGGATGACATCTTACTACAACATATTTTGTTGCATTTGTGCTCACACATGAAAATTCAGCTAAAGAGAAATTTTCATCCCTGAAATCTTGCTGATTTAGATACAGGAAATGTACCCAGTTGTTTGGGGTTTTTTCCATAGCTTACTCTTATATACTGCATTAGAGGTTTTTAATATACACTTATGTCTTATTTTCTACATTATCTTTGACAATGCAAAATGACTGAAGGAAAATTTAACCAAGGTGGAGTAAGAATAGCGGTGAAATAAGGCCTTTTTAATCTTCAAAGTCCTGCCCTTGAACACTTAGCTGGCCATATTCAAAAGCCAGTTGCTTATGAACAAAACAATGTTAAAACAGTCTTGGCTACAACCCATTGAGTATCTCTGAAGATCTATTCTTTATTTATTGTGGTAACATGAACATTAAAACACTAGGGTTAAATTTTATACTGCTGATTTCTAGGTAAAATTATATAAGCTTTTTAACAAACCTATGTTAATATTGTCCAGTAACAATGCTTATTAGGGTTTGCTGTAATTAATTTTTATTGTTATCCTAGGAAAATTCCCTATAAAGTTTTCATCCTAACAATCTCTCTTTCAATTAAGTGGACTATACTTTGTCATGGCTGGAATTGTCATCCATCTGCTGAGTGATGGATGAAACCTGTATTACTTGGATTTGCCAAAAGTGACTAGATTTGAATTGTACATTCCCCAGCTCAGCTTTTCTTATTTTCTATCTAGCTGTAAATTACTTTAAGTAAATAAATCAGATTAGTTATATAATCCAAGTGAGTCTTGAAGACTCATTCAAAGCTATGATTGTAGCTCATCTTGGCATATTCACCCTGAATTTTAGCTTCTGCTCTGTGTCGGTGGAATACCTCTATGAGGTCAGCTACACAGGTCACTGCAGCACCAGTGGCAATGGGCTGTGACAGCCTGGGCTCACTGTCCTTCTAACTTATGGGAAATCCTGTTTACTACTTCTGCTGATCTCCTTTGATGGCTTTATAGAAGTTTGCAGGAGTAAAACCTCAATAAAGATCTTGTAGATTTAAGTAAAACAGCATGCATATCAGAAATCTTGCTCTGTGGTTAGTGGCTACCATTTCAGTGCAACACTTAGCATTACAAAAGAAGCATAACCCCATAATTTCATTATAAGATGCTGGGAAGAAAAAAAAAACCACAACAACAAACCAACCAAAGCAAAAGCACTCCTTGATATTCCTGTTTGAAAAGCATGTATGAGAGGGAAAGGGACTGACAAAATGGTGTGGAGTATCTCTTGCCATGCCTGCGTTGTGAAGCTGGTGGGAATAAGAAGCTATTACACGAACAAAAGCTCTGCTTTTCCTGCAGTGAGTGGTAAGTGAATGTGATACTAAGCTTTCTTGTCCCAAGCCCAGGAGACTTACCTTATTCTGCTGTTAATACATGTTGGCATCTGTATTTTCTTGATATTATGTTGAAATTGGAGCCAGGCACAGCTTTTATTAAAACTGGAGCTTGGCCTCAGTTCTGTGTTCATTCTTGACTTCCTTGGCATGTGGTGTGGTCTGTGACCTTCTACACCAAACGTTTCCTTACTGCCAGCAAATTTTGCAACATAGAAACTGGCGTTGCTGTGCTGGCACCTCCCTTTTTGGCAGAGCTGGCTCTTGGAGCAATTCAGATCACGCTCTTTTCTCCAGTTCCTTTTGATAAATATCAGATGTAATTTGCACTGTCAGCAATTCAGATTTTTAACTAATGTATTTCAATTAGTTTTTCCTCATTTTCATCTGTCCTTTTTCTTGGATTGGTTCCTTTGCTTTGTCCTCACTTCCAGCTTCCCCCACTGTGCTTTCCATGCACATTTCTTTCCCACTGAGACTGTATACAAATATTAGAACTCTAACTCACACTTTTGTCAGCAGGATGTGCCACACTCTGTAGGCACACTCAGTTCAAATAAAAAGCCCATTGGCAATACAAAAATCAAGTGATTAACAAGAAGCAAAATGCCAACCTCTGGCTTTTTTTCTGTCCCAGGAGCTTGTGGTTCACTGTAGAAAACTGAATTTTCTACCAATAAACTGAAGTCAAAGGTGTATCCTGAGGCATGAGCGCTGCACTGCTGAACTGATGTGAGGGTGGCCTGGAGAAACCTGTGGATTCCCCTATTTCTGGTTATGGGAAAACTGTTGATAGCAAACAAAGCCATTTAATGAGGACCAGAAATGTATAGCAGAAAACTGTTTCTGGTAGACTGAACAGCAGAAGGTGCTGGTGTAGTACAGGTTTATGCACTTAGTAGCTGTTGAGCTGTAGAGCTGAGCTGCCCAGATTAAAGGTCATGCAGCAGGAAATGCAACAAAGCTGGCTGGAGGTGGGACAGTTTCTCCACTACCTTGTGCTGGTCATGTTGGTTAATGACTGACCAACTTTCTGTAGTGCTTAGACAGATCTGTTGCATGGGCCAGGTTTTGTACTTACAGGTTTGCTTTTAGTCATTCTCCCAGAAGACAGTAGAGTGCACTCATTGGAAGTGAATATTACCTAAAGATAGTAATATGGTACTTAAAATGTAACTAAAATATGAGTAGATAGGCACTTTGTTATCTTTTTTATAAGCATTTTTGTTCCATGTATGTGAAGAGACAGCAGTATTTCCTTCGTACTCTTCTCCTTTCCAACTTTCAAAACAAAATAGAAGGCCAAAGTTAGATGGAAAACTGGAATACTTTTAAAATCTCGAGAACTGAATTGTAAGGAAAACCAGGAAATACATGATGTGTGTACATGTGTGTGAGGCAAATTCTTCTATAAATATATTAAGGACATATGCATTGCAACATTTCCGTAGAGTTTCAGTGCACATTGCTATTTTTCTATTTTTGCTGATTGTTTTAAAAATAATTTCTATTTTCTTTTTCAACATCTTGGGACACTGTGTGCATTAAAATATTCAGGAATATACTCTATTGGAAAAGGACACAAGTGATCATATTAATTTTGTGGGTTTTGTGTAACCTGATTCCTTCTCTGAATGTCCTCAGTATTCGAGTCTAGATCTAATCTGAAATACAAGACTAGATGGCAGAGAGAGTCTGGCCTTCAGTCAACAAAACCCTTTTCTGCTGAGAAGAGAGATAACCAAAAAGATGTAATTACTGTAATGATGGGTTAGACCTTTAGATTCATGCTGCAATCAGTGATTCCTGTGGTGCTCTGCTGCAATCATGGATTAGTGCTGACTGGAGAGACAAGACAGGTAAAGACTGTAAAACACTCCATCAGCTCTTGATCTGAATGCCTGAGGGGAGTCACACCTCTCATGAATGTGCAGATAGGGGTGCTGGCTCCATGGCTCCAAGATCGAGGGCAGCACAGTGAATTGTCTTGGAAGGAGCATCTTGGAATATTTTTCAAGTGTGTAAAAAGTAAATAAAATCCCTGTAAATCGCTCCCTCCCTTCTCAACACACAATAGTAAATGTTTTGATTTTATGAGGCTGTTGTGTGTGCCATACACACACACACATGCCTAAATATGAGCATCAGAGTTTATATATATTTGGTAATCCCAATTTAGTCTTTATTACCCACATAATCAAAGAAAAAAATCAATTGTATCAGGCTATGCTTGCCAGAGCTATTATATTTAAAGTGTCAAATCAATACCAAAATAATTCCAAATACTTTCAGAATTTCTTACTTCTTAATTTTTTCTCAAAGTCAAGCTTGAAAATGTGTGTACAGCATTAATAGATACTTTTATTTTTATTCTGAATTTGAAAGATTGTTGGATTATGGATTTAAAATAAGTATTTCCAGCTGATGCTGATGTAACTAAAATAATTTTATAGCCTTTTGGGATAAAGGGTATTGGTCATAATTCTGAAACTCTTATTGGTGTGATTAATCCTCATAACTGTGAGCTGTGTCACAGAAGTTAACTGGAACTTTTGCATGAGTAATGGTTGCAGAACCAGCCTCAGACATGTAAATCATTACTATCCCTGGAAAACAACTGAAGATTAGCTCTGGTATTAATATTTTTATGTGGACGTCACAGAGATTAAAAGCAGATGTTTTCCAGGAGTACTTATGTTTACCTTCCGCAGTCTACAAATGTCATAATCCATAGCAATTTTATTATTTTTAACTTGAAAATGAGTTTTCAGCATTATTTTTCAATTTGGCCAACCCAAATAGGTACATTCTCAAAGTTGGTCAGGGGGATATCCTAGCATAATGGTATGTTTAATTCCAAGGGTGTTTTTAATTCATTTTGCATCTTTGTTGGCACTTAAAAGGATTTGCAAAGAAAAAGAAAATGAGTACCCTGTTGATAGGACTTATAATTTTTTGACATGCTGAAGTAAAGAAAAGTTTTTGTTCACTTCTGATCATTAATTGACAAAACCTGTTGAGTTTTGTCAATTACCTCAAAACCTCATTCCCACTGCATTTCTGGGTTTGGTGATCCCCAAGGCTGAACAACAGAAGGGCTTATGGGAGAGCCTTGGACACCAATGCCCAAGACAGAGATGAATTCAGAGTGATGGTGTTACACTTCATCCATATGCTCAGCAGGTTATTTAGCTTGACTTAAAGATACTGATATTCTAGTTCACAGTCTTCCTACTTCATAGCCTCCTGACACAGTGTGTCACTCACTGCAAGACCAAAACCATTCAACCAGATACAGCATGCTTGGTTAAAAACTACTGTATGGATGAGAAATATTTTGTTTCTGTGAGTAGTATCTATTGCTGTCGTACGTGTCACAGTATGCTTAATTTTTCTACGTTTTGGTAGTCATTCAGTTAATTTATGGATAAATTTGTATTCCATATATTTCCTTATATTCTATAATTGACTTCATAATGCAACACAAAAATCACAACTTTTTGGAGAGAGAGATTCTTTCCATCTGCTAGTTAAAGACATTTAATATAAATGACTGAGACCAAGGATGCAGCTATTAGGAATGAGGCATTAATCTGGTTTACCTTCTCTTCACTTCTCTTAATTAGAAGCCAAAAGTCATATAAAAATACTGTGTATATTTCAAGGAATTTTTAGTATCACGTCATTGTCTCCATATAACAGCTGCAATCAAAAGGTGAATTACAGGATGTGTGCACAGGTAAGGATTGCTTTCTGAAGGCTGCACTTTATAGTCAGAGCAGACTTAAACATTTCAGTAGAGAGCAGCCTAGTCCCTTAATCCTCTGTGTGCTTCTCCCAAAGAGCAGTAGCACATATTTAGTTGTACCAATTTTGCATGCTGTGCTGGCCAGCATTCTTCTTTGTATAAAAGTAGATCGTTCTCACTGTTTACTCAAAGCAGGTGATGAATTTACTGTTTAACAAAATTCTAACAAGGGCCCAAAGCTGAGTTTGTAAGTGCAACTTCTCACAATTTAAGAGCTCCAAGGACAGCCCCTGAATGACATAAAGAAGTGTGTTAGGGTAGAATGCTGAGTAAGAGGAAGAACACTATTGGCTGTCCACAAATTTTAGCAGTTGTAGAACCAGTGATTATGGCTTGCAACCTGGATAGGCATGGCTAAGTTCATCTGTATTTGTTATGGGCAATGGAGGATTTTGAGGAGCAAGTTTAAGGAAGATAAAATGGCAAGCAGTGAAATGGAAAAAAAAAAGGTACTTGTCAGAAAAATAGATGTTTGAGGTAGATACTGGTGGTGCAAATGGTGGAAGGGTGACCTTTCAGCTGACAACTCTGTAGGATGGATTGATATTAATGATGAGAGGCCTTTAAATGAAAACAGAAGAAAAAGAAGGGATAAGATCTAGCTTTAAAATTCTCTTTCCTCATCAAGGCAGAATGATAACTAAGGTGCAAGACTATAGGTCTTTTGTCTAAGGTGAGATTGCAGATTGAGGTTAAAAAGCAATCCAGGCTCAGTGAATTGGTTTGGTGTTGGATCCTGAGGTGAAAAGGCTCTATTGTAGGAGCTGTTGTGCACGATGTTTATGAGACTTTAGCACTGAGGAAAATAACCTTCGGTCACTCTCAAATCTATGAAATAGCAGACTTTCATCAGGGCCAAAAATGTACATACCTTCCTTATTTCTTTTTTTTTTTTTTGAACTGTGTTTGGGCATTTGGATTTGTGATTAAAAGAGCTGTTTTTTGTAATAGCCTGCTTAGAATGTGCAGTATTCTCATTATTGGGGTGTTTCTGGGAAAGAGCTTTTAGAGATAAAGTTCATTTAAAAAATATGGTAAAAAGTATTCATCTTTAAATAGATAAAAAGAGCTACTTAGATAAATATTTAATGTTAAGTAATTATCAAGAGAGTAGAGATGACTTGTGGAACTGGCAGAAGGAACGGGAAATGAAGAGTCATGGGGACAGTTGAACTTAAGAGGAAAGTTTAGCTATTATTAGTCTTATTATTATCCAAATCCCACGCGTATGAAGTAGCTTAGGCTCTCTATACAGTAAGTTTTCTTCTGGAGCAAAGTGGGCATTTCCTCTACTGACAATGAAGTGGTCTTGTAAATGTTAACTGAACCTATATTAATAGCTGTATTTTTTCACTAATTAGAAGACTCACTTTTTTATTCTGTACACTTGTATAGTAAAGCATCCTGCCTTGAGAAGGGGGCTGGGTTGGAGCATCTCAAAAGATCCCTTCCAACCTCAACCATATTGTGACCTGTTTTATGAAACTCATTTTCTGGTAATCCTGTGTTTATCTGGGCTCACACCAGTGGGAAAAAAGTGATCTCTAGAACTCACAACATGATCAGACTGCAGTGGGTAGTTAGTGGTCATCTCTCTTATGTTAGCATTTTCACATGAAGATATAAGAAGCTGGAATAGTATACAATTAGTTCATATTACAATATTCATAAGAGAGGAATTAATTGTGACTTTGCTTTCCTGTTGTTTTTTTTTGTTTTCTCTGCAGCTGGGCCTCTGGAACTTCCTCTCTTTGAGCTGATCCCATCACAAAGACAAGTGGTTTTCCATGGAGACCGCTTGCCTTTCCAGTGTACGGCAACTTACGTGGACAACAGCACCCAGGTGCAGTGGTACCACGCGGGGCGCCTGATCGAAACCGATGAGGAGAGCGGCATCTTCGTGGAGGACAGCATCATCCACGACTGCTGCCTAATTACACGGTAACACACACCTCTTGTCACAGTCAGGCTTGCAGACGGGGGGGACAGATCTGACACTTGCAACAAGCCTCATTAAAACGTGCATCAGGAGTTGTTTAATTTGAAGCAACTCAATTGCGTGCTTGAATCTGAGCACAGAGATTTTTCATGGCTATGATTGGCCGTGGTTCCGAATTGTACTTTTTGTGTCTAAGTATCCAGATTTGATCAGATATGGGTTTGAACCAGATAAAAACAGTTTCTTATACAGTAAATCATGAGAAGAAACATGGAAAAACAGAAAAAAGAAGAAACACTTCAGTAGCATATGAGTGAAGCCAAACTGCTTCTTCATGACACCATCTAGAAGTCTGAGTGATGGACCTGTGAAGAACTCCTAATTGAAAATAAATAATTTCATTCATTTTTTGCAGGTTCCAATATACTAGAGCCCATATTCTTTAGTTAAGTAATCTCATTTTTGTTTCTTATCAGATATTTCTCAATTTTCTGTGACTTTTACCATCTCTGTGCCTGTGTGCTTGAGAGATACAGAGATCTACAGATGCATTTGCTGATATGAAAAGTGCAAGAGGAA
>JAYDZK010000271.1:19393352-19523424 GCA_034509185.1 Euphonia xanthogaster | reverse complement strand
ACGCATTTGCTGATATGAAAAGTGCAAGAGGAATGAAGTAGAGTAGGCTTATATAAAAGAAGCAAAAACTAAATATTTGGCAGTGACTGTAATGTTCCAGTTTTGCTTCAGTTTTCCTGTTAAACATTATTTAATAAATTATAAATTTCAGTGTTTATTTTTGGGTTTCATCACAGAGTATTGGCTTGTCACTAAAAGCTGCTAAGTTGTTGCACATATCCTTTTGTCCTCTGCCAGTTTCCATCACTGATCAAAAAGAGTCTGATTCTGTGTGCATGTTCTGCCTTTCTCTTTGTAGAAGATGGAGTGAAAATAACTATGCTAATTAGCTCTGGATAATCATTAACATCTTTTCACTCAAACAGTTTCTATTAATATAATTGGCCTGAAATGCTTCTTGAATTATCAAATAGAAGTTATGAAGGGAGTCAAATTAAATCCCGTCCACTGGGGACTTTGGGCTTTATTAATTTCATCTACCCACTGATTATTTGACCCCTTTTGGAGTCCTGTAGATCAAGAGGCATAGATCTGACCTATTCTCAGAGCTTCTGACTTTCTTCTAATATCAATGAAAAGGACTATTAGACCAATTAGTACAGTAATGCCACGTGCATGAGCTATTATGTAACTGCCAAGTCACTTAAATTAAAGCATGTTCTTCCTATTTCCATTTTATCAAAATTAAAATACATGCTGTTAATCACCTCATTATGTTTTCCAACTGAATTATATTTTGCACTGTATAAGTAATTTTAAAGCATATTAATAAACTAAAATAAATAGTCTAAAATTGTTTCCAAAATAGCTATCTTTTTTAAAAAGCGGTAAGTAGCTTGACTGATTTTTACCTTACATTACTTCTTTTTTGCCAGACTATAAAATAAAAACCATTGTCTACCATAGCATATTTTAATAAGGATGGTTGATCTCCTGCCTACCTCGTTTAGTGTGCCATTTAATAGGTGACCTTGATGCTGATGGTGCAGTATGCACTGGAATGTGCAATATGCACATCTATTCAGAAAAAAATGTTCTTTAAGTACATCATCACATTTGCTGTTATAGACTGGAAAAATAATCTGACTTGCCGAGTTATGTGATACAGACTGTTAAAATAAGACAAAATATTTTTGAATAAAACTCTAAGTCCTTAAACAGCTGTTTAAAACATGCAACATTTTAATTCCTCATTTATTTGCACTGTACATGACACTTCATAAGATAGAAGGGCATTGACCATAGAGCATAATCCTTATCCAGCCAAAAATGCTAATACTCAAGCAGCTGTGCCTCTGCCTTGATCTAGGTGCTGAGCAGAATTAACTTCTTAAAGCTATACTTTCAAACCTACTTTTAAAAACTGCACTACTTTAAAGTCAATTTTTTAAAATGTAAAGACATGTATTGTTGAAAATAAAAGATTTTCCCTGTTGTGATTGTTAAAATTATCTTCAGCATTTCTTAATATTAATCCCATCTTTATGACCATGTATACTATATCCTAACTTATATAATTATTATAATAAAAAATTAAATAATATATAATAGCATGCCTGTTACATGTTGCAATAGCATGTATTAGTATGCTTGTTACATGCTTTTACACACTAATTTGTGATAGTTCTTAAGGCTAAATCATGGTTGTACAGAGCACTGAAATATCAGAAAGACTATGCCTCCCTGAGGCTATCAAATGTTAAGTATATGATTTGGACTAAAAATAAAGGTAACTTGAAATCAGTTCTTACAATATCATATTTTGCCTTTGCATACCTAGTCTTTACACCAAATGTCCACTGTCTGTGGCTTTCTGTAATTGCACTAAAGGACAGATTTTGGCCTGTGCTTCTTAGCAATTTAAACATTTCTATAGCTGGTTTTGAACAAAGAAGTGTAGTCATGTTCCAAAAGCTGCTTATTCAAACATTTTTAGGTGGTTATTTTATTGAGTAATTCCAGATATTTCTGGACATGGATTTACAACACAAATATCATGCTAAACCCTTCTGTTTTATTAACTGGCACAGTAGAAGGATAAAGTATCCAAATGTGTATTTTTTGTCTCCTATGATAAAGCAGAATAAGCTAAAATAAATATTTTTGTTACAATAATTAAACTAAAGTTTTGAACTGTATTCCAGTCTGTGACATTTTTCTTGGCAAGGAGTATTCCCTTACAGGAGATCTTGAAAAGGTGTTTTCAATTCTGCTGCTAGCTTGCATTGATCATTTCTTGCCAATGATAATAATATTTGATTTTGCTGGTGTTTAATTTTCTGTCATTATGCCTGTGTATAAATGTCATAGTAATATATGAAAATATACATATGATGTGGGACTAATTTCCTATCATTTGTGAATGGATCTAGCTGAATTTGTTAATGATCCTTCCATGAAGACAGCTTAATTTCTTTAGCCTGGAATATTATATCAGGTTAATAATAAGCAGCAATTCTAACTCAACACATTCTGGTTCTCTGATAGCCCTGAAGCCACATAGAAGGAAGGTCATGTAGGATTCTCTGCAGCACAGTGTCTTTCCCAGCTTCCCCCCTCTTCCCTTTCAGTGTTTGGAGAAGCTAGCGGGACAGTTATTAGAATATTAAACTAAAAAAATGAAACTATTTTAGTTCTATGAACCAAGAAACTCTGCAGTGGCAGAGATACTTTAATTTTCAAGAACTTTGTTATTTACCACAAAGAATATAATGACAATTTGGAAGTCTTTTTATTTCTATTCTGCAAATACTTGTGTAGAGTGTTTAACAGTGCTTATGCCCCGGCAGCTGTAATAGCTGCTCTGGGAACATTACAGTCCACAAGTGCTCCGTCTGAAAACATTAAACTGTGAAGAAAGTTAAGAACCCATAAAAAGGAGAGCTACAGCTGGAGAAACCAACATGCTCTCAACTAAACCTAGGCTAACAGGTGCTAGGATCAAAAGTTATTTTCAGGTGTAATTTTTGTTGTGTAGATGGATTTGCCACTGGAAATACAGTCTCTTAGGACTGAATTTTGATCCCCTGAAAATTGTGTTTTTCTATTATACTCTGTCCTAAGTATCTCAGTCTTCTAAAATGGTTGACAAAGCCACTTTTTTGTGGGATTTTTTAATTGAAAAAAATAAAAATTAAGCTTAAGAATCAGTTTAAAATCCTCTAAGTGCTTCTTTTCATTGTGACAGTAGCCACTGACAAGTAAATAATGAAATAATTAGGAGTGTTTGAGATGAGACGTATATGATTATGTGAAAAATCTCAAAAATGTGCAGAAGAAAGGAAGAAGTTCAAATCAGGGTCCACTTGTAATAGTGAAGGTACAAAAAAATTCAAATTAAATGTTGTGGGTTAAAAGTTTTGATCATAATTTACATTATCCAAACAGGAGGTTGAGTCCAATTAATACTTTTTTACTGTTTGAAATTATCACTGCAGATATTAGTAAAGAATAAGGAGTTTGATTGAGGCAGTTTCACTAGAAGAATAAAGATTGTTTCAGAAATGATTAGAGAAAGGAAATTGATTCTAGGAGTAGACAGGTGGTATCATGGCAAGTTTGAGATCCAGACACTTATAGGCAGACACTTCCTATAAGAAAGAACAAAATGCTTCCAGGACCTCTGTGTGAGAGGCAGAAATTCAAGGCATGTAATAACCCAGATGATCCCTAAACTTTGTTAACAGTTTGGGCAGGAATACATCTGGAAAAGACATGAAGCAAGCAGCAGTGGTTTGAACTGGTCCTAGGTAAAAAAAAAAGTCTGAAAATCCCTGCTAAGGATTTTGGTAGGTTGGATACTTGGCTAAAAGCTCAGATGTGTACCTAATCATGGCACAATATTGGAGATTGCACAATATTAACAAGATTAGAACAAATCCAAGTAACTTGATTCAGAAATGCAGATATTTTATAATCACTTTGTGTTCTGCTGCATGAGTATTTCGGAGATGAGCAGCTATGGGTCATACTGAGAAATTCAGGGAGATAAGCAGAAATTTTTCTGTGCTGATATTTTTGCTTTACCTAATTGACCCAGTTTGACCTTTAGCTGTCAAAAAGTTAGGAACAAATGAAGCAAAATAACAGTTTAAATTGTAAATCAATATTTCTGTATTATTTTGAGGTCACTTTAAACCCTGTAGGCAATGGTATACAACTCATTTCAGGCACTGGAGGCAGAAAAGGACTACTGACAGATGTGACTTCACCAGCAATCTTCTCATATATCAGATAGGAGGATAATATTTTAAATTATTGCAAAATATTACTAAATGCCCAGGATAAGGATTTCATTATGTGAGATTAAGAGTACCTTCATGTGAATTAATTTGGAAGATTAATTAAACTTAGGTCTTTTATCTAAAAATATTTCAATTACCTGAATAAAATCAATGACAGTTTTATTACTAATTGGTGTGGAGAATATTTTAAAATATAACCTGTGGAGAGACTGATACAATAAAAAGCAAAAGCAGCAACCATGATACCCTCTGTCATTAAAGTAATAGACCATTACCCAAGAGTTGTGCTGTGTCATAAAACCTGTAGGTTTAATTTGGGTAAGTGCTTACTGAAACATGATTGAAAAATAGGTATTTTCACAAAAAATATATATAACTATTTTGGCTGCAAGAATTAAAATACATTAGAAAAATAGTAAGTCAGAACTATAAAAACATTTTGATGGGGTCCTTGAAGAATGTTACAAAAATATACTTTGTTTGGTGTTGAGACCAGATTGAGATGCCTTGCACTAAATCTTGACCTCTCACTTCCATCTCTGCCTATACCCAGCAGTTTTATATGGGTCTATCCAGCCACAACTCTGAAATGTTCAGTAGTAAGAACAAAAATTGATGCTTTACCCCCCACAAGGGAGAATCAGAAGGTTTTGCTTTGACTTTTTAAGGCCAGAATGATTTTAATGTGGCCCTTCAAACAGCTGCAGCTACACAGCTGAGGACACGCTGCACTGGAGCAGCAGTTGGGAGTCAGCATCTCAGGGCTGGCTTTTTCTAAAGTACCTTTCCTGTCAGCATCAGTGTTAGATATAATTATACATTTCTCTGAGCCTAGGCAGTAGTTTGTAAATCTGTGAACCAAATGTGAGCATATCAGAGCATTTATGACATACATCCATAATCCAGTGTCAGGTAAACCACCCTAAATACTGGTGAACCAATCAATTTCTACAAAGAAACGCTTGTTAGAAATATTAAAACAAAACTGAATTACTTTTTAATTTTCATGTATTTCAATCTGCTCAACATTGAGAATGTATTGTAGGGCATATTCCCATTAATATGCTGGAATTCCATAAAAATATCTCCTCTCCCCTCCCTTATCTCCCTGCAAGATAACCCCCCCCCCCCATATTTAATTGTTTATGGTGTTGTGATTGAGTGGCTCCTGGCCACCACAAAATAAAGTTTACACTGTAAGAGATACACCAAATACTGAGAAAGAATAGAGATCATTCCTGAAGTTCTTATGTAGGAAACTGCTGTCCTACCTTCTTTTTAGATCTTTCCAAATTTCTTCCAAGTGGGCAAGTAAAACAGGTCAGTATTCTAACCCTAATTTATCAACCAGCCCATAAAATATTCATTAGATAGTTAATTTCTGCATTTGTATCATGTCAAAGTAATATACATTTGACAAATAATTTGAAATTGTAAAATCAATTTATTTTGGAAGTAGGTTTTTATTTGGTTCGTTGTGGTTTTTTCTCTCTGTTTTTTTTTTTTTTTTCAATATATTGTTATTAAATCTAGGTCCTTTCCAACTCTTGTCATGGTTCTAGAATGTGAACAAATTAGCTGATAGTTAAATTATAGAAAAAAGTATGTTTATAACACATTACATTTCTTGGGTACCCAGAGATGGTATTAAATTGTAAGTTAAGCTTTGTCTTTATATGCAATCAAAAGAAAGAAAAAAAAAAGATGTGTATTGCATTACCTCTGTGTATGAGAAATTGATTACACCTGAAAATACTTGCTAGACATCTCACATAAAATGAATACCAACTTTCATCTTCCTTTTTTTCTTGCTGTTGCCTGGACACAAGTTTACTTCAAAGGCCATCAGCCTTCTATAGCTGTTTCTTTCAAGGGTAAATAACTAATTTTGTCAGAGAGATCAGACTAGCAATTTGAGTTCAGACAAGTGCCTTGATTTACAGATTCTCTCTTCATTTTCCATGTTTTAACCTTATGTCCCCTGTGAAAGGCTGTGTTCCGAGCAGCAATGTACTCTGGAGATCAACACTCATTTTTTAAATTGCATGTTAGTATTAATAATTTAAGGTGGTATGGGTTGGAGGCATGTTGTGCAGGCCTTCTGCCTGAACTGTGGGAACACATTAGCTATTTATCTGTCTGAAGAAGAATATGAGAAAAACTAAATGTCTCCTGAGTTAAAGTAAATAATTTTTATTTTCCTGCAGGAAGACCAGTTGGTTCTTCCTAAATCTTACAGAAATTCAAGGCAGACTTTAAAGTATTTGTTGTGGAAAGCCAATCAAAATATGGTGTTAAAGTCTCTCTTTATTTGTTACTTTGTTTCCTGGCATGCAAATGACTGCTGGGGCGTACAGTAAATGTCGCTGTAGTACTTCTTCAGGACATGGCTGAGTAACTTTGCATAATGAGACCTACTTCTGATTGTCTAATTAGTTATGCATAGCTGTAGCAATGCAAAACTCTGCCTCAAATAGAACTCTATTGTCATGGGTTACTTGATTACATGACTATGGCTTCCGTGTGTATTACGGTTCCTCTCTTTATGATGACAAATGCCACGGGCTTCAGTTGAATATCAGAACAACTTTTTCATGCAATTGCATCAGCTGTACATTTTAATTAATTTTTTGATATGTCAATCATCACATTTGTAAAAAGGAATTCTACCATGCATGAAATTTCCCAGTACAAAAAAGAATCATGTATATTCTCTTTCCTCTTTTCAATGTTTTTAATGAGAAGGTCACTGTAATTTCAAAGGGAAAGTTCAGAAAAGCCTGCTAGTCATCCTTTTCTCATCAGGCAGCAGTCGTCCTTCTCAGTTAGCCTTGATACTGTCTCATGAATGCCTGACTTCATTTTATCATCATAGAGTATCACAGAATTGTTAAGGTTTGAAAAATCCTCTAAGATCATCAAGTCCAAGTATTTAGCACTAAACCATATCCCCAGGTGCTGCATCTACATGGTATCACTTCCTGGGAGGTGATTCCACAATTCTGGTGGCCAGCCTGTTCCAATGCCAGACCAGCCTTTTTCTAATATCTGATCTAAACCTTCCCCCTGCTGCAACTTGAGGCCATTTCTTCTCATCCTGAAAGTCAAAATTTCCTTGAAAAGTTGCAACTGTCACACTGCTGAGGAGTGGGATGTGATTGCTAATGCAGAGGGCGTAGGAATGCTTGTTGACTCATATTCCATCCTTAGGAATGCTGCATAGCAGGGGCAAGATTGTGGCCCAATGTTTATTAGCTCCTGTAAGGTAGGATAGTCAAGAAAAGAATACAGCCAAAGGAGCCATCCTCTCTTAATTCTTTTGAGGTTTTGTCAAGCTCCCAAATCAGAGTCCTGCCATGTTCTCAGGTTATGGGGGAGTTCTCGCCTTTAGCCAAGACTTGTTGCCATTGCCAAGAGAGATCAAGAATGCCTTTTGACTATGAGTGAGAGTCTCTGGGCATGCTTATGCAACCATGACAAGACAAGCTATGTAACTGACCTACTAGAAAACTTTGTGAAATAGAGTTTTAAAATTCTATACCCAGGAAAGATCCACCCCTTCCTTCTGCTCTGCCAGGACTGTGAAGTCGAACTCTCCAAGGATTATAAGCAAAGAGAATGCTAAAGGATCAAACTGACTGCTTTTTTTTGAGTATTAAAATACTTTTTGTTTTTTTTAATTCAGTCCCCCAAATTCTCCAGAGATATAAGATCAATTTATCATTTGTCATATCCAGATGGTAAGTAAATGAACAGTTTCACCATTGGGCTTGCTATCAAAATATTCCAAGAGGAATATAAATGAATGCATCATTTACAGTGGCCAGATGGCAATTCAGATGACAATTTCATGATCTAGTCACTATATTGCATAAACCTTTTCTGGCTTGTTTTTTATCACCATCCAAAGAAAGGACAATAGAAGATTAAAAGTGTGAATGTGAGGAGTTACTTGTCTTTTGAGATAATTTGAACCAGTGTTCAGGTATTGCATTTCTATCAGAAACAAGGCCTGTGTATCAGTAAATATTTGTCTCTGAGTCTGTGAAACTTCATCTACTGACGGGAGACCTGTTAAGAAGCAGATACATTTATGTCAGAACATTTCAGCAGTTTAAATAAATGGAAAATACACCCTTTATATTTATTTATCTGCATATGGTATTTAACTACCATCACCATCATAATGCTTTCCAATTTTATCAATTTTTTATTATTAACAATGATTGTAGATATTTTCTATAAAATCTATCAGAAGATCAGCACAACTATCATACATTCAATTCATTTTTGAAGTCTCCAAGTCTTGATGCCAAAAGTGAATGTACCTTCTGCCTTTTCTTTCAGTGAAAAAGCTTTATGCATAATTGTTTTTATAAGCTCTAGGAATATCTTTCTAAAGGACTGTCTATAGAGATGATGTGAGATTGTTGTGATGTATGAAATATAATATTTAATTAAAACATTGTTAAACTGGCTAATTTCACTGAAGTACTTCTCCCTGAATGCAAAAAGATGTATTAAGAATTAGCTGAGAGTGCTGTTACTGGGCTACTCACCTGAGACTTCTTAAGAGAACAATTGCTTCTTTTGACATTAAAATAGTGAGCTACTCTCTCAGAACAGCTAGTAATGCTTTTTCTATATTTTTTTGCTATAAATCTATGTTAGAATTCATTGTAAAAATGAAATAGGGGGTTAGAAGGCACTTGGAGTTCAAAGCTGTCATAAATAGGAATAATGTGATATTTTTCAAGTTATCATTTAATAATAAATTTCACTGAATATCTGGAGAAATATCCAAAATTCTGAAACAGCTATCTTAAATCAAAACCTATTTGCTGTGGTTTACTTGTTTTCCGAGGACCTAGATAACAGCCCCATAGTAGGTTCTTGAGAAAATAATCTTTCAAAATTTTGGACTCTACAAAAAAGTTCTAAAGGCAACAAGTAAAATGTTTTAGGTTTTATTTTAAATACAGATTTGAAGTAAATTTATTAACTGTTAATTCAGTCCTTCAATTTGTATAATGTACATTCTCTCTCACCGTACTGCGTTTCTTCCCACATGATTTCTACTTGTCTAAACCACGAGGCATATTCAAAGACAAGACATTTCTGTAAAGCAAAGTAAATATTTCAGATAAATGCTGCTCCTTTTCCTCTTCCAGCTTCTTTCAGAATCTGTAATTTGTTTAAAACTGTAGCAAAATTTATTTCTAGCACCATGGCAGATTTAAGATGTAATGTGTTACCTTCTTAAAGTGTAGTAGTTAGCATTATTTTTGGTCTATGACACCTGTAGAGTTGGAGTCAATGAATAATGTTCTACCCCTGATACAGAGTGCCAGATTCTGGTGCTGAACTGCCACAGGAGCTGTAATCATAGCTGAAGGCAAACCCATTCTCTGAGGGTTGGTTGTGTGGTCCACTTGAAAGTGGTGCTTGGTTGGGCAACAAACCAAATATTCTGTAACACCTGGGGAAAGCAGAATGATAAATACTTTATATTCTTTTATGATGATTTGTGATTTGTGTTATAGCCTGTTGCTACCTGGGTAGTCAATACAAATTGTTACTGCTAAGAGCTTACTACCACTTTCATACTGTCTGACCCTCTGATATCATAGACAAAACCCCATTTTGATATTTTCATTAAAAAGTAAGTTAATGTCAGAAAACCAGTGACTTGATATCTGTATAAATAAGTGTGTACAATGATGAATCTTTTATTTTTGTAGTGAACTTATCCTATCCAGTATTGACATTGATGCAACTGGAGATTGGGAGTGTCTAGTCAAGAATTCCTATGGAAATAGCACTAAACAAGTAGAAATTGTGGTACTTGAAACAGCTGCTCCCTACTGCCCTGCAGAAAGAATTATTAACAACAAGGGAGATTTCAGGTATGACTTTCTGGGTTTGGAGTGTGTTTCATATATTAATGGAGATGCAGACCATATTCATTCTTACATGACACTTCAGTCTCAGTTATAAATCACTCATTTTAGTTGTCATTTTTATATAATATGGTAGGAAGGAGGAGCACTGTATGATTTTGATGGGAAATGGGACCTAGTGCTTCAAGAGAAGCAGTGGTTTGTCAAAGTCAGAAAATCTTCTAATTCCTCAGTATCCATTATGGAATTTTTTTAAGAAATTAGATAAATTAGAGAAGATTCAAAACTTTTCTTGGTCTTTGTAGAAGATAACACTGCATTAAAGCATTAGAAGATTAAATCTTCAGTGCTTTACTTTTTAAAATCTGTTCTGATTCTTATGGCTTTGTTCAGCTGAGATTAGAGCTAACAAATGACATGTTAGTAAAATATTTCACTGAAGAAGATCAAAACAGGAAGTAAAATATTTAGTAAAATACATAGATTGTACAAGGTGAGCTTAAGGACAGAAAGTTCTACCAATACATCACACGCTCACAAAATGTACCTCTCCTGCTATCTGAATCTTAGGCATCTGCAAGATTTTGTAGACTAAATGTAGCTTTTGCTCCATCATTACTTTTATCTACATATGCTGGTGGGGCTTTTTAAAATTGTAATAATTTTAATCAGAAGAAAAGTTTTCTGTGGAATTTGGTATTGTTTTCAGTCAGCTCTAAAATACACCAATGGTATGGACAAAGCTCTTAAACAAAACCTGCCTGACAATAAGACTGATGTATGATGGCAATCCCATTGAGAAATCAAGACAGTAATTTGTTACCAAATGAATTATAATGATAATTCAGCTTGAATAGATAATGAAAGGAAAGTAGATGAGGAAAGAAGCATATCTTAAACAGCAGAATTTTCTGTGAATATTTCTGACCTGAAAGCCTCTATTTATTTTTAGGTTACCTTTAAAACTTAAAAGCCCAAAGGCTTTTTGTACTATTTCTTGTGTTTGAATAAAAGTAAGGGATTGAATTAGAAAGAAGTGGAAATAAAAACCTACTCAAATAATCTGTTTTCTCTTTACTACAAAGCTATTTTATTATGTGTTAACCTCAGTACCAGTGAGTTTGCCTCTTTTACTGAGGCAAAATTGCTGAGGCAATGCATATATATGGATTAAATTTCATTAGAGATCTTTGACAATCTTAGCTGTAGATTTTTTTGTCATCACAATAACTGGAATTGTGATTTTTCCTAGTGGATATGCTGAAATAGGTTTTCATTAGATCTTTAAAAAAATACATACTTCGTATCAGAAAACTCATACTGAATCTTTTAGATGGCAACTCTATGAAGTTCATGTTTTTGCCTTAAAATGACATCCTTTTCTCCATAAATAAATATATATTAATCTTCAAGCTGCACAAACTAACACCAGGGGCATTTTTGTCATTTTATATAAATCAAAAGAACAAGAGTCGACATTTCTCAGCCTATTGATCATCTTCCTAGAAATCCATATAAATTTATTTTTAAAATGTACATCAAAAGGACGCTGGGTCCATAGGTTCTTTTGGCATTTGAGAGAATGAATTTAAAACTGTAGAGAATTTATGAGGCTCCAACTCAGCATTAGTGCTTGGAATTGTTCAAAGGTTTATCCTCAGAGATGGAGCTTTCACACCAGCAAGTTTTCTTACAAAGGTCTTTGAAGTTTTGGTGACATAACAAGTATGGAAGTAGAAAGAATTGAATCACAAAGGCAAAACTAGAAAGAACTGTTCTTTTATTGGGCAAAAGAAAGGGGAAAAAGGCATCAACTGTTAGGGGAGTGTGGCTATTTCAGTGGTCCAGCCTAGGTGGTATTTATAATTGTGTAACTGCAGCAAGAATTAGGCACTGAGAGTCAGAATGAACTGGCCTTTTCTGCTAAGAGGTTTTCTCTATCATGACCATATATATTTTTGGTTGTTGTTTTATAGAATGCTGCAAGCTTGTTCCGAAAGGCAAATGATAATGTTGTTATATGCTATCATTCCTAGTCATAAAGGCTGGATTCTGCTCACTGTGACAATGCTAGGCTCAGAATTATCTCTTTAGTTTCACTTTTGAAGTAAGTTGCCAATAAGTGTGGCCCAATTGCATTTTTTTTTGCATTATTTTTTTTCTCATATACCACTTTATGTTGTTGTTGTATAGGGTCATATATTGTTTTATATATGTATATATATATATATGTTGTAAATTGTATTTTGCATTTTAATTTTTACTACCATGGTGTTTCTAGGTGGCCCAAAACTTTGGCTGGGATAACTGCTTACCAGCCCTGCCTCCAGTATTCTTTTAACTCTGTTGCATTTCACAATGGCGCAGAGGAGGCAAAGGCGTGGCGTAAATGTAACCGAACTGGACGCTGGGATGAAGAAAACTACTCTGAATGTCCTTATTCACAAGAAATAACTCAAGTTCTTCATGCTTTTAGTCAGGTAACATTTTGAAATCCAAGACTCCCCTTCTCTGGTGCTGATCTTGTTGAATAGCTTGCAGGAAATGTCAGTTCAGCCACTTGTTTGGGATAGATGGACTTTTAACAAAATGCTTTACTTGAAAGAAAACCATTTGTTTCTTTGATAATTGGAAGTTGTAGTAGGAGCAATGCACAGCATTACTTTTATCTTAATACTTTTTTCCATTAGGTGCTTAGAGTCTGGATGACTATTAGTAATGCTGGCAGGGTGATCAGCGTTTGACTTTCCTTCCCCTCATGCGATTTTCCAGGAAAATGTTAATTTCTTGTGGAGTCCCATATCAGAGTTTCATCAGCTGAAGTGCCTTTCCTCTTTAGAATGCCTTTTTGATGTCTTCAACAAAAGCAGTACTTAAATTTTCTCTTATGGATAAGTAAAAGAATGAGATGAAAAAGTAGATGGATAGAAATTAATGAGGATAAAAGGATGTAACAGGAAACACTGTGGAGGATGGCCCAGATGTGTAACTGTCATATTGATTTTACAACTCTCAGTTTCCTTGACCATTTCTTCCCTGGTAGTATCAGTAGTGCTAGATAAGACCACCGAAAGTTTGTTTGCAAATGGGTTCTTTAATAAGAGTAATTAATATATTAAGAGAGCCATTGAAATTGCAGGATAATAAAATAATTAGGGAGATGTTTAGAATCCAGTCTGTTCTCCTGAAAGCAATGAGGTGACATTGGGTTTCTCAGGGCCTTAGAAACTCAGGACTTTATAACCTCTGAGGATGGAGGCTGCACAATTTCTTGTGGTTAACTTGTTCAAATGCCTGACTGCTCTTACAAGAGGAAAGATTTTCTTCACAACCAGTCTGAACTTCTCTTGTTTTCCCACAATGTGTCACTGAGTATAGGAACCCTTGCTGACACTGTTGTTTTCGTGAAGGTCTAGAGGTAGAGGCAAGGCAAGGTATATTTTATGAAGCCAGATAGTTACAGTCTAGAAAATGTAGACAAAAATCTTCAAAATTTGTTGGTCTGTTGTGGTGGTGCCTTCCGATAACAGCAATGAAATCTAAGACCTAATGCTGAAAATACATTCCTATGCCTGAATATTCCTCTGAAATGTATATCCATGGCCTACTGATGCACATAAATCCATGTGAAATTATGCAGGCATTATACCAATGGATGTGATCTCCAGTTTTTAAAGAGAATGAAGGTAGCTGATTTATGAAGGCTAACAATTCTAATGTATTTTCAGATGCACATCAATTTGACAACCGTGCTGGAGTTTTCCCGCCAGCTGACAGCCTACACAAGAGGTGCTTCCCTCTTTGCGGATAAAATGGATGTAATATATTTGGCTTATATAATGGAAAAGTTAATTGTCTTCGTGGATGAAGTTGAAGATGTAAGATATCTTCTCTATGCTGAAAAAAAGTATCACTTCCAAGTGAAGTCTTCTCATATGGCCCTGCTCTTAATGTATGCGGGCACACAGCGAAGAGTAGCTTCTAAAACTGATTGCTGATTGCACATGTTCTGCATAAACTGTGATGTGTCTCTTTGTGCCAAAAAGGAAACTAAGTCTTCTTTGCTGATGACAAGGGCATTGCTGCTTAGGAATAAAACCTTTTTTTAATGAGCCAGCTAATTAAATTTCTTTGTAAGTTTATTTTCTATCATGGCTAGCGTGTTAGAATGGACTCTGGCTGGCCACTGGAGCTACACATGCTTCTTTTGTTTTCTCCATTTTATCAGAAGGTTTTCACTGAATTTTGAAAGGAGGTATCACTTGTAAAGAAAAGATGTCTTTATGTGCAACTTCGTACAGACACTTTTAGCATTATGTATGCCATTTTTGCAGCAAAATCTAATCAGAATTATGCAAACCCTAGGGGAAAAGTAGGTTTTTACAGAGAACATTAATGTTCATGTTTTTTTTTTTTACTGTTAATTTTCAGAGTAACTGCTTGCATAAACATTTGATAAACTGTAATTTTTGACCACATGATGTTTTCTTTTGGTTTGGCAATGTTCATTCCATTCTGGCTCTGGGAATTGTAACAGTTAACATTTTAGTGCCAATTTGAGAAAGTCTCCAACTTCAATTTCACCATTATACACTAGATCTAAAGTATATTATTAAGTGCTCTCCAAGAATCATGTTTCAAAGCTGCAACTTTATTTCAGCTCAGAATCCTGATAAAATCTTACTGCTTTCTGACAAAACAGAAATTTGACATTCAAAAGAAACAGCTGGATTTGCCATAAAGCCTCTTTGTTTTTCTAGCAGCTGATGTATTTTCCATTAAAGCACCATCTCTAATCTTTTAATTGACTTCTTCCACCTTTCAAATAGGTTTTCATTTCTGCTTTTTTTTTGCATCAAAACATCTCTATCTCCATCACTTATGTCTACATCTCTGATTTAGTAATACCTTATTTTCTTAATTTATAACATTTCTCCTAATTTTTCTCTCTTTTCCTTTACCTCTCTCTCAAGTTTGCTAGATAGAGTCCTCATCCACTGAGCTCTCAACTAGCACCCATTTCTTAGCTCTCACTCATAAGGTACAAAAGCACCTAGGAAATTTGAACATGCATAATAGCACAAATTTTTGTATTTTCAATGACATGACTCTACTCTTCATTAATGCACTTAATTATAGTATAAATTACTTCCTTTTCTTATTTCTCTCCTTTTGTATATTTATAGACTATTGTTCTGCCCTCAGTAAGTTACTGCCTAGCTGATTGGTGTTTGCTTTTATAGTTTCTCATAAATCACTCCAGACTCTTAATGGCATTCATTATTATTCATTTTATCAATAACTCTGTCACATTGTCAAAAGCCATCTAGAATTATCTAGTAATTATGTTCTCAAAAATAGATTAAATATTTCAGGAACAGTCACATAAAATTTCACACGTAGTCTCATTATTTGTTTCCTTTGCAATGCATGGGAAATTTGTCTTTTTTTTTATTGAAAATGCAGAACTAACTTCATAACCTCAGCCATCTTTTAAATCTTTTTCACCATTTCTGAATTTCTATTTTCCTTTCCACTGAATCATCTGTGTATTTGTCTTATTTTTCTATTTCTATTCGTATGACATTTTGGCTTCTTGAACTTTTCTTTAGCAATATTTCTCAGTTGTTTTTCTCTTCTATATACCTTTTTATTCAGGTTTACTTGTGACAACTGGGTATATCTTTTCCATATCTTTGCCTTCAAATATATTGGTACCGTGGTCATGTCAATTTTGAAATTTTACTCAAAACAAGTTTTTGAATTTTAAAAAGCAAACATTTTTATTCCAGCTTGAAATAATTACAGAAAATATTCACAGTGATATTTATTCTTTCTAAATGTAACTACTAATAAAATTTCAAACACACAGTTACCAAAATCTGTAAAATGTCACCTGGCAAAACGAAGATCTGTTGTTTTGGATTAGGCACAAGTGTGAATTAAACCTACCAAAGCTATGGCTCATGAGATGATCTAAGTTTATATCAGCACCTGAGCCGCGTCTCAAATTTACTCCACTATGTCTGTAACAAAGATGTCTTTCAAATATATTTTCCCTCTCTTTTTTTTTTTTCCCTCCCCTCAAGCCTCCCCCTCAAGGTGCTTTGGTTGAACATGAAGCTGTTCTTTAGAAGGGCATGGCCAATTTTAATTAGTTTAAGAAAGAGGGTGATAATTCTGGAATTCTGTTTATTGAGATGACTCAATTTTTTTGGTTTCTGTAGAAGATAAGCTTTAAAGTTGTGAATTAAAAAGCTCTTCCTTGATGTGAGTTGCACTTTTCCTTTCTTGGCTTTTCTTTTTCAATCTATTTAAATTTTTTATAAAATCAAAATTTTCAATGATGGTTACCAAGAGAAATAAGGTGCCTGCCTTCATTTGTACTCTTATCTGTTTTTTCTTATTTATTGAGTTTTACAGACAATACCTTTTTCTTTTTTCCCTCTCTTCCAGATTGGGGATGCCCTTATTGAGATTGCCAGCAATATAATGTTGGTGGATGACCACGTGTTGTGGATGGCTCAAAAAGAAGACAAAGCCTGCACCAGGATTGTACGATGTGTGGAACAGATTGCAAGTCAAATACTGACCAGCAAGACTCAAGTGATATCAAAGGTATTTCAAAAAATTAAAAAATATTTTGTAAGATTATTCTCTTGAATTCTACTTGCAAGACCAAAAGATTTTTTAAATATAACCAATTGTATTAAAAAGTGCTTTTCTTTGATCAGTTTTATTTATTGTGACAATATAGTGCTCACAACAATTTATTTCTAATGTTCTTACTATTCATTCAGTTTCTGTTTTTAAAGCCACTATAGTATATGATTTTATTTTGAAAGGTCCACGTTGAGTGAGTGACTGACAGCAACATGTCAGACCATAAAAGACAACAAGATCCTTTGTAGTTGGGAGATTTTAATATGCCTTACCAAGAGGCTTCTGGACAACTATTGTTTAAAGTATGTAGAAGATTATCAACAAAGGTCAATCATGTCCTAAACATTACCAATTTGGGGATAGTTTTAGTTTTTTTAGAAGCAAACTGTACCTGTTAGAAATAGTTTTTTTACTCCTTGTCCTCCATCTACACAAGTGTGTCACTTGGATACTGAGAGGTTCTCATTTGGAGCTAAGACATTGTCTTCTTGTCAGATTCAACATCTAAATAGCAGAAATACATCTGAATCAGGAGCTTGAAAGTTATCCTTTTAGAAGTTTAGATAAACACTTTAAAACCTTATCATTCCTTGAGTTACTTTGCTTGCTTGCTTTTAAAAAACCTTTATTCTTTTCTCAATTGTCCACTGCATTTACACAAAACCACTATTTAAATGTGAGCTCGGGTACAGAGGCAATCACAGGAATAATGTATAAAAATTAAATCAACCAAAAGAAAAAAAAAAAAAAGAAGAAATTATAGACAAGTGAAATAGAGGAAGTCAAATAGCATAATAGCCTTAGTTTGTGTTTTAAGAAAAGCAGTCTTTCAAACAGAGACAAAAATATATTGGACTGTTTCTTAAAGGAAGATTTTTATTTAATTCTAATTTACATAAAATCAAATTTGCTAAAAGTATTTATAATAACTGTGTAGTGACAATGATGTAACTTTTAGAAGTATTTTGCAATGTGACAGCTAGGAGGGCTCTTGTTTTATACATGCCTTTCTTTTAAATGTCAAGTGACAAAGGTTGAGGTTTTTTCCTTTCACTGCTTCAGGAAGATGCTGACATTACTGAAAAGAGTAATTCTATGTACTCAGACTTCAATATGTGTCACTAACTGTTTTGCCATGCTTTCTCTTTTAGCTTCTTATGGTTTTCTGTAGGAGAATAGTTTACTGTTGAGTGCAATTTGTAAATAAACAAAAGCTGCTGAGTATTTCTGGTGTCATCTTATGCAATACCAAACATGTCTGTTCCTTTGGGAGGCCAGCCAGGAAACTGTCTCACAGAAATTGCATCTGCTTTCTTTATTTCAGAAAACAGCAAATAAAGCACCCATAGCTTAGGTAGCCGATAGTATCTAGTACAATTCCAAAGGGAAAAAAAAAAGAGAAACTCTATAAACTGTGTCAGCCATATAACATTGAATCATAGAATCATTTAGGTGGTCAAAGACCTTTAAAATCATTGAATCCAACCATTAATCCAGCACTGCCAGGTCCACAGATCAGAAAACAATCTGTGCCTGGAAGCAGAAACCATATAGTTCTATCATGTGGCACCAGTCTAAGGTAGTCCACCTGTTTTAACAAGAGCTGTTTGTCTGATGCACAGGCCTGTGATGAAATGAAAATGCTAGTTTAGGGGTAGAGATGCATCTCTGCACCCTGCTGCAGTCTCCTTCTCCATACACTTCACTTTGCTGAAGGATAGGTCACAAATGTACCTGTAACATGGTGCTGCCTTGAACTATTTCGTGATGTTCAATGCTCTCATGGAACACGATGTGTGAAAAGACTCAGCCACTAAATAGCTGAGAAGGTTCCTGTTTCATTTCTTAGGTACAAAGCACATCCTTATTCAGTTTTTAAATAGTTCTTAAGCCTGGTGTTGCTAGTTCACTTTATAACGCTATTGCTTTAATTCCAGACTCCATTTAAGCTGATAAGGATGGAATTGCAAAACTGATATAATAATAACTAGTGTAACTGATAAAAACAGATCTTTATCTATAACTGTATATATATATATATATATATCTCAGAAGGAAAGATGGAAGCAAACCCACTATGCTGTTGTAGAATCCTGTATTAAATTTTTATTCTAGTTCTACTTTCTTTCTCACCCCAAGAGAATATATATACACACATATATCTGTGTGTATGTGTGTATACATGCCCAGTCCTTTATTGAGCTTATGCAGTAAGCACACGATGCACATACAATTGCAAGTATGGTTAATGGGTTTGTGACAGCTATTCTCAATGTTTTCACAGGTATCTCGTAATATTGCTCTGGAAGCCTTCATGATCAAGCCATCCAGTTTCACAGGAATGACTTGCACTGCCTACCAGAAAACATCTGCAAACTCCGACAAGTCAGTGACTCCTGATTTGGGAAGATGGGAAGCAAATCGCAATCCTGATCTGTATTTGAATTTCAAGTGCAACACTGGCAATCTGGATGGTTCTTTGGTGAATTCTTCTACCAGGGTAAGTCAGTATGATTATGAATATGAGTTATCTATTTTATTTATTTAGTGTTTTCAGTAGCACCTTTAGGCAGAATACTGATTTGTAAAATGAATATTTTATGTGTTATTAGCACTGTAAACTTGTTAATAATTTCAGCATGTAAGTGGGTTTAAACTGATGTATTGAGTGTAGCATATTTTGTTGCGCTAATGAATATTCCATTAATACAATCAGGCAGAATGCAGGATGTGAATAGAGATGAGTGAATGTCTTGTTCTTTCTATCTCTGGGTCCAGTTGTGCAAACTTTTCTATGTGTAAACAATCTCTTCAAGTTAATTTGGAAATACTTGTTTTAGTGAGGCACTCTCACGGGGTTTTACATTGCAGAGATATATTTTACCTTTATTTTCATAAATAATACTGCACTATCTTCTGGACTTCATGCTGAGGGAGAGTGTTTTGCTGGATTTTAGAGTAGTAGCAGAAGAAAATAGTAAATAAGCCTTTAAATAGAATACTCTGTTGTAATCAAATAATGAAGTGTAACAATTAAATTTTGATCTGTCAGGAAATGGAATTTTGTATTTGGCTGAGCATGTTATTAAATTTAAGTATTAGTGTTGAATTTTAGCTATCCTCCAACTGAATCTCAGTTTAATAGGCTTATTTCTTGAATTATTTACTATGACAAAATGATGCTTCCCTGAATAATATTACTGGTTTATTGAACTTGAAAATATTTTGATTGAAGTTTGGTGCATTTTAATCTGCATGGACTATGCAGTCAGTTATATGGTACTTTGTAATCCCATGTTCTTCTGCTAAAAGGAGTCATCTTAATAATGGAAGAATATGTTAAATTTGTTGCCTTTAATCGAGTTCATTTTTTTTTCTGAACTCTTTTAACATGTCTGTCTATAGGAAAAAGAAAGGTGTCTCTGAAAAGCAATGACTTTGCCACCCATAAGGTGAAAACCAAATATCAGAGATCTAAAAGACACAAGACCTCTTCAAGAAGAAATCCCGGAACACCCTGAATTCTATGGGATAGTATTATTGATATAGAAATATATATGGGATTACAGGAATGGGAAAGCTTTCTTTATTAGCTCCACCAATATATTTTGTACTTCTTTAGAAACTGAGTACCAACATTTATAGTAAATTAGTCTCTTTATAGTTTCTTTATAGCTTCTTTTATTATATCTGACCTTTAGAACTTCATCTTAGGTGCTGAGATTACTCTTACAGGCATCCTCTATTTAGCATAGGATTAATAATAAGAAAAAACATTGAATTAAAATCACCAAGTAGATGTAGCAATCACAAATTTAATTAACTTTTAGTAAAAATGTGAAAATTTGCTTAAGAAGCTTACTAAAAGAGAATTTTCATATGTTTTTGTGTTAGAAAATGTAGACCTCTTCAAGTTTATGGTATTGTAAATCATCTGCTCACTAAGCAAAACAATTATGTTTTCTGTTGTTAAGAAATTTCACTAATCAATTAAAAAAGTGAATCCTCAGGAAGCAAAGTGTGGGCAGTAGAGGGGAGAAGGCTGATATATGTGAGCTTAAGCTTTCTTGTGAATATCATCAAAGCTTTTGTAGCTATTCATAGTGATATTCCCTGGCAATGCTAGGAAATGGATACATACTTAGACAGTGGTTTTCTGTACATAAATTAACCTGATCTGGTTGTTATGGTATAGACCACCCCAAAAGGTTAAGAAATATCAAAATTTAAATAAATAACTAAAAAACAGTTTTAAAAGTATAGACTTTGAAAATTAAATAATTTAAAAGACACTGAAAGAGGGTCACCATTCAGAGAAGTTCAGGACATAGCTGTTCAAATATATCTGTATCCACTTATGGTTCAAATGTGTTTATAGACCGACTTGCAGTGTTTTCAGATGCCCTAAATTAAAATATTATTGCAGTTTGATACACAAATTTTTATCTTTTAATCTAATTCCGACTCTGTAGCTACCTGCAAGTTTGGAAAGAATCGTTTTTCACTGTTGCAGATCAGAAGTTTCGTGTGGTAGGACTTAGACTCAAGTGCCTTCTCTTAGATCCCATTTTTGCTATTAGTAGGGGGCTTTTGCTGCCTGACTGGACTCTGCTGGGTGGGGGGGAAAAAGCTCAAATATATATTCTTAATTTTTGTTACAGGATTTTGACACACTGGTTGTTTTCCTCTCTGTTTAAGAAAGTTTAATGGGATCCTCCCACCCTGGGTCTCCAGACTGAGATCTTACCAGGAATGCTCCTGAGGCACAGTTCTGTCCCATGAGCCATCTGTGGTCTGAGGATATCACAATAATGAAGTGATGATCACACACCAGCCAGGCTGCTGTACATTTGAACTCAGACAATGTGAGAGTAGTTGATGACATTTTAGTGCCATTCAGTACAAATCCAGTGTCTGGTTCTTGTTTGACACCAGACCTGCTGCATACTTGGAACCTGATCTCTGTTCCAACCTGATTCTGCAAAATACCTTCAGTGTGCAAAGATAATCACTTGTGCAGTCTCTGACTCAGTAAAATTCCTTCAGTACAGAATGAACCTTTAAACTTCCTGTACCATGGCAACAAAATGTGCAGTTTATGGTGGACTGTAAGTTTGGTATTTCTGCTTTGACTTTGAAGGATTTTCTTAATGTAATTTACACTTTCAGCTTCATTGAAAATGCTTATCAAATGAGAAGTCTGTTCCTATCTTAATTGTTCTCCTGACACACAAATGAGTTGGAAGTGAGCTTTTAAAATTTCAATAATGTGTATTTCACGTGTAACATCTGACTTCTGAGTTCTTCATGATGGTCTCCATGCATTCCATTCCACTTTTCAATTCTGTTTATTTCTTCTATGCCCTGAGCCAGACTGACCTTTGGATTTGTCAGGTTGTATTACAGGTAGTGTCCATAGGAAGAAATGGCAAAAGTTAAATTGGTACCAGACATGGCAACCACAAAAACAAATTCTAAAGTGCACTGACAAAATCCTATGACTATTTGCATGTACCACGTTGAGATATTAAACAATTTTAGAAATATTGTTGTCTCAGATACGTACTGGAAAATATACAATCTATGTAAGAAAAGGTTTTGTCTTGCATAAAATAAATTTTGATTGTCAGACCATAGATTATGTATACATAATGGTAAATTCACAGGGAAAAGTTACCAGGAATGGAGAAAAGAACTTAAAGATTTCCACCAAGTGATAAGAGTAGGATAAAACACAGATTTAAAAATCCAAAAAGGAATTGTGAATGGGAAAATTATTGTTACTAATATCATGAGGTTGCTCATCCATTTTAGGATACCTTTTCCCAGTTTCAGAATGCATGTGTACAGAAGTTTTTCAGTGCATAAAGATCAACTCAGGAAATTCGGAATTCATATAGTGTATAGAATTTGTGGAAAATGTAATGCAAAATGAATATACTTCCCTTAATTTGCACAGAAAATAGCTATTATTGATTTTTCTGGTTCAGTCTATCAGACTAAATGTTCCCACTCCAGATCTTCTTTCATTCCATGCTACATTAAAAACAAATGCTTTTCAGTTTTTTGTTGAGAACATTCATGTTGAAACATTCAATAACTACATGCATCATATTAAGAAATTACCATCCAACATAGTCAACAAAATACTTTTATCCTACAGTATGTCACAGTATATTGTTAGGATAATTCTGTATTCTATTTCTAGCATGTAATAACCAGTAGGTTGATAGACATCATAAATGCAGCATGAATTATGTTGATATCATCATTTGCATTGTGATGGCCTCTAATTTCCCAGCACACATTGCTTTTTAGAGATTATTGCAGCGCTTTCCTCATCAAATATGATGAACTTTGAGTATGTTCTATCATACACATTAGAACAAGATTATAGTTTTTCTTTTTTTTCTCATGCTTTAATTTTCACAACTGCAGAAAACATACAATAAAGAAAAAACTGCCCAGTAAGCAGGACACCAGCAAACAAAACTTAGCTTCTCAGTTTTATATGTATGGCATATTACAGAGTAACACTGGGCAGAATGCTGGAATACCTAATGTCAAAGCCTATTTTGTTTCAAGATATTTTACAAAAATTAAACGTCCAGATCAAGGCATATCATGTTATAGATCAGAATTTGTCCCCTTCCCTTTGGGAAAAACTTTTTGCCCATTTTTCTCTTTTCTCAATTTTCTTTCCATGTCTTAGTGCCAAAAGCATTTTGCTCTTCCTCTCTTGGATAACGATAGTATTTGAAAATTTGTCCTGGTAGCTTACAAGAGAGTTTGCTTGGGTGTAGATTTATAAATGGATTTTACAATATCTAATCTAGGACTGTGTTTCTCTTTTCTCTGTGATTAGGTGGGTACTATCACAAAGGTAGAGCTTAATGTGATGTAGGCATTTTTAAGTTTGTTATATTTTACCTGCTTCATCCTTTTACATTTATTCTACTTTTTAAAGATCTTTTATATATAGTTTTAATTTAATCCTGTAGTGGTTTTAATAGTGATTTAGAATATATCCAGACATACAATATCTATTTATTCAATATTCTAAATAATTACCTTTATTCTAGTTTTTGCATTCAAAAAAGGATTTTTTTATATTTGTCCTTATTCTTAGACATTATGTCTAAGGGTATTGAAAAAATAGCTGTTGGTATCTCTCTTATTACAGCCATGGAATATTTGTTTTAAAATAAAATTAAAAATAAGTAAAAACATTTATCAGTATGATATATAAACTAGTATTTTGTGTGGAAGTATTAATTTGCTTGCAGGTGGGTTCAGATTATACACTGAGTACTAGCTATGGAAAAAGTTGAAATGTCTGTCGTTCAGTTAATTAGAGGGTTTAATTTCAAAATCAAAACCAGACAAGAAGAACTGTAACTCTCTTTCTCTTTCCAGTATGCTCAAATCACATTTTTATTTTGATATCACTTACTACTATTCCTACTCAAATAATGACTTAGTGTATTTATGCCTAGTGTGACACCTGCAAGGTTTGTAGTTTGGTGTTCTGTGTTCAATATACCTTCTTTTTTCTTTTCTCTGTACATGCTTCTGTGGCCTTTTATAATATGGATGTTCATGCTGCACTTACAGATCTTTCTGAAGATTGAGAAAAATGGAGCAGTGCCCAAATATTATTAATTCATGTGTGAAAAATGTCAGTTATCATAGGTGTACAGAAATGTTTCTCTAATTCTTGTATTGGTTTATCATGTATTTTAACATCTAGCCATTTAGTCGTTCTCCCTTAATGCTATGTACAGTTTGGAGCCCAAATTTGTATGTCTGAAGAAGTAAAAGGAAATATGAATAGCTTGAAGTTAATAAATACAGGGACAAAGAGACTGGGAGAATTAGCAACTTGTATTTGATGTAAAATTGTGTTATTTGAACTCACATTTGCTTTCTTGTGGAACAAACTTCTGTTCCTGGACGCATGAATATTACTGATTTTATGTATGCTGTCAATATATAACTAGATGTGCTACCACTCTCTAATCCACAATGGCTGAGTGAAAAACAGACTTCTGATTTTCAGCTCCATTGCTCTTGTTACAGAAAAGTTATCTTTGGGATTTCCCAAAGAGCATTATAAGATTAGTTTCCTTGTTATAAACTATCAGGCTCCTTCATGTGCATTCTGCTGTTAAATAATAGTTTGTACACTAATTAAGATAAACCACATAACAAAACCCCATTGACACCATAGCAATTAATAACACAGAGCATCAGTTGTTGGAACGTATTTTATGTTAACTTGATGGTACAAATGTAATAATGACCACGTACAATACTGAATACAAATGCAAGTTCCAGTTCTGCATTGATTTTTGAGGACTTAACACCCTCAACTTCTCATTAAATAAAATAAAATGCCTATAATTTTCTCATGGTAAAAACAAAAAACTTTTAACATTTTTATAGAACTCCCTATGTAAGTTAAGTATTTGCAACTGTTCTTTTCTAAACTCTTCTTTTTAATGTTTGTTTTATTTTCTCAGAGAATGATTGATGCTACATAATAGAACATGCATCAGTATCCAACAAGTAATTACATTTTGTTTCTCAAAATCTTTTTCACTACATGGTTGCTTAGGTAATTGATTGTTGCTTATTTTAGAGAAGGCATTTCCAATTTCTAAACTGATAATTTTAGTAACTGTGGAAGTGCATTTAGAAGCTCTTCCTTTCTTCCTTCCTTTTCCTTCCTTCCTTCCTTTTCCTTTCTTCCTTTTCTTTCCTTCCTTCCTTCCTTCCTTCCTCCCTTCCTCCCTCCCTCCCTCCCTTCCTTCCTTTTTTGTTGGTTTGCTGGCTTATATTGGTCCTCAAATAGACCAGTGGTAACAAAGAGTTCACTAAAATAGATTGATTATTAGGAGGTTATATGGCTGGATTTTTTTTTCCTGAATGTGGATTCTTTTCCTAGAAATTCTTGATTGTTTCCTGACATTTTAGTCCCCAGCTGTATGTGATAATCTGAGGAAATGGTCAAAAGCACGCAGGTGAGGAGGCTGTTTTGGAGGAGTCAAGCTCTGTATGTAGTGTAAAGGTGCTCACACAAGGGTAGAGCCTTTCTCATTGTCAAAGTGATGATACGGGCTGGAACTTCTCTTCAGAAAAATGCAGCAGTGTATGAGGTCATGTATCAAAGAGTTTTGAGTGGGTTTTGGTTTTATGTACGTAGAGGAATTAATCTGTGTGGTTTTCTGTGTAGTAGTTAGGGCACTGTAATTGCTGTGTTGTAGGAGCTTTCCCAAGGATATCTGTATATGTGTGTATCTCCAGACAGTCATTTTTGAGTATGTAGTGGAAGTCAGCACTGGAATGCAAGTTTTCCAGGAGATGGGTATGTTATCTCTCTGTTTTATGCGCAGTGTAATTACACCTAGGGGTGTAATTAGGTAGAATACCTCTTCAAAAGTGACTTATGAAGAAATGACTATACCAGCAAGCTGATTCATGGAAGGACTAGAACAGTTCAGAACTGTCTTTGTGACACAGGAACTGAAATTTCAGTTAAAATAATTCTGCCAATATTGCCTTATTGCTTGCTGAAGAAATTATTTAATTGGGTGGTGTTGTTTCTGTGGTTTTGGTGAGCTTAGCTGGGAGAATGAGTTCACCTTTGATTTCTTTTTTAGTTCCAAAAAAAAAAAAAATACTAGTAGAAATTTCTAACATTTCTTTTTTGAGTTGAAGGATTTAATATTCCCTTATTTAACTGACTGTTACTGCTTTGTAGAAATTGTGAGATGTGTTCTGTGTCATGGTGAATTCAGAAGTACTTTGCATAGTCTGTCTTGCCCCTAAAAATAGATATAAAATTCTGTCAAGTAAAAAATCTTCTTGCAGTGGTGGTTGTTGATGTATTAAAGTGGTATTCACTAAAAATATATAGATTAATTCATCGATACAAATTAATTTTTTTATAATTTTAAAACCCAATGTAAAATTCTGGCATTTTTTACTGTATGAAAAGAGTGATAAACGTGTAGTCATGTGTGAGCATATGTGCACATACACAGATGTTTATACAATTGACCTGAAGGAATGGCCTGAAGTTGTGTCAGGGGAGGTTTAGATTGAATATTAGGGAAAATTTCCCCATGGAGAGGGTTGTTAGGCATTGGAATAGGCTGCCCAGGTGAAGTCACCCAAGTGACTCAAAAAATGTGTTCAAGAGTTTCAAAAAGAGCTCAAAAAACATGTGCACATCATTTGGGGAATTGGTTTAGCAGTGAACATGGCAGTGCTGCATTAACTCTTGGACTTGGTGATTTTTAGAGGCCTTTTCCAAACTTCACAATTCCATGTTTCTGTTTCATGGTTTTGAGGACTGGAATCTTGCTTTCTGTGTATATGGGGCTAGCAACAGTTGTTCTGGAAGGATAGTGCACATGGACAGGTAATAATACATGTTTATGGTGCCTAGTAGGTATTTGAGTTTAATCTATTTTGTGAACTTTGGAAATACTCCTAAAAATAGTACAGTGGAAAAATAAAGCAAAGAGAGTGAGGCAAGGGGCAGAGGGGTGTTTCAGAAGTAGTAAACTTACTAGAATCAATTTCCTGAGTTTACAGTTCTCATGAGATCATTCCCGCTATAACATCTAGGGTTGGAGTGTGTGGGAAGAGGGAGTGATTTTCGTGGTGAGGGAGGAGGAGTAAGTTGTTTACTTGGGCTTTTTTTAACAAAAAAAAAACTTTGACAAGACTTGTGATACTAGGAGAGTTGACTGTGACTATAATGATTCATTCTTGTCTGTCATTTTAGACTGTCATGTGCTACACTTTGAAAATAGGATGTAAAACCACATGACTACTGTCCCAGAGGGCATCTCACAAAGATGTGCATAGTATTTCTTGAGCCCATCTCAATGAAAAATTTATTTTTTAGCTTAATTAATATTGATATGCCTATTCATGTTTATGCTGTGAGCTCTTTCTGCATTATTGATTTATGTATGGTTGGCATATTATATATCAAATATATCAAGGAAAGCTTGTAAATTTGTTGAACTATAATTGAATATAGTACAGATGGGATCATACCATTATTTCCTGACTGTGAGTTATAAGAATCCCATTTTTAAACTTTCATAGTTCTACATAAGAGTTAGTTCATTATTCTAAATTATTGTTATTGTGCTCCCATAGTGTCCCAGAAAGTGAAGGAACTTACAGGTGTTATCTGAGTTTCCAAATCATCAGTGAAGGAACTCACTATTTTTAATACCAGGTTAGTTTGTAATGAAACACACAAGCTCTGCTTTACAGAGAAAGGAATTCTACACAGATATTCATTGTTTGACTTCATAAATGGACAGTCATTCTTTGTGAAGTTAATTGGCTTCATGATCTTGTTTTAGTGAATGAAAGTCATACACAGCTTTCTTTAGTTTCTGGGAAAACTTCATGATGAAATAGAGAGGGATTTCCTTAATGAATTTGAGAAAAACAAATGGGTCTGGACTCTTCATCCAGACTTTTTACGGCTTTCTTCTCTTGGCATCAATGAGTAGCTAAAACATAATTTAAAACAATACTAACCAAAAGTTACAATTGTACTTAAAATAGCTAGAAATATTCACTACTTCAGTAGGAATCTTGAATCTGTTGTTTTTTCAAATGCTAGTGAAAAGTGTTGAATTTAGGGATATAGGAAAAGCTGCAAAGGGTCACTCTATAATTCCATTTTGACTTGTTTCTTACCTCTGGTAGGAGTCTGGTAGGTTGGAAGCTTTGGGACTGAAGTATATATACCAATGGAAATGTAGTGGTACATCTCTCTTATATGCACCTTGTATGCCTCATGGATTTCCTCAACAGCAGACTGCATCCAGAAGATGGTCAATACAGGAAATCAGTTCCTTTTTTGGGAAAAGAAATTATCTCAACTTTTTGTACATCGTAATGGTTTATCCAACCACACTTGGATTTATGTGTTCACTAAGCTATATTATGTTAGTTATTCTATGTAGAAATAGTTATTTTTCTTAATGTGCCAAGAATGCACGTGTACCAACCTGAGAACAGGAGTGATGATAATTGTTAAAAAGTCCACATTCTCTCTGTGTGGGAATACATATTTATACAATATCAAACTACAGTTCTGGAGTTTTTCTGCCATTTATCCTTGTACTGAATTTTTTTCATACACCATGCATTACTGCTAAGAAGAAAAAAAGAGGAAAAATAAATTGGCCAATTGTTTTAGCTCAAAACAGGCTGTAGGCTATGAATTTGGATAGACAAGATAACAATTCTTCTCCTAAATGTAGGTTAAAGCCCTTCAGACCAGAGCTCTGATGAACCAGAACTAAGAACCACAATGGCTAATTCAATATGTACAGGTCATACAGTAGATGTAACAGCTGTGTAGTGTATGCTTCACTGACCAGCATATGCTGCTGTTTTAAAGGAAATAAGTAATCTTAGGACTTGACACTTGAAGAAAAAAAATTGGATTTCTGTGACAATTTATTGCAGAAAGTCTCCTGTGTTTCATAAGCTCTGTTTGATCAGTACTGTGTAAAGTGTCTTAACAGATTCAAAACTCTTACTAAATATAGTCTAGTAAAGTTGCATGTAATTATCAGAGTCATTGAACTGGAGGGTTATTTACAGCTATGTTGTCTTTCTTCAGCCTTTATCACTGCACTTCTGATGATAGCAGTCATCTACAGAAATGCCACAGAATATCAAACATACTATTTAAGTGGTACTGATCATTTAAATGTGTAAATTCCTAATTTCCACATAAAATAGAATTAAATATGTATTCCAAACTATTATAGAACTCCTGTTCACCAGAACTATGGTTTTCAGTCTTGTGCACTTTCAGAGTAGTTCACTGATTTGGCATCTATGTTATAATCCTTACTTTTCAGAAATTTCATGCCTGTTTTTAGTGAAGTCTGTAGTAAATAAATGTCTACGGTCAGTATATGTCAGAATGTATGTAATATATTTAAAGTTCATTTTACCCTTAGAGTTTAGTTTAATTCTGTCAAATAACAAATCCAATCAGATGGCAGCATCAAGCTTCAGCAGTAAGTTTTCCTCCACAGTGCAACCAGAAGAATTTCTGTATGGAAGGAACTTTCGAAGAGAATCAGACCCACTGGGTACCTTTAGCTACAGTTCTTCCCAGTGTGTTGGCTCCTGGGAATTCATTAAAATGTGGAAAATCACTCTAGACATAGTTGAAAACTAGCAGTGAATGTTACAATCTATTGATAATTGACTTTCTGCAATAAATACTCAGAAAGCCTACTGCTGTACTATTTGGGCCTGATTTGCCCTTGTATAATCCCAATGAAATCACTGCACTGAAGTCTATATTTTTGGCTAACAGTATGTGAATTCCTGAAAACATCTTATCCCATTTGTTAGCACTTAAAAAAAAAAACCAAAAAAGCAAACATAAAGTGACTAGGGCACTATTATTTATTTTCATTTAAAATGCACGAGTAGGTTACCTTTTTCATTTGGCATTAAACTCAGGTATACTCTAATATAAATCAAACTTAAACCATTAGCAAAAATAAGATAACTCAGACATTATAAGCACGAACTGGTAACCAGTTGCTGTTTGTAATCATCTGCTAATCCTTGGTATATGGTAACATATTTGTTCAGGTTTATGCTAGTACCAGTTTCTCTACCTGCAATTGCTCTGGTAATTCTGTTTCTTCTACACCACTATTGCCACTACAAAGAATAAGATACATAGATGTTGCTGATTTTCTTTCAATATGCTTTCTGTTTTCAGGACATTTGTACAGGCAACAAAAGCTACCATGTATTTGCTGATTCTCAGTATCCTTGAAAAGTGGTACAACAGTAAATCTGTTTTGCCTTATATTTCAGTCCAATGGGTAATGGAAATTTTTAATAATTATTGGGACCTGAGAATAAGCTTCCTTTAAAATGAAGTGGGTCTTCTGCAACTGGGAAATGGGTAGGAGAATCAAAAATTAAGTATACCTTATGTAGGCAAAATGTGCAGATGTGTGATGTGAAGCTGTTATATAACCTAAAGAGTCAGGGAGGAGATGTTTATTCAGCTCAGTGAACAGATACTGGAGTGAGGTTCAAAACTTCAGGACACTAAATTAAACATCATCAGTGCCAGAAAGGAACAGGGTACACCTTTCACATACAGCTATGGTGATGTCTTCATGCAACTATGAAGAAGAAAAAAGTGCAGGAAAATTCTTCTAGGACTAAAACTTTTTCTCCTGTTGTCATTAGCTTTGCTAGTAGGTTCTTCTGTGCTGCTGTGAAAGCATGCTATGATTATTTACAAAGAAGAACTAATGATATGAACTGCATTTTACTTCGTAGTTGAAAGGGTTTGAAAGAGCTCAAGCCTCTCTCCTCTGAAGGTGTCAACATGTAGATATTAAAATAACGCAGCAAAATTGAAATAATGACCAAAAAATGTGGTAAAAAGTAATAAGCTCTGAGCTGCTGAAGTTATTATCTTGGAAATAAGTTTCTAGTGGCACTCTATGCATGATTTCTTCAGTTCCCTTTGTAGTCAGTTTAAAGGTTTTTCCTAAATGCAGACACAGAGCAAAATTAATCTGAATGAGTTTTGAAAGTGTTTAAGTGAAACTCTAAGTAGGCACCCTTATCCAGAATCAAAGTAGTTTTGACTCAGTTCAGCTGAATTGAATTAATTTAGAAATTAATTCAGCTAAATTGAATTAAGGCCACTTAGTTATGAAGGAAGATATCAACAGGAATGTCTAAGTACAGTTTATTAACTTTAAGACTTTTAATAACTTGTTCTAACTTTTCTTGATCATCACTTACACAGGTAAGTGATATTGATTATTCTTAACACAGGTACACTCTCCAGATTTTCCCAAAGATTTTCCTGTGGAGTCTCAGGGGCTCATTCTATAATACTTCTGCAATGAAGAACAACTTTGTCTTTCTTTGCCTAATCAGTATTGAAAACATATTTTCCCTTTTCTTCTTTCTCCATCTCACCTTGTTATTCATGCTAGTCATGTTTTCATCTGTTAATCCATGCAGGAAGGACTGGCTGACCAGTCATTGTCCCAGTAAGAAATTAGTATGTAGTCAGTTTTCACTGTGGAACTGTATACTGAAAAGTGCTGTATGCTTTTTCTCCCATGGCATCACTACAGCTCAAAAAGCTACTTAACAACCTGAAGTGGACATTCACAAAATGCAACGTGCAGAAATTACTGGTGGAGCTCCAGAGCCTAAACACACGCTCAGGGTGATTTGCTTGGCAGTAACATCTTTGAGATGTCATTATCAAGTTTCAAACTGTTATGTAATAGTAGCTGTCTTAGCAGGCCCTTTTACAGTCCCTTGCTCCCTTGTATTAACATTAATTTTAAGAAATACCATGAAAGGATAAAAGAAAATATTCCAGGGTTGATTTTTTATGAGCTATGAATGGCAACAGCATGAAAACTCAGTAAATATAATTTTACTGCAGTTACATTACATAACAGGGTCATGCAGGCAACCCAGGCAAAACACAAGCTAAAATTTAGTAAATATACAAATTAATTCCTCAGATTTTCTCTCCATAAAGTCAACAAGCATGCAAATCTTGAATCAAGCTGAATGAAGGAAAACTCCTCTGTGAGGAGCCTCAGGTACATAACATTTTCATAAATCTGCTGAGAGAGCATGTCAAGACAGCCAGTGGCTTTTGTCATCTTGTATCTGTTTATATTTTCCTATAGTATTGGCTCCTGAGTACATATTTTGTAGTACAAGCACATTATAACCCTTAAGCAGCAAGATAATTGCTTAGAGCTGATTCAGTTAGATAGTTTGTTGGAATAAGTCCTGCTCCTTACTGCCTAATCACAGGAAGCTTTGCAGGCTCTGTGGCTGTTTTGTAAGAACACACAAATCTCATACTCTTTGGAACAAGTGTCTGCATTTTCAGGTTTGTAATACCTAACTGTGTTCAGACAAACTTGGAATTTCTTGTGTTCCAGCAGGTGAGGCTTGCAGAATAGGACGAGTCAGAGGAGTGAATCCACTGTAGCTGTACCTATTACCAGTCCAAGTACAGGAATGTTACAGTAGTAAATCCTGCTTCAGTGATTATTGACATGACAGGCCATTTTCTTTCTGATTGACTTCCCAGAGCATTAATACACACACATCCCTACTAAAAGAGCCCTCTATGAAGGAGTTACAATTTGTTTTAAGATCAGCTACTCGGTGAATTTCGTGCATTCTGACACTGTCACAGTGCCATCCTCTTTCTTTTCTAAATGCTACATCATCTTTGAAAAATTAGTTTTTTAAGAAAATAATCTATGGGGTTTTTTTCTTTAAATCCTTGCTTAAGAATTCCTTAGAACTTAAGTCAGACCACCTGAAGCCTTGGCCATGAGGAATTTGCTTATTAATTGAGCAAGCCTTCAATAGTCACTACAAATTAAGACAATCAGATCTGTTTTCACCTGTTTCTCTTTCACTAATTTTTCAGTTTCTTCTATGACATTTTTATTTCCCTTTCTTTTACTGTGTTGTTCTTTATGTCCTTTTTTTTTTTTTAGGATTTAGTTTTTCCATTGATTCTGATTCCTCTAGAGGAAGGCAGTACATGAGAAACTGATCAGGTAATTTGTTTTTTTTTCCAATAATGTCCCAATGCCCTGCTTATCACTTCAGCTGGTGTTTAGCTCTTTTGGGCTATTTTTGAATTTTTTTTCCTTTCTCTTCTGTTGGTAAAAGAAGCTGTCAGGCACATCTTGCTCTTTGGCTGCTTGTGATGCCTCTGCTTAGGCTCTGCAGAAAAGGTGACTGCCATTCTGTAACAGGCAGGAAAACTCACTGTAGAGGGGGTCTGGGTAGGGGCTGAATACACAGGTCCACTTTCACTGTGCAGATTTTCAAGAAATTGGTGTTTTATTATCATATAAAGGTAGAATGTCATCTCTTAAGTCATGTGCTGCTCACACTGGAGAAGGCTTGTAAAAGTCTGTTATTGAGGCCTTTTTTGGGTATTTTTGTTAATCCTAACTGAATATTTGGTAGAGGAATTTTATTTCCAGTGGCTATAAAAATGAGTATTATGATTGCCTAAAGTTACAATTATTTTGAATGTTCTATTCTTCAATTAAAATCTAAAAAAAAAAATCCAGTGGGAATTTTGGACATGATAGGTAATATGATAAATAATACTGAATTATTCCAGTTAGCTTTAACTGTTTGAATAGTCTTCCCATGATTCTCTGAGCAAAATACAATGCAAATATTATACTGTACAAAATAGTAGGCAGACTCTATACTGTGGTTATATTTGATAAATTTAAAAATATAATCTGTTTCCTGGAGAAAAAACAGGCAATTTGATTTTTTTTTTCTTTCTATACTTACTTAGCACACAATCAAAATAAAAGATATATTGTTAGTGGGAAAGTTTTTTTTCTTAGACCCAGTGGTTTCATATGGTCTCTGCTCTTGCAGCCGCTCTCTAAAGCCTTGTAGCTCAGAAAAACTTAGTTAATGGTGACAACTGACAGATGTGACTTCTCTCTGGGACTCTTCATCAAAATATAGCTATCATTTTAAACCTTTATGAATATTGATGGTGATGCTTACATTACTTGCTTTAGATAAGATTTTTTACAAATATTCCAAATTACATTTGTCACAGCAATAACAGTGGCAGTCTATGCACCTGCTTGGTGAAACTATAAGCAAACAAGTTGGAGAAAGATTTTTTTTTTTTAGACATATTTATTGGCTAAACATTTCTGTGTTTTTCTTTTACTTCAAAGAAGCCAACAAAGGTTTTGCAGGTGGCAGAATATGTTGCACTGTCTCTGATCTCAGTTTTCAAAGGACAGGAATTAGGGAAGCATCTAGTCAGTATTGATACTATTATTCTTTTTGTTTGTTTGTTTGTTTTTGAAAAATACAGTAAAAACCTAATTCACATTGCTAGGGGCAAGTTCTTGTCACGAGTTCATTACAAAGGTAGCCCAGTAGAAGACATTGACAAAGGTCAGCATAACATTGAAAATGTTGCTAAAATGTTGAAAGTGTACAGGGTCAGGTATTACAATAAATGTCCAGTAGCTTTGAAAAATAATGAAATTAGCCCTAAACACGGCAATATCTTTATTAGCATTCTACTCAGAAATGTATGTATGCTTTTAAAATTGTACATTCACTGCATAATGCATGTAAAACAGAGAAAAGTGGTTTTGTCAAGTGAATTGAAAACAGATTGATGCTGAGAGAAAAATTGCTTAAAGGACACAAGGGAGGCATTCTGCCTCAAGGGGATGGGTCCATTTTTTCCCTGGTAAATCTCATGTAAGCTTGGAGTAATGGAGATGCAACTTAATGGGTTTTTTTTACAAGTAACACACAACACTGTGAAAAAGGGAGGAGAATTTTATTAGTTAAGTTATTGGATAATGCTTTGTCAAAATATTAATCATTGTTTAACGGGGTCTGTTAAAAGGTAGGTTAAAAGCTGGCTTCTAATGAAAAGCAAGAGTTCTCACTATTTCAGGGCAATAGGATGTCATTCTGGTTTTAGATGTTTGGGAGAGGAATAGTACAATGTCCTAGCAAAATAGTTAAGAGTGTAACCTACTAATGCTGTTTTAGAAATTTTACAGAAATATTGACTGGGAGCCTCAGTATTATGAAAAAATATAATTCACAATATGCATGTGTAGCATAATGGGAAAGAATGATTGTGGGTGTTTACCAGTAATACACCTTACCAGGAATTCATGGGAAGGATTTCAAGAGATAGAAAGTATTATTTCCACATGCTCTGATAGAATTTGAGAGTTAAGAGCCATATAAAAAGTATATTTTTGTACTAATATAAAAAAAATAAATTGGTTTGGTTTTGGGAAAGCTTTATCAATTTACTTTTTTCCATGACCGTCTAACATTTCAGCCAAGATAACAATGTGCAGGTAAAACCTTCGGGCTTTACAGCTGCAGAAAATTCTTCAGCTTCTCCTGAAATTTTTGCAGCATACTTGGAAAACCAATCAAAATATTACTCCTGTGTTATGTACAATGTTAACCAAGCAGGCTTCAATTCATGTATTTAGTATTCACATTTGCCTTCACATCACTGATGTTTTTGTTGTGAAAGCACTAATTATTTTCCTTCAAATTAAAGAAATTCAATGAATGATCATTAGACAAACTCCTTGGAGACCATCCCTGTAACAGCTAGACAGATAATTAGAAAATAACTAAATTAGATAATTGGAAAAAAGTGATAGTGCACATCGAGCTAGACATTCTTTATATTGTTGATTTGCCATAGAACCTTTTTCCTTGGCAAAGTTCTTCTGTTATTTAAATATGTGTAATACAAACCATGTAAAAATAGCTCAGCAACTGCTCCATGAACTTTTATAAATACCTAAATTAAAATAATGACTACTACTGACATAGGCTTTATCCAGCTTCTCTAAACTTTATTCATTATATTTCAGTTTTTAATAATATGTTTCAGTCCTAAATATACAAATTGATCAAACTAAACGTTTAATAATTTTAATAAAATAGGATAATAGATGTTCACATTCACAGTGCAGTCACTCTGCATACTTACTAGAAAACAATCACTGCAGAGTCACTAAGAACTGATCATCTGAGCACAAAGATTCACATACTGCACACCTATTGAAAAGTACCTGTTCAGTCATTCTGACAGTCATGTCTTCCAGAGTTTTATATTTAAACAAAAGAATAGTTCTTCATTATTATGAGTTTTTAATTTAGTAATTCTTCTGTAGGATCTTTGATCTCTGATTATTTGCAATGATTCAATCTAATCGTGGTAAACTATATTAATCAGCACTTGCTTAATTTTTCACTTTTCTTTAACGAGAGTTAGTTCTTATCAGAGTAATAACTTCTGATTGTTACATAGTCATGTGAGTCAGCCAAAAAGAAAGTTTTATTTTCCTGATTACTGACAGTGTGGTACATGGGGGGAAATGACTCATGTTACCAGGATTGTAGACCACAGGTCCTTTTCTGGAAAGGACTGTGATTAAGGAAGGTGTGCCCACCTTGGCACTGTTAATTTTGGCATGAAGAGCAAGCAGTAACTCAATGAAAGGGCTCTCTGCTTTTCTTACTTCTGTAGAAAATAGAGGTCTGCTGTGTCATTTTTCTTGTTAGATGTAATCTGTTTTTAGGTTTTTTTCTGAAATGTTCACAAGACTGATTTTAGATGGGGAGGGTGAAATAAATAATTATTTATTTGGTGTGACTGATGTATTCCATATTGAGCTTAGGAAGATCAAAAAGATTTACTATGAGTAAGGCCAAGTGATGGACAAAATCATAAAGGAAAATACAACCTCTCTTAAAGCCTCAATGTTACCAATTCTTATCAGAGAAATAAATCTGTCCTTTTGTTATAAGAGAAGTGAGATATTTATCACTGCTGTTTGTCTCTAGAAACAGTCACCTTTCCATATTAAGAATCTATGGACTCGGGGGTGAGCAGATCTGTTACTGTGAAATTGTATATTTTTGTACATGGCCTAGACCAGTCTGATGGCAGATGGCTGTATTCAAGCCTACTTACAGAAAATTAGTCTACAATAACAGAAATAGGAGTTGAGACTTCAAAATATCCTTGCAATTGTTAGCCTGTAAATGATGTATCAAAAGTGTAAGTTTTGAAAGGTGTGAGTAATTGAGATGCAAATAAGATTGAAGTCTGTTCCCAGAAAAAAAGCATTACTATTTATCTGAAGTTTTATGTAAATAATTTCTTTTCTGTTGTATTTGGCATAGGTTTGATGTGAAATCATTCTATAATACTATTAAAAATATGCCTTACCTTCTTTCACATGGTGAGCAGCTAGAAAGTCAGAGCGGGAACTTTTACTGCTACTCTTTCTTCCACAGGTGTAGATTAATTCCATGGCTTTTCAAAAGCTTGAAATTTTAATGCTTCAGCATTTGCCATAATGTACAAAGAATTTTGAGAAAGATACTGGGATAAGGGAAGAAGGAACTAGCAATTATTATTTGTCTGAATATATTAATTTTTGACCTAAAGAGAGACCCCTAAAGACTGATGTGGCGATTCACTTTTCATATCCTTTTCATCTTTGTTCTTTTTTTTTTCTGTCAAGAGGGACAGTATGGTTTCCAGATCTACTTGTGATATTGTGTTATGTTTGTGTGTACAAATGAACAGTAAGAACTAAACAAAAGCATGTAAATAAATCTGTGTGAAACATTGATTGAAAGGCTGGGTAATTAAGAAGTTTGACTACTACTTTTAAATCTAGATTCAGTCTGGTACTGTAAACATGTAAATTCCTGAATAATTACATTTCTAGCAGACAAATGTGGAAAGAAATTATTTTCTCTTGTGAAAACCACAAAGGCTAAAGAGTTTGGGGTAATTAATTCCTGTGCTTGTCCTTCACTGTAGCTACAGAACTTAATGGAAAATGCACTGTAATTAATTTAGATCTTCAGTCTTTCAATCCTTTTACTTGATTCTCTGATTACTTATCACTTAAAGTTATTTATTAAACAATTTAAAGTTACAAGTCCAAACAAAGAGGGAGGAAATTTTCCTTCTGCTTTGAAAAATTGCATCCCTGCCCATGGCAAAGGGGTTGGACCTTGAGGGTCTTTAAGATGCAAGTTGCTTCCAGTGAAGACTAAATGAGAGATACTCAAGCAGAGAGGACATTACTTTTCCCCTTTTCCCTTCCCTCCTCAGTCTATGGTATTAAGGCAAAGATCAAGGGATTTGGGTTGGTTTTTTTTTTAATTCCTGCTTCATAAATTTGAAAGAATTTTAAGAATTATTATAGGTCATAGAAATACAAGTGATATACAACAGAAATGTAAGATTCCTTCTAACCCTGACCATTCTGTTATTCTAGATGTAAGTATTGATGTTTGTTCTTAGGAAATAATTAATTTCAGTGATCTGAACTTGGGCATAGCGAGACCCAATCTGAACCTTCTGGAATGTAAGTGTTGAAAAATCTCTTAGAAAAACAGTCTTCAGGAATACTGTTTATTTTTAGCTTTTCTTAAGAAAAATTATCTTCTCAAGTTTTTCTTCAGAAATCAGACCCTTCAAAACACTTCAGAATATCTTTAGTTTCTGACTGTTGACTCTTGTTTCCCAATTTATCTGTCTGTAGTGAATTCCCTAAAGGCTGAGACCATCTGGTCCTTCAGTTTATTTAACTGTTTCTCAGTTTTTGTGAGCTTTGAATTAAAACTGTCAGGCTCAAGGTTTTTAACCATAATGATTTTTCAGACATCATTAATTTTAATGTTTCCAGGATCTGTTCCATTTTTGCACTTACGCTTATTTCCCACAGGAGTAAGAGTTTCCTTTCTTGTAGAATGTGCTTTAAAAGGGGATTAAAATGAAATAAGTAGGGGGAATCACTGACTTGCAATTCAAGTCTTTATTGGAGTTACTTCAAATTTTCATTAAATAGGTGCTTATGCATTTGCATGGTTTCATGTAACCTCCCATTAAGTATAGAAATAAATCTATTTTTCCAGTGGACAAACCTCCTCAGATGTGTGTGGTGATTATATATGCTAAGTGAACACATAATAGTACATTAATTATTAACACCTTCTGTAAGGGTTAACCACCTACTCTCAAAATACCTCTGGGAGGCTAATAAGTATTACTTATCCTCGGGGGTTTTTTAATTGACAAGATGTACAGACACTGATTTAAAAATTCTGATGGTACCTTTCACATCTTTTCTACAGGAGTTGAATATTTAGTATACATTTGGTTAAACTAACATGTCTTTTACTCTACTGAGAGAATTAGTTACCATTTACTATCCCAGTGAAAGACAGTGAAATGCTAAATATGTTTTTATGGATCTTTTGTGATATATATATTATGTAAGTCTTCTTACAGATTTTTAAAAAATATCTTAATATTTCACTAAAAATAATACTTTGGGGATCATTATCACTGCATAAAACCAGAAGTTTAATATTGATATAGACATGAAAGATAAAAACACATATTATATTGATCATGACTTTATCATGGTTGTTTTAAATGCCCAGAGCAAGAACTTAAATAGTATAGTAGATAAATCACAGAAATGTCTAGGGATCACTGCTGTGCTTGCACTCTTGTATTAAAGAACAGGAACCTTAAATATTATCCTCTTAAAAAGTGAGATTGTAGCACAAGAGAAAGTAATTAAGACAAATGCTACCACAGAATGTGAATCTTGGGTCACATCATTTACTCTTCAAGTCTGTATTTTTCCACTGCTACCATCACAGCTCCTTTGATTTCCTTTGCTGTGACCTGAATCACATTAATTCACAGAATGATCGAGATTTCAAATGAAGAAGGGTTTACCAGATCTTAATAAGGGCTCCTTCTGTAAGGACATCTGTACTTTTCCACATGGTAGACTTGAAGTTTTTTGGTGGCTCTCCCACCTCAGGAGTCCCAGGGGCCTTGAGGAAAGGTGTAAGGCTTTAGTTCAAACTTCGAAACTCACCTAACTATGACAAGAATATTTTACTTTTAAAAATACTTATCTGCTGAAATCAGTTCAGCTGAACTTCACACTTTAATATTAATGTTTTCAGAAGTGATTTGACTGGGGGAGGGTAGCAGACACAATTGTAAGGGTGTTATTTTGTATATAAAGGAGAAGAGGTTTATTTACTTGTTTTAAGACAATCTCTCTTCGCTTTTTTTTTCTTTTTTTACACTCAGAGATTGAAGTAATGTTAGAATTTTAGCAGCCCATACTATGTAGTAGTGGGTGCTGTCATTAGCTAGTCTCACTGCTTAGGAAATCAGGGAGGTGTTATGCTTCTTTAGTTTTTCTTCTGTACATAAAATTGTGCTTAAAGCCAGTTAAAGATGTCAAAGTTGAGATATCTGTAAAAAATAGCTTCAGTTCCTGGAGTTCGATCAGCTTGTCACATCTTTGCTTCTATGTTTTTCACAGTACATTTAATCTCAAAGCCTAAGATATTCTTGGGAATACTGGCTAATTTTCCCTTCTTTAGAAGCATCAGTAATTTTCAAGACATACATTCTTCAGGCTGCATATTGCTTTGCACTATTGTAGCAATTGCTCCTTAGTTCCATGTGAAGCCTTTAGTGTGACCTTCCTTACAAGCACCTGTTGTCTTTGTTGTGCTGTCCCAGAGTAATTAATGGCACTGTCCTAATGGCAAGGGTTGAATGCTAATTTGGCATAGAAATCTTGATAGAAGGGTTTTGCACTCCTTGTACTTTAACTGAAGGTCACTGTAGAAGTACATTTATGTTTAGAAGATATAATCCTTTTATATTTATTTATTTTTATTTATTATATATATAATTTCATCTTTTACATCAGCTAAATAACATCCCCAATGGGTAAGACAGCATGGAGTCCTCCTTGTCAGTTAGAAATTACCAGAATACAAATATTTAACATTAATACTGTTGTGCAGACATCATGAAAATATATGCCAATACTTTCCTAGTGATGTTTAAATTAATACTTTTTATGTGAAGAGAATTTCCAGTGTAAGATATAGGTTCATTGCAGATTTTTAGTCACAACTCTAACTTGCATATATTGGTAATTAATCTGTTTGTACCAGTGGAGGTTCCATTGGCAAAGATTAAAACTACCATCTCTGTGTTTACACTGAATATTAAAATGAGGTTTATTCTGAATTTGTTTCCTAATTCAAAGTTTCCATTTCAATCTCAAAAAGCTTTAACTGTAACTTACAATGTAGTGTAGTCCAGCTTTAAAACTCTGGCAGGTTTATAAGACACAGATTCATGCTGTGGTCCAGCTCACCTCTGATGTGCATCTCAAGCAGAGCTGAGGCTGTTTGCAATTGCCTCAGTAAGTTGGCTCTGCTCATTCCTGTGTTTGAAACAAAGAAAAAGTACAGGAGATTTCCTAATTTCCCCATGAAAGAAACAAAAAGCATTCCCAGCTTTTCCAAATGTCAGCATCTCTATCCTTTCAGTGGATGTGTCCAGAGACCAGGAGGATGGAGGAGGATTGCATGACAACAGGCTAAGGTGTGACCAGCCACCCTCCAATGGAGGCAATGTTTGGATGCCCTTTTAGTTAGGAGTTTTCCTTGCTTTTCTACCTTGAATATGCACCCTTGGACAAAAACTAGGGCTCAGGTTTACTACAGTTCTTCTGCCACTTCACACATTGTCAAATGATTGTTCAGGTACTAAAAGAAAAATCTCAGTAGAGTTTTAAATTAAGGATTAGAACATAGCTGTAAATTAACAGGAATGTGATTATCTACAGCTTTGCAGAGACAGTAAAAATTAATAATGATTGCTAAGAATGACTGAATAGATATTTCTCTGTTTGCAGTTATTAACCAGATGCTGCTTGGAGGATATTTCTCTGGTTTTCTCATTTACAGGTGATAAATTTTCTCTGGAATGTAAAATAGGCTTTGCCTTTTTCAATATAAGGGCATATTTACTTCAATGCCATTGAATGACACTGAAGGATATTTTACCACAAGAGGAGCAAATTTGCCTATCTCTATCAGAAAAAAAAAAGCACCCAAATGCAAATCTGCAAATCTTAGGCTGCTGGAATGTTTGTATAACAAAATGCATTAAAGCAAAGAAGATTGACAGAGTTAACTTGATTTGCCTGTGTTGAGCCTTATTAAGCACTCTATCTCAATATTACGGACTTAATTAGCTGGAATCATAGTTACATCACCTTCAATAGGGAGGATAATTGGTATGAGTTGAAGCAAGTCTAATAGGCTTGACCTTCAGACACATATTTGAATGGTTAGGAAGTTAAATGCGTACTATATTTACCTGGAGGTTCAGACTGATCAAGTCTTCAAAAGAGAGAGCTGCAGAAGTCAGTGCTGAGAAAGTCAAGTGCAGGCATACACACATTTTAAATGTAGCTAGAAGCTGAACTTTTTCCTGGACTCCAAGCACTTTTGTAAAAATGCTGCTGACTGGAGCATGTGGTTCTATGTCTAGGGAATGAAATTGCAATCAAAGCAGTAACAGGTTGTCAGTAAGAGCAAAAGAACTAAAGGTTTCATGTTTAATGCCATAGACTTAATATACCAACATTAGTTTTCTTCCAAAAAATTAAATCTACCTGCTATCTTCTTTGTAATTTTTGCATATGGTTTCCATATCCACATTTCACTCAGAAATTGCTTAACAGATACTGTGTTTATAGCTACATGCTTCCTCAAATGCAGTCCAGAGCAGTATAATGATGTCTGCCAACTGGGAATGTGCCTGAGTGTCACTGACATGGTCTGGGCATGTTTATCTTCACTGGACAGGGCTGACAGTGAAACCAGAACAGCCTGAAGTGAAAGCAGCCTCAACTCCTTCTCAACAGAATATCCTCCTGAATGTCTTGAGAACCATACCCTGTACATATACTGTGGGAGGAGAGACATCTTTTAAGTGTCCTGTTCTCATTTCTCCATGTAGGTGTTAGCCCATGAATTTCCAAGGCCTCTGTAAAGGTACTTGTTGAAGTGTTTCAACTGTATAAATCTCATCCTTAATTAATGATGCTGAGCCTGGGACACATCAGTGAAGGATGAAGAGCATAGAGACTAAAGACTAATCAGTTTGTTACGGAGTCTTTGGCAGTGGCTAAAAGCAAGGGCTTGGGAAAGGATGTTTGAACAGGGCAGCCCTGAAGAGAAAGTGTCCCAGAACATTTCTCCAGCTCTGGGTTTTCTTGTGCAGTCTTAACTAGGGGAGCACCCTATGATGAGTTGTTATTAGGGGCTTTCTTCTTAGAGAAAAAGGCAGAATTGTAACTTAAACAAAACTTTAAACTATGAACTTTATCTGTGGCTGCCAGGGATACTCCTGTACTTTTTTTGTATTATTAACAGCTCTACTAGAAAATATAGTGGAACGCTGGACTTCTGTGAAATTCAGATGTTAAATGAGTTTTAGTACGTGACAGCTGAGAAACTTTACCTGAATAGACAATTAGGAGAGTTCAGGAAGTCTTATTGTTGCTAATGAAAATTACAGCACTTTCAGTACTGCGTAGTGCATGTTCTGCCAAAATAGGATACTTAAGATCTGATACTCAGCATCCTTTGTGATACTTGGCTGAAAGGCATGATGTGCACCGCCTTAGTTCTGTCATGACTATTTACAAGCATGTCAGAGGAGCTGCCTCTCATACATACTTTATTTTTCCTTATTTTAGGAATTAAAGCTTATAGTGATCTATGTGAGAAATTAATTTAAGAATATCAGTAAGATGTTAAATCCTAAATAATTGTGTAACTCTTGTAGGCTCCTGGAAATGACTACTTAACATAAGTAGCTAAAAATAATCTTTCAAATACTGCAAAATAGCTGCACTGGGTTTGAAGCTGCTACACTTACTTTCTGATATAATATGTGGTAAATATTCAGTGATACATGATTCCTGAGTTCTGTAGAAATTATCCTGATTTTGTGTAGCTCTCCCTGAGATGTTTTACTGAATATCTTTCAAAATGTGTGTATGTATATAGATGTGTGTCTGTGTATGTATATATACATAAAACCCAGGTATAAACACACTTAAATATCTATATATGTAAGTATGATGATGGGAAAAGTATAAAAAATTATGCTTAGTCTTGACTCTTGCCAAATACCTTCCTGAACGGATTCATGGTTAAGGAACATTGCTGTCATGGTCTATTATAGGTAAGAGTTTTTGCTTACTCCATTATGATTTTTTTTGCAATGGAGGTCCTACTCTTTTGTCTAATCTGACTATGTGATTTTATTTGGGTAGCATGTTAGAGATACTTTTAGAGTGCACTGCAGCTCTCCTTCAGTAGATCAGAAAATGAAAAGCATAGACGAACTTATTTACATTACTAGTTGTTAATTCAGAAATTAATTTTAATGAAATTTAACGTAGAAGCATCAATATACAGTCCTGTGTGATCCTTCAGGATCAAGTACCAGTGATTGTTCAGTTGTTCTTGTTCCTGGGACATTAGTAGAGTTTCATTGGTGAAATCACCCAAATTAGAAACTTCCACTGATCACATACAGTATCTATAATTAGGTTTTTCTTAACACTGTTTTATAGACCTCTTGAAATTAGTCCACAGATTCTCAGGGTTCTGTAGTCCATGTGTTGAAATCTGTTGACTAAGTAGTGTCGACATAATTCATCAGTTAGCCAGGTGATGAAACTTAGGTTATTGGCTTTTTACCTGTGCCTCTTCCCAGAGGGAAGAGACAAAATGAGCTCTCTTCATATTTTATTTCTCTTGACTCGCAGCACTAATATTGCTTTTATAAAGGTGGAGTGCTTTTAGTTCTCTAGCTTGCCTTTTATGAAAGTGATGGGTTTTGTATCAGATACATGGTTGCTTCATCCTTTTGTAAAACACAATTGCTATTCTATAAAAGTGGACTAAGTTTTTCTTTATACCCAGTGACAAATGCATTTCAGAAGCAACTGCAAAGCACTGCATTTCACTCTGGTAGGCCATAAGTTATGTATATGTGGTTAGAATGCTCTGACAGTGGTCTTTTGTATCCAGGAAATGTGTCCCAGTAAACAATATCTAAAACTCTTACCTAGAAATTGTTACTAGAAATTGTACTTAATGTAGAGTAGAGCCTTAATGTTCTCTGCAATGGTCATCTGCTGAATCTTCTAAATTGTATCTAAAAGGAAAAAAGAAGTTTCTTCTTCACAGTTTCTTCATTCTATATAACTGATTATTTTAAAAAAGGTACTTTAGTTTGAGTAAAATGTAGATTTTGATACTGGAAGACTTTACTTATTGACCATATTGTCTTCTACTCTGTAACACTGACAAATTCTAAACCTCAAGTGTCTCATATACAGAAGACTGCTAACAAAAGGCATCCATTTGTTCTAAATAAAAATTCCCCTGATAATATTTGTGTTTAGCTAATTTGCTTGAGAATATAGCATAATCATTTCACAGAAGAAGGGAAAAAATAAAACCACTGCAATGACTTCTGTGTTGATTTTCCGTGTAGGCAGATATTTCCGTCATTGTATTTTATTATATGTATATATTATATTTATAGATTTATTAATATATTTAGTATCTATTTTATTATATATTTTTGTTATTTTATTATGACAGGGTTTTTTTTCCATTCTAAAGAGAAGTGCCAAAGAATTAATGACTTTAGATTATTCACTGTATCTCACTGTTACATTTTACTTTCACATCATTTATGCAGTAAACAAAAATCCTCTCTTTAGAAATAATATTATTTCAGGCAAACTTCCCATATTTTGTCATGGTAGCCAAAAAGACACATTTTAATGAACAGATTGGAGAGATGGACTGTTTCTGTCATCTTTCACTTGGTGTCAAATCCATTCCCTTCCATCTGAAGCCACTAAAGTCAGATTGTGTTTTCTCTGCATGGCATGGATGGGAGGGAACGTTTATGAAGAACGAAGAGGAACATTGCTGGATGTTTGCCAAAAAAGAGAGAAATCAGCACTTTTTTTCTCAGCCTGAATACACCCCTCTTCAGAAAGATTTGTTGGAAAGGTTGAAAAGTTCAGATTCCCCTAATGTAATGTTAGTGTTTATGCAACATTTTTGTTCCATTTAATCTTCCCCACAGAATCAAATGCGGCTTAGGGAACTGAGGTTATGCCACCACTGTACTGTTGATTTTGTGTTGTTTTTTTAATGGTGCTGCTAAATCCCCTTCTTTTTTTTTTTTTTTCTTTTTTTTTTTCTGTTCCAAGAACTCTCATTTAGAGAGGATTTAATTTAACATGTTGCATCTTCATTTTCCTGCCCTGCAATGGAAAATACCCACGCCTCATTTTTTATGTGGGCTTCAGAATACTTTCACAGTCTTTAGGGCAAGTGCAGGGAGAAGAGAGAAAGCTCATGAACTTGGAAATTTTGGCATGTTTATACATTGATTTAAGTTAATATAGACAATCTTTTCTAACTCTGTTACTTTGAAAGCTTTATGACATCTGTTGGCACTGCTGGTGAATTTCCAGCTATGAGACCCATATGGTATGATGGGAACATCGGTTGAGTTCAAGATTTGTTAAAATGTACCCTAACTGCCAGATTGTGTGGATGTTGCAGAGTTTCTTCTCAATTATCTTTTGCTTAGTTGTTATCTCAAGTTAAGGAACTTTTATTTGTGTTCCATTGTCTTTTTCAGTAATAGGAGAATTTCAGTCTGTCCAGGGATCTCTCCTTAATTCCCAGACTTGTTTGCTAGCTGGAACAGAGACACTATGTTTTAGCAAGGTCTAGGTCTTGTGCTGCATTTTTCACAGGGATATGTACCTTCAGAAGAATTTTTTGCTGCTTCTCTGTCATAATTATTAAACATAGATATTCAAACACAGTTTTCATTTAAATATATAAATAAGAATTGAATGAAGTTAGCACCAAAACTAAATATCATGTCACAAGGAGCCAGTGAAAAAATATGGGGTTTTTTATCTAAAAAAAAATTATTTTCTATTCTCAGTCCAGTGAAGCAAGGACATGCCTTTGAACAATCAGCCTATAGGATGATTCCTATAAGAAAAGTAGTCAAAGACCCAAACAGCACTTTATAGTGGTTAAGAATATAAAATGTAGCTAGTGCACAGCTAATCCTATGAAGATATTTTCAAGAATTGACAAAGATCCTTTTTAAAAATAACACTTGTTAAATAATGCTGCTTCCTTGAGTTAAAACAATATAAATATATCTATTATCCTCTTAAAGGCAAATATTTTCGTTTTTAAAAAATATGGGGTTTGCAATAAAGGAATTCTAAAGCTTCTGAAATAAAGTGTATTTACTAGCTATTCAGAAATGGTTAATTGGGGTGTTACCTTGTAGGAATAATGTTCCTCTCCCTGTTGCCTCTTTCCTGAGCAGTGTGAAAGAGAGGCATAAACTGATTTGGGCTAAGTCACCGTTTCAAAGACAGACCTGTAAGATTATAAAATGTAGCCAGGAAATACATAAATTTGATGTGAATAAAAGGTTTTCATTAGAATTGTCTGTATTGAAACTAGTCCATTATTTTGGCAAAGTAACGATGTTGTATAAACCATTTTCCTGTGTACAGGCCATACAACATTATGTGGAACGTGCCTCCTAAAACATGGATATTCTTTGGAGCTGTAACTAATTTATTTAAATATTGAAACAATATAATCTTTGATTCTGATTTTGTTAGGTTTTTTGTTCTAGAGCAGACTTGTGCACAAGCCGCCACAAATTTGTAAACGCCTACAGTGCAACTGGGATAAATTGAATTTATTTTTTGAGTGGATGAAATATTTGGTGGTGAGAATACAGATAGTTTATTCATGCAATAGAAGGATGGCTATAAAATGGTAGGTCTGTTTATGTTCAAAATCAGAGATAATTTGTAAAGGTTAACAGAATAATATTAGGCCCTTTTAATGAAGACCTGCGAGAGCTTTGGATGAAGATGCTGAGATGTCTTGAAGTCATCAGATTATCTAATAAGCCTAAATACAACTAAAGGCTTTTAAATGTTTGTCTGATACAGGCCCTCTGCAATTTCTTAAACAAAGACCTTCAAATATTTTGACAACAGCTCCACTTCTTTAAATTTCAGACATATGCTTTATTCAAAATTTTACATTTTTCTGTTTCTGTTGAATTAACCACTTTCACACATCTCACTGTCATGTTTGAATGTTTTCTTTTAAACTCTGATAGTGTTTCCTTTCCTGAAATTTTTCACTTGTTGTTCCAGAACTTATCAAAATAATCAGAATAAGCTACTCCTAAATGATTTAGAATATCAATGTCTTTCATGTCTTATTCATGACAATATGTAATATTGACTGACCCAATGAAGCCTTCTGGAATCCAAGCAGAAATCTTCTCTGCTGTAATCTTCTGTCAAAATCTGCTTTTTGCATTCCTTATTTTGAGCCCATGTGAGCTCATATTTTAGCACTTTCAGCAAAATTGTATATCTCTTATGTGCTTAAGTTAAGATACATTGCAAATATTTCTTCATTCTTATCCACTAGTCTAATTATTCTGACCAAAATAATTAAATTAGGATGGTTTAATATGATTTCTTGCTGGCAAATCTGTGTTGTCTGTTTATCATCATGTTATCCCCAGGTGCTTGGAAATTGATTTTTGAATAATTTTTTTAAGTAAATTTTCAGATATCCCAGTTTAGTCAACCATTCTGTGAATCCCAAGATGCATATAAGAAGGAGGGAAATGAAGTGCAAGTGCTGGTTTTGCTGCCTTAATTCTAACCCTCCCTCTTTTCCACATGTTGTCAGGCCTAACAGATAAAAATCTTGTTTGAGCTGATGACAGCTCTAGCAGATTGCTAAGTCCTGTGGAAATGCAAATCTAAATATGGTTTTATTCTTTCCCTTCCACTCTTTTTTTATTGTCTACTCTGATATCCATTTTATTAAAATTATCCCCAGTGCTTGGTCACAAGCAGTTGCTTTCTGAAGACAAAAGGAAAAATTTTCAAATTGTTTCAGACTTCTCTGTTATTAGTGATTCACTTTTTTGTTGCAATGAAAGACCCTTTCATGCCTCTTTTGCTTGCAACTTTTAATGTTTTTGTGATTTGCTTAATGCACCTTACTTGTCATTACTTGTCTCCCTAAAGAATTGATAAAATTCCTTTATAGGTGATATTGTTTACACTCTTGGTACTGTTCCTTTTTTAAATGTCAGTCAGACAAGAGATCTCAATTTAGACTCTTAAGTGTCTTCATACAGTTCATTTTTATCTTCCTGTTTGGAATGAGTTATTTTTCTGCCTCCAGAGCTAGGTTTCAGTTTTGAGGATTTTTTTCAGGAACGAAACCTTGACTGTTTGCCCAGGAGATCCTGTCTTTTGTTTCCTCAATTTGTTGAAGTCTGGTTTTGGAATGTTATTGTTCTTAATGCACTGTGGCAATTCTTTCCTTTTGTGGTATTTGAGAGCTTTGTTTTAAGGCAACTTTCACTTAATCTCTTGACTCTTGACCAAGTCTCTGTACAAGTAGGAACTGCAACAGCAGCCCTGACCAGTACTTACCCACTTGTTTATCTTTCTGAGGCTATTTCCAGAAGAACTTGTTAGACAATCCACATCCTCCATTGCTTACATAACAGCATTAGGGTAGTTGGTTTGCCATCATCCCCACTTCCTAGCTTTTGGCTGGTTTTGCTAATTGCTCTGGTCATTCACCTGCTGCCTGCATTGGATGTATCATTGATCCCTACTGTGGCATTGGTTCATTTTTTCTTTGGTTTTATTCTTACCCAAGGATAATGGTCTCTGTTAGGTCCTAACTCTCACCTGTTCTAGAATAGCAGGAGAATATATTCATCACAGCTGCATCTCTGCCTCCGTTTTTTACTTGTATGTCCTTTCTTAAGAAGTGTTTCATAGCTTGAGGAGAGGACACTCTATCACAGTACTATACATAATGGGAGATTGATACTACCTTTTATTTAAAAGAATAAAATCTGAGCTCATAAACTAAACCTAGTGACTTGAGTGAACTGTGCTAAATGACTGGGAAGTATGTCATGATCGATGTTTTGAGTACAGCATTTATGACAGGAGGAAGAAAAAGTATAGAAGCCTGAATGAGAAAAAAGGACATTATTCTTCTAAGGGCATGCCCAATACTGATAAAAGTGTGACAACTCAAAATTTTCCAAGATACTTAGCAATTACAAGATCAGCTGGAAAAAGTCTTAACAAGTCGGAGTATAGGGTATGAAATGATTGGAAACTCTTAGAATGAATAATTGAAAAATAGGATTGAAATCTGAACGAGAACTGCTTTGTTGACAGAAATTTTGAATAGAATTTGGTGTGAAATGCTTGTGCAGATTAGCAATAAGATTAGCTAAATATTCCATTTATTGAGAGCACATTTCAAACACATGGCTGGAATATAGAAAAAAGAAGCATGTAGACATCAAAAACTATTTTTACTTATACAGAAAAATAAAGGGAAAATGAAGATGATGTGGACTAAAGATGCTGCTTAAAAGGCAAATTTCCTCTCTATGCACTTGACAGTACATACAGAATTTTTGCCATTGCTTAGCATGCAAGGAAATCTGCATTTCTTGTCCACAAGAAATTTCTTGTTCTAAGAGTTCCCTGCCCTATAACAGCGAGGAGAAGGAGTTAATGAGTTCAAGGGGGAGGGAAGATGCCCATTAAACCTTTGATCACAGGAATCTCCTGTCCGGGGCTCCTGTTCAGGGTAATGTGTAACAGCTGTGGCTGCTCTGCCGACGGACCACAGTAATGATTGCAGAATGGCTGCTCTGCTGCTGCTGGGAAGCCTAGGGGAGGAATTTGCTCTCTCCTTTTACTCTGCAGCATGTAGAGCTAATTTACTTTGCATTGCAAGGCTGTGTAGAGTTTGCTTCTAAATACTTACTTGAAAATGAAATTTCTCAGCAGAAAATTAACTCCAAAAACTTCTACGTGGTCATGTGCATATCATACGTTTGTTATAGGCATTCAAAATTATTTATTTGGTTATATCAGTGGTAGTATCTTTCCAAAAATAGTCTGTGGAGTGTAAACATCTGTTTTATAAGCTCATAAAGGGACTTTTTTTGTAGTTTATAGATGGTTTTATTTAATCTCTCTGAAACCAATATGTAAGGTTTTACTGCGGTGTAGAGACTTACTTTTTACTGCCTTCATTACTTTTTTTTCTGAAGTGCTTCCTAAGAATTACAGGTCTCTGTAGCAACGAGGGTTTGGGGGCTTGTTACATAATAACAGGTATGCTACTTTATATTGTTACTTAGTCTGTGAAAATCTCCTAACGCAAAATTTATTGTTCAGGAATGATACCGGTGGCATCACATAATCAATATCTAGTGCATCTCATCAGATAAGAAGCTATGTCGATTTTTTTTGGTTACTGTTCTTTCTTTAGATAGTAAATACAAAGCACGCACTTCAATTTTATAGAGGACTTGAATGTCCTGAGTGCTACTGTTCTCCACTTCCTTGGTTTTTCATCTACCAGGACTTACTAAAAATAATTTTCAGTCCTGGGGAATTTTATGTTGTTTTGTTTGCATTAGAGGCCATCCTGCCATTACAAATTCATACCATGTTCTGTAGGAGTCTTCATACTTACTTCTACATTCAAAAACGTAGTTGTTGAATTAAAACATAGAATTCTACACCAGAGTTTCAGATAAATTTTGCCTTTCTTTTGACATTTCAGAGCCTTTTGAGGCAAAATGTCATATGACACAAATAATTATGAAAACACGTTAGAATTAACAAAATAGTTGTGTATTAAAAATACCTAGATATTTTTCTATCTCATATGTTATGACTTCTTTTAATTCTCATTTCATAACATTTTAACATTCTGGTTTAAGGAACACTAACAAATAGCACTGAACTGTGGGTAGACATTGGTGGACAGCAAAGGGATAAGAGGGTATGTGTTCCCAAACTTCTGGAACTGAGTGGAAGCTTCTATCAAGTATGTATGTAATCATCCATTTTCCTTCAGATCTGCATTCATATTTGATAGTTCTTGCAGATTCATTCCAAGCTTCCAGAGTATGGGGACTGAAGGTGGTCTTTGATCTTTGTTCATTTGAAAGATCAATGATGGAAATATCACTGAATTCTACTATAACAACTTAATTAAGAGAGTAGAAGTGAAGAAGTATTCTGTGAAGAAGGTATGATGTTTAGTGCTTGAATACTGGTGCTATTTCATAGCATTAGTTGCATTTGCCTTTTTAATTTTCCATTGTCTGGTAAGCCACCTCCCCAAAGAGGCTTGTAGAAGGACTTTGTGTGCTCAGCACTCCAGCAGGACCAGGATCATGGACTGTTTGAGAGACCATGAATGCCCCAGCTTGGTACTGCAGGCTGGCTGCCTCCCACAGTTACCCAGAAGTGGTAGGAACACAGCTGGAATGCTGTTCCCAGGTGTAGCTCTCCAGAACAGGGACAACACGGGCATTGCAAGTCAGCAAGGGGCCACGAATGGATGTAGAGAAGATATGGAGTGATGGAGCAGCAGTTCTCATGGCTCCTGTAGAGAGCTTTGTGGGTAGGTGGGTTTGGGTACCTCAGCTGTTTAGGTAAGACAAGGCACAGGATAATACAAATGTGATCTTTTGCAAAAGGCTTCAGACTAGGACACAGGGGAGCTGGGTTGTATTTTTGCCTGCACACCACTTTCTGCATGATGATTCTTACTTAAATAACCTGATTTCTTTGAGACTCTGTTCTACAACCTGAGAAATTAAGAGATAATTGCTATCTTGTATGTTTATGTAAAATGTTAATGAAGTGCTTTCAAATATTTGAATAGATAATGCTATAGGGGTTAAAAGTGTTCTTTTATTAACAATTAATTTTTCTTTTGCTAGAGTTTACTACAATATTCAGTTCTTGCTGCATTTGATTGTAAATGAATTCATTGGGAAGCTGAACAAATCCATGAATTTATGACAGATAAATATTTCTATAAAGCAATTTACATGGCTAATCTGGCAAAACTTTGTAAAACGATGTAAATAATTTAACTTCAGAATATCTAATACAAACTTTTTGATTGTTGCTGTAAGATCAACTACAGTAATTAAAATAATTACATAAAGTTATGCTCCCTGACAAGTGCAAGATTTCAAGGGAAACCATTGTATTAGGCATATAGAAATTCTGTACCAGAAATTTTGCATTCCTACTTGATCACTTTTTTGTCAGGTGAGGAAATGTTTTCTGTCTCTATTTGTGCTGCTCTTGTTTCCAGAGTATACAAACTACATTAAATTTAGTTTGTCCTGAGCCAAATTCGTATGATTTTTTTTTCTCAAATGCTGTTGCTAGTGGTTTTCTTTAGACAGCAGTATATAGGGGTGTGCATTACTTTGCCTGACTTTAGTTAAATATGAGATTGCAAGTTGCAAATTCTCTCCAGTCAAAAGTGTGAATTGCAAGAGTATAAGCCTTGCTCAGCAAAGCACAATTATTATTATATAGTCACTCTAGAATTTTCTTTGCACATTCCTGCATTAGGGTATATACATCCTTCTCAGATTGGATCTCACAAAGAGCTTTTGGTCTTCTTCGACCTTTAGGATTATTTTTTGCTTTTTCTAAACCTATGGTTTTGTGCTTGAATATCAGGACATATTTTGGGGATATTTCTGCGTGAGATATCAGTAGAATTCTGGTACTTAGTACAGATTTCCTTATCCTGTGTAAAAGCAGTGTTATTCTAACTGTTCTGCTCTGCCTGCCAGTGCCAGAATTGCTGTCTGCGCCGTTACTCTTGGAATGTAAGCAAAAAGACAGTTGGACCATTGTGAGGCAGGTAGGCACATCGCCTGGCCAAATGCCCAGGAGCTTGTCTGAGTCTCCCAGTAGTGCTTGCCTCAAAAATGCTCTAATGAGTAAAATGGTGTAGGCAAACTGTGCATTCATTCTGAAATCCAGCCTCGTAACTACTTTTGCACAGTACTGTAGATCTGGCATCTTGAAATCACATTTAAGCTACCCTTGCCTTGTGTAAGAGTGATATCCTGTAAATGGGTTTTAAATTGCATTAAGGTCCCCTGGAAATGAAATGCATAAACTCTTCCTCTCATATTGAAATGTATACACTGCTAGTCCCCATGAAAGCACTGTATCATGTCCTTGGGAAAAAAAATGGTGTTGTTACTTTTCCTTATTTATATATAGAAGTTGGAGGATTTCTAATTAACTAATTAGTTTGGTTACTCTGAGTGTTCTATGTGAATTCAATTTTTTTCTCAGGATTTTAATTTCATAATAGTTGTTCTATCTTTGAGCAACAGAAATTTGAGGGGGTTTTAAGTGTTGCTAGGAGATTGAAGAAAAATTACTGATTTCCTGCCCCCAGGAAAGGTTGGACACTTAGTTCCCTTGTAGCTGAGAGATGATGTAACACAATCATGTAAATTCTGAAGTTTGGCTTCTGTCTTCTCCCTCTGTGCTTATGGAATTGTTTGGGAGATTTCATCATGAGGTGCTTCATGTATTTCTTTAACAGCTACTCCATGTGAGCACTAAAGATAAGGAGCAGAATTAAAACTTCTACCATAAAGATCCATTTGTAGATTGGCTTTCTGGCTCTTCACAATTATATCATTTCTGTCAACACCACATTTGAACTGTGCATTTGTTCTCACTTGAGCAGCCATTTCATCATTGCTTTTTCTGCATCTTGTCCTGAATCTTTTTCATCTTCATACAATTTGTAGCTGCTCTGAACATTGTTTAGTTTGGGTGATCCCTAAAAAAGGAAGAAAACAACTCCTGTGACAGAGAATTTTTGAAATGCCAAAATATCCAGTAAGCAGAACTTCCAAAACTCAACTGGCTTTGTTTCCTGCTAGTAAAGAGAACATGGCAAAATTCACAGCTTGAAATTGATGCTTTGATCCCTGACTTTGCTTTTGTCAATAAGCAAAGGCCAGCATTGCTGGCCAAGCACATCACCTGTCATTTCTCTTCTCTATTAACATTTTAAAAGAGCATAATTCTACAATTGTGACATTATCTGTAGTATATGAATGCAGCTGTTTCTAATAAGATTAATTGCTAGAGATGTTTTTGTTGTTTCTGTGGGAGTAATTAGGTACATCAACACACAAAACCTCAGCATAATATGCAAACAAATTGGCAAAATCATATTCTTTTCCATAAAGCACATGAGCTTACAAAATATCAGGCTTGGCATATTCACAGTGGGATATTGTCCTCCCATCTTGAGAACTAATCTGCAGAAAAAAAATTGTGGTTTTGTGAAGCAACAAGGAGTTCCTGTGTCCATAATCCATATATCTGCACCCTCAGCTATGTCTTTTCACCTTTTACTGAGTTTCAGGAAGTTACTGAGTTTGGCTGCATTGTTGAGAAAGGTCTGGTAAATCAGCATTAAACTGATTATTCTTCATACAGATCATGTATTTTCCAAAACTCTATTATCTATAAGTCTAAGCTAGTTTCCAGTTCTGAGTTAAAATCCAGGTCAAAGCATTGTTTAAGTGTATGTATATCTATAAATATATATGGAAGAAAGTGCTCCTGCTATGCCTTCATTCCTTGTGCTATTGCATGGTGGTTCAGATTGGCTATATGATTGATTTGTACCTTGTTATGGGTAACGTGGTTCTTTTCTTCAATCGTGCACCTATTCTTAAAGTATTTGAGTATTTTTATATATCCAATACCATATGATCCCAGTCATAAAAGCTGTTGTTCGCCATCATGCCCAACAAAATAATGATTTGACCAAAGAAATGAATAGAATACTTCTCATCTTATTCATAAAATCTGAAAAATAGCTCCAAGGAAGTAAGGCTTATTTCCTTTTATTCAGTATTTGTATTTATTAGTGAATATCATAATGATCCAAATAGCAGATGAAAAATATCTGCAGTCAGTTTGCATAAATTACAGCTCATCACTTGACTAAAATAGTGTGAGAAATGTGACTGGAGTGTGTTGAAAGCCACAGTGGTTTATATACTATGCTTTTTCACAAAATCATACTGCATGAAGAGAAAGACATGTCAGTGTGTTCAATTAGGATTTTATCTGCCAGTCACATATCAAGTAAAAAGGTTGTTTTAACACTAATGCCTCTGGATGCAGCTGGCTGTTACTAGTAGCTAAGATAGCAAGATCAGAAATTTCAATTTCTGGTACTGTGCAGAGTGGAAAATTAGTTTTTAAAACAGCTATGTTTGCTGAGTTTGTTTATCGCAGCTAGCATTTGCTGAATAATGGCTAAATATTGGTAATTACGTTTGTCATGAAACATTATTTAATTTGATTATAAATTTATTATATAAACTTAGTGTTTATTCCTCAAAATGACATGTGAAGTACAATCAGGGAAGTAACAATTATATTAATAATTTAAATATACCGTAAGCAAATAATTCTCTCTTACTTGATGGAAGCATGCTAGTGATGTTTTGAGGCATTTGTAATGCAACACATAGTTATTCAACAAACACCACCGTTATTATCAGGTCTCTGCACTGAAGTCTATTTTAAATACATACATTTTGACTGCTCAGGAATGCAAATAATTAGATTTTATATGCTTCAAGCCAGGTCTGGGTACTGATGATTTAACTATCGACAAAATCCCGTTCATTTTAAATTCTTCCTGATCCAAAGCTTGCACACAGTGGATTTTGGAGTAGGCCTTTGCTTAACAATTGCTGACTGAAGTCAGTGACACGTTTTTGGCAGAAATAAGCTAGAAAAATTTTTATTAAATCAGTTATTGGTCTCTTAAGGGTATATGTATATGGGATGTGAATTTTTTCAAAGTACGAAAGCCTTCATCTTTGCTTAAGCCTGGGAAAGTTGGAGATTGCTATTTATCCTGCACCACTTTTGAGGCCTCTAGCCTGCAGAAGTGCTGACAGTGTTGAGTTCCAGGGCTGTGCAGGGTACCTGGTAGGGAGAGTCAATCAGAAACCAGATCCTCTCTGTTAAGGTGGGCGTAGGCAGAGGGTAACTGGTCAAGCACGTAGCAGGCTATCTGCCACCCTGCCTGGTTAAAATCCCATGTAGGTGCTACAACTGCTGTCTCTCAGACAGCTGGGGACTACTTTAGTTATGCTGCTTCATGAAAACCACAAAGTGTGCATAGACTGCTTATACCTGCAAGTACCATATCAATTAGGTACATACATGGAAACTATAATAAAAACTTTAAAATCATATAAGTAACAGTAAAAGTAATAGAAGGAAAAATGTTTCATGGCATCCAGTTTTCATACTAAATTTTTTTAAAAGCAATTATTGCAAAAAATACCACACAGAAAGACCTAAGACACACAGATGATTCTTTCTGACCCAGATGTTATAAATTTAGTACCCTTAGAAAGCACCAGTTCCCTATGCAACTTTCTGCTTATTTCATACAGCCTATTGGATAAATTCAAACCATAGCATAAATATAGGTCTAAATCTGCATCTGCAAAGCTTTGAATCCAGTCTTTGCCCATTAATTTGGCATGATGTGAATGTGATGGGCAAACTTATGCAAAGTCAAACTGCATCTCATGTGGGCCTTAAATAGAATTTGGTTTAATAGAGTTTTGTATTTTTAAGCAGCAGATATCTGTGTGGGTGTCAATTTAGATGTTCTCGAAAAAAGGTATACAGCTGCAGCTCAGAGTTTTTGTTTTTTGCAAAATTTTGTAGTTGAAATTCAAGCAATTGAACTTTCCCAAATACCCATTCTATGCTTCAGTAGAGCTAAGAACTCCTGGATACCAAGTACTCATCAGTAGTGTAGTAGAAGATATTTCTCTTAGTGATGGTCAGCTTTACAATTTTCCTTAAAAACTGCCATATTTATGGGCCTAATTACTAGATTTGATGGAAGGTTTGAACATGATTTTTCACACTGTTATTTTCCTTGTCTTGAATGCTGTGTGTTTCATAAAATTCTTTTTAATTCCTCGTAAATTCTAGAATGGAAACAATTAAGCCGTTAATTTGACAAGAAAATTTTCAGTTGCTCAAAGAGTATAATTTTCCCCAATGCACAGTATACTTATTTGGAGGTTCCAAAAAAATCTATTTTGTCATGTGTGCATCAGACCTAAAACCCCTATGCAGTCTGGAGTGAATAGTGCAAGAGACTGAAACATATCTGAGGTGCATATAGATCAAGTTTACTATCAGATTTAAAATATAAACAGAGGCATTCAGACTTTTTCAGAAAAAATACAGTAATTATTTTATATACAAAGAAATGATGTTCCAATAACTCATATCAATATCAACTCATCGTTGTACACAACAGAGATGTTTTCAAACATGAGAAATGTGTTTTGAACTCACATTAGAAGAAAGATAACTATGAAACAACATTCTTAAACCTCGAGAAACTGAAGAATGGATTAAATACTAGTCTTAGTGAAGTCAAAGTAAAATTCATGTGCACTTCAGTGTAGTCAGGATTTCTTCTGCTTTGTTTGTTTTAATAAAATCTGTCAATATATAAATTCATTAGACCTTCAGTGCACCACACAAACACAAGGAAGGGTAAAAGCTGGAATGTTTGGAATGTTTGGCATGCCGGAGTAGCATTATCCCGAAGCTGCAGACCTGTAAAAATGTTTGATGTAGCTATACAAAAAGAGAATAATGTAGTTAACATTTCAAGTAAAATTTAGTCATGCTAAATTTTGGAATGGATTTAAGATAATTGTGCACACTGTAATCAGCATCTTTGCTGGGGGCTATAAAACCATTATGCATTATATCAGTTATAGAACCCAGCCCTGAATGCAGCAGCCAGACAGAAGTGATTCGGGGACAAGACCAAAATTAATGCAGCCAAAGAATGTAATTGAATATACTTTGTCTCTTTTCAGCTCTTATTTTCTCTATGAATTTGCCTAGTCCAACTTCTGTCTGCTGGGTGAACTTTCTGCAGTTCTGTTGTTTTAACTCATCCCAATTTTCAGGTACATTACCTATTCTATATAAAAATAAGGACCAGTTAACATGGTCTTGTGCAACATTTTGAAACTGTACTAATGAAAAAGGGTTTTTTTTTTCTGAATTAAGCCCTTACCAGTTATGATGTACTTTAAAGTATGAGTTTGATTTTTTTTTAACAGCACAGATTAGACCACTTCTTGCACTGCTGTCTTCAATGGATTTGTTTTAGTTTGGACTGACTGGACCCTCCTGTACAAGTCCAGTGATGCACAAGCAAAAGCCAGTTATCTCTGTCTCTTGCTGTACTACATCTGGACTGAAAGAAATAAAAAAATCAGAAATAATGGTACCAAACAAAAAAATTGCATCATGAATAAGCATGATTAAAATTTTAAAAATGGCATTTTAGCGTAGACCATTTTGGTTTGAGGTTTTTTTGAGTATAATTTAATTTCAAAGACTCATGATTTAAGGCTGAACTTAGCTGGTCACTTACTAAGACTGTACTAAATTTGTAATTTTAATCTGTGAAAAATTATGTTATAGCAGTTTAATTCTAATTGTTGAAACAGAGAGTATAGTGAAGGAACTTCAAGGACTTTCCACACTGCAAGGCCAAAACAATTAAAGGTTTAATCACATCTCTGGTGGTTAAGGCTGGTAAAATCTCTCAGGCAATATGTGTGAACCATTTTATAGCTCCATTTTGGTTATGTAGGCACTAGTTCAAATAATTATATTACTGGACTGCCTTGTAACATTTGGATAGCTCATTTCTGTGCTATCCATTACTGATGATGTAGACCACACTGTTTCCATAGAGATGATCTCTCTCTTTTATCTCTTGTCATATAATTCTCCATGCAACACATTAAATACTCTTCACAGAGCAGAGGGGAAAATTTTTCTCTGACGTCTACCCCTTGGTTGGAACTTCAATATTGTTTATTCTCATGACAGTGGTGATCCTTTTGATTCATGTTTTCAGAAAATCAGAGAATTGTGAGACAACATGTAAGTATAGAAGCAGTTTCCCTTTTTAACTGGTCCATTGTTAAAGAGCTGGTGAAATGTAGCTTGTTGTCAGGATCATAGGTTTTAAGAAAGGACTTTAAAACTGTGGGTTTAAACTTTCAACTTAAATTCAGAGTGTTTGAGGGTTTATTGATGAATTTCATCTGTTGGACTTGTGGAGCTAAAGGATGGTGGGATTAGGAATTTACCAAAGGGCCTGAACCTCTGTAACACTGGGCAAACACTGGTGTGATCTACAGTGAATTGATGTAATGCCAGTTCAGAGGTTTGCACAGTTAATGTGTGTGTCAAATACAACAGAGTGTAATTACATGAAAATGACCCTTTCAAATCTGTGGAAAAACAATTTCAAAGGCAAGTTATATCATATTAGAGACATTTTGTACCCTGGTGAAAGGAAGCCTGCACTCCTGATTTGTTTCAGCTTTTTGTGGTGTGCCTCTGATACCTGGTAGACACAAATAGCTGCACAAAACTGGGACTTCTTGGATGTCTGCCCTTACCTTGCCATGTTTATGAGGTTATTTACTGCTGAACAGAGACAAGAAAATCAATTGGTCATTTACCATGTGAGCAAAAGGACACATACTGCAGGTTCTTCTGGTTTGAAACAAACATAATAAATCTCTTCTCTAACCTGTCATGCTTTATGTAGACATCCTCTCCATCACTGCTTCGTCAAAGTGAAGAAAGTTGGTTTTCAGCAATAAATGATTCTATATTAGACAAACTTTGGCCTACACTCAGTGCTTCTGCCTGTTTCAATACCAGTGCTGTTTTTCATTGATTAGCCAGGAAAGACCCTCAATGTTGAGTATAAGCAATCCTGCTGGTTGCTGAAAATTGCAACAAATGAAACCACAGAGTCTTGGTTTGAAATCACGCAATATTTTTACTAACTCCCATATGTTCACTGAGATGCAGAGAAGAGACTGCAGCACACCCTGAACTGCTGTCAATTAGCACAGCTCTGTAGAGTTGAGTGGCTGATGATCTGCTGCATTCTTTCTTGAACTGTTGCTATCATTTAGGTGCCATTTATCAATTTTTGCTGCATGAAGAGTACATGTTCTCTCTTTCTGTAGAGAAAAAGGCAGATACTGACTTGCACTCTTTCTGTAAGTTTTGTTAGATGGGTTTATTTTGACAAGGTATGTAGAGCAAGTGATAATTAATGTTCACGGTGTGAAATTGCAAACTCTCCTACACACCCGAGGAAAAGGATGTGTGCTATACATCAAAATACAAAATTAAAGGTTTTTTTGAAGTGGACTCTGCCAGAGCAAATCCAGCTATATTACTTGACTAAGGCTTATGATATATTTTCAGCAGGATATCAAGTTATTGCAAAATGCATATTGCATATGCCTTATATATACAGAATCTTTCAAATTCTGGTATATTTTCTTAAAATCATGAATGAAAAATGGATATAGAAGCCTAAGCAGGGGAAAAAAAAATCACACACATTTTAAAACCCTTTGTACCCTTATAACATTCTGTTCCAAATCATCTGTGAAATTCTCCAATATAATCAATTCCGAAGTTTAGCTTTACATATTCAAATTGGTACATAAACAACTCTTGCCTGCAGACTCAATCTCTCAGTCCACTTCTCCCCACCTTACATAATTATGGACTTCTCTCAGGAACTCTCAGTTCATTATGTACTCACCTATCTCAAACATAAACTTTGAATTGGCTTAATTGCTACAGTCAGCCTTTTCTAGAATATCCTATTTGATTATCTCCATAACAGAAAATCTTATTTTCACTGTATGACTGGAAATACCAATCAAAATTGTATCAATTCCTTTATGTATATCTGAAAAGAGGCTAACTGCTCAGAAGAAAATAATCATTTTTATTTTTTCAGTTCATTGATTCAATCCACTAACTAGTCAGACATCAAAATGTCTTTCAAAATGTTCATTTTAAATTACTGCCTTTCCCTTGCTTCAGAGGAAAATATATTTCAGGATTAGATTAAAATGTGATCAAATAAACACATACTTTAAAACATTAAAAAGGTCAATTTCTAAGGAATATGGGACTGATTGTAAAATTGAGTTACTCTGTCTACCTTCAGCAGCTAGTCAGCAATGGGAATACAACATATTATTGTTAGAATCTTTATATTCAAAGAGGAAATGCCAGCCTCTCTAGATAAAAAGAGTGTAATCCAAATCTCTGCTTGCCAAAACTGCTATAAAAATAGTGATGGAAAGAGAGCGATGACAAAAACTCAAGTTATCCCAAGTGTTCTTCAGTTGTTGGATTTAAAAAGGGTGGCTGAAGGGCACTTAAGTCTCAGAAACAAATCCTAGGACTTTCCTACGAGGTGAAAAAATTCCGGCATGCCAGGCATTAGCTTCCCCCTCCTTATCAGCCAAATAAATTAGCGGTATTTCCTTCTTGTTGAGCTGTGTTTTCTGGCTTTTTGCAGACCTGATTCAGGAGTTACAGAGTGAAGCTGCTTTCTCTGATTTGCTCCAGCTTTTAACCTGGCCTTTTCAAACACTGTCCTGCAGATACTTAGAGCCAGAGCAAGAGGTTACCTCTGGAGAGTGGCAAGCTTGGGTTCCCTTCCCCCATGTGAGTTCTTCCACGTATGGATAAACGTAGCAGTCACAGCACATTTCAGGACTCCACAAATGGGGGCAGTTTTCTTCAACGAGCTAGTGTTGCATGAGATACCTGAATACGTAAGGTGCAAGATTTTGTGCCAGTATGCCATTATTCTAATAAAATCATTTGCCAGTTCACATCAGCTGTCCCTGTAGTTATCTGGGAACCACAGGTTCCTTGTTTCCTGCTTCTCCCTCTTTCTTTCTCCTTTTTCATTAGGTTTTAATTGCCTGATTGACATCTGTTTCAAGGGGATTTACTGACAGCAATTAATGTCTGGAGATGAAGATTCTCATCTCGATTTAGGTGTGTGGACTGCCTTTAATTTGAAAAGCCATTCAGTTCTGGTTCAGCTGCCTGTCCTTCAGTGAGACAGTAGGTGAGCTTACCTGTTGTAAGCTGCAGTGATTAGTCCAGTGGTATGTGCAGGCTGAAATGATTGTGGCTATTGCAGAGCTATCCACAATTTTATAAAGAAGGAGAAAAAGAGGGTTAAGACTGTAGGGAAGAGAAAGAGCTCCATTTTAGTTGGTTTTGAGGCTTAGGAATAAACAGATAACAACCACTCTTAGGAAAAGAACCAGGAGAGGCCTGAATCACAGAAGGGGAAGGAATTTGTAAAAAGTGAGAACTGTTTAATCCCACTTTAATAACTGCAATGCAATGCAACAGGTCCAAATCTGTGGAGTGTAACTGAGAATCCAGCAGCAATATCGTGTATTTGAAGTTGTTTCAGATTAGGTTTTGTCCTCTCCCATGTAACTCATCAGTTACATTTTGTGGCTGTTTCATTGGAATGGAATCCATGTTGTGCACTGTGAGAGGGCTTTGTGGAATCGTGGCAGTAGAGATCTCATCAGAAAATTGGAAAATTGGTATTCAGATATGAATGTGATAGAATGAAAATAATTCCAGGATATCAGACCAATTTTCCCAATCTAATCTAAAATTTTAATACAGACACACCTGTAAGTCAACTGTATTCAAGAAGCATGTATATGATGAGTTTATTCAAAAATTTGGGTGAGACCTATTTTAAATGAATGCAGCTATGAAACTGAAAAAATTTTCTTAAATAGCTATCTGAAAGACCTTTTGCCTGAATTTATAATCATAGAACCATATTTTTTTTAAACTGTGCTGTAAATACTTTTTTGAAATGTAACAAGAAAATATCCATTAATGTTAGCAATGCTACTTGAACCCTATTAAGGCATCTTTGACACAAGAATATAGATGCAGCTTCAAGGCAAAATGATTCACATCTGCCTATATTATCATCTTGATTTACTTTTAATTTGTATTTTATTTTATGATATTACACTACAGCTTAATCTAGGAGTTAATGGGTTATTACAAATCTGTTGAAATTCAGTAACAATTCAGTAAATTGTTTTCCCATTGTCATTTACCTTTGCCTGTGCAGCCTTTTTGCAGGTAAAAAAATAATTGTTCATGTCTGAGTTTGTGGATTTGGAGCCCCAGGTTATATTTTATTCCTTCGCTTGCTTTCTACCTCTTTTCTCCCTTGAAGTCTTCTGTTTTAACATTTAAATGTTATGTGCTCCCATTGTTGAAGATCGAAGTGCTATATAGAAAATCCATTTCTTTTTCTTTCTTGCAGGTAGTGTTCCTGTCAGTTCAGTTTAGTGTAACCTTAAAGAAGGGTTTGATTTCAGTCTGTGCTTGATTTCACATTGCCTGTCACTGATAACAAATGTGTCCACAGTGATCCAGAGCTGAATGAATGTCTGCGCTATTTCCTTCCTCAGTCTCTTAGATATCATATTATGATTATAGTTATTTTTCTGACTTTGTCCTCTGACCAGTATTCTCCCATAAATGAAATTTAAAACTGAAAACATTATATTAAAACTAAAACTTTTTATTGCACATATTATCCTGAGGTTTCGGATTCAAAAATCCTCAATCACAGATTAAAAATGTTTTTCATAGCATTAGATTCCTTACAGCCTCTGAATGTTTTGATTTTTCAACTTATTTAATATTTTTTCTTTCCTGAAGTGTTTTTAAGGTCTGCAATACAACAAGTGCTATGCTATATACCAAATGGGAAATCTGCAGTAATGTTTTGCTGTGGCACTTCCTCCCACAAAAATGAGTGTATAATGTATCATTAATATGTGTGTAGTTCAGTGTGCAATATTTACAGTATCTTTAGTAAATACAGACTCTATTTTTTCTGCCTTTGATTTTTGTTAGTTGCTTGCATAAAAAGTAGTGTTATTAATTTGTTACCTTTAGTTTGACTGTACATCACATTTTTAATAGCTTAACCACCTTTTTTTAAGCATTTACGTTCCTCTCTGTCCCCACTGTCAGTGTACAAATGCACAATTGAGAAGTGTGTTTTATGTTGTTGTGGAGGTTCCTGTTTTCCCTCAGAGCTCTACTGTTCCAAAGCAGATCTGTTCATCATTGCCATTATGTGTTTATCCAATGACAATCGTGGAAATATAGAATAATTTTGGTTGGATAAGGGCTCAAAAATCATTGAGTTGAGCCATTAAGCAAGCACTGCCAATTCCATTACTGAACCATATCTTTAACAGCCACACCTAACATGTCTCTTAAAAACCTCCAGGGATGGTGACACAACCACTTCCCTGGGCAGCCTGTTCCAGTGCTTGACAACCCTTTCTGTGAAGGCATTTTTTCTGATGTTCGATTTAAACCTCCCCTGGCTGATGCCATTTTGCCTTATCCTGTAACTTATTGCTTGGAAGAAGAGACCAGCCTTCTTCACCCCAGCACCTTTCAGGTACCCATAGAAAGCAGTAGGGTCTCCCAGAGCCTCCTTTTCTCCAAGCTGAAAAACCACAGTCAAATCTGACCATTTACTGCAAGAATACCTGGCAATCAAAAGGACCTGAAGTAGCCAGGTGGCTCCTTCATGCTGATGACCACACATGCAACCGTGTGAAGTTGTACCAGACATTGTAAATATGATGCATTCCTGCTACTTAGTGTTGCTTGGCTGTTTCAAAAGTAACTGAGGCTTCTCTTTCCATGTAAATTGATTATTGAAAATAAAAGCAAAACCAATCTACCAACCAACCAAACCCAGAAAATCCAGTAGTTTACTAGAAAAGGTATTTATTTTAGAATTGCCCAGAAATGATATTCCAAGTTTCAGGTTATTTTCCCAGTGGAGAATTACTGGTTGATACTTTCGATGAACATGGGTTAAGCTTTCTTTTCTAGTAAGAATCTGTATAGCGAGCGTACACTGATGATGTTAGTGGTACTACCCAAGGTAATCAACAGCATCATTCAAATGTAAATTTTAGAAAATGATTAAATAAATATTCAAATGCATTTTCCTCACAAGTTCTTCTATGAATGTTACAGTGTCTCTTTTCCATGTGATTCCTGCATGTTCAGGGGATTAGGAATTTTAATGGTCCTCAACTTTGAATTGAGCAGAAGATTACTATTCACCTTTAATTTTGGAGAAAAGTCATTGCAGCTCTCTGAAAATCTCCCAAGTCCCACTTGGAATTAATGTAGTGAGATAAGTAATATTATGAAACCGAAAATATTTATTTGTTCTTAAACCAGATTTTTACCTTAGGGTAATGCCGAATTTGTTGACTTAAATCATTGTTAGAAATGGCCTGCACAAATTCAAACTGATGCTGTATGTGGGAGACAGCTGGTTGTCATGGTAACTGTAGTGCAGTTTTTAATTCCACTTGGTGAGTAATGCTAACACAATGTTGCTGAATAGACCATGGCTTAGCAAGTACAAGTATCTTGAATTCTCCATGTCGGTGTTACAGACTGAGAAAATGCTTTGTTCAGATATATGTATACTGCATCATTTCTGCCTTATTGCTTTTCAACAAGGACATTTTAAAAGTGTATCTAAAAACCTAGATATCAAAACTGTATGAAGAATATACTTTTGGTGTGGCCCTCAAAGAGCCCCAACAAGGTGATAAAATTAAAAGACAGACAGTAAGATATCTATGACCAGTGAATATGATTTTGTTTACTTATGACTGTTTGTCACTGCATTTTTAATGTGCATCTATTGAAGACATGCTGGATTATAAACATTTAGGGTGGCAGAAGAGCACAAAATAGCCAATCAGTTTTTATTTTCGTATTTATTTGTGGAAGAAAATAGGACCTTAACTGAAGTTATTTCATTTTGTTAAAGCTGAGATACTCACTTAGTGCTGTGCTTAAGAGAAGACCTTTGCTTTTCAGGTAATGTGTCCTTCGTGAAAGAAACAGAAGACAATAACTCTAGGTGTAGTTGCGGAAAGAGGATCAAAATCCATTTGTTAGTTTGTGAATTACTCTTTTCTAGACTTTTATAATTACTAGAAAAACACTTCTTCTTTATGCTACATAGTAGAGAAGAATGAGAATACAAATTTAAGTAGAGTGTGCCCTTGGCATCAGTGTTTCCATTTCACTGTGGATATATAGAGCTTCCAGTACTCAGAACTCCTGATGATAATTGTCTTTCTCATTGCTGAGATAGACAATTTGGGACTCTGCCAGTTTTTAAAAAATACACTGTCTTTCAGCTAATAATGTTAGTTATTAATTTTGTACATGATGTTAGTCCTTCACTTGGCATGAGAGACAGCTTTTTTTCTGTATCGATTTTTTTTTAATCCCCCTTTTCCTACTTGAGCACATTTCTTTCAGATCCTTGCTTTAAATAATTAATTCATACTCTCAGGTACTCATGTCAGCATCTGGTATAGCAGTAGTAAAAGTCCAGAAGTGCGTGTGTAGGATTCACCAAAGTACTCCCATCTGATTTAATGAAGAAAGTAAAGCTGGGAAGTCCAGAAGGAAAAGGTACTGAAATGGTGAACATATTAAGTTTTTATGTTATAAAATGAACATTGCTACTGTCCAAAATAAAGGCATATCAGTTTAATAGGAGACTGGAAGTGATTCAGCAAGAATGATAACACATTAAAAAAAAAATCCATCAAATGTGGCAGGGGAAGTCCTTGAGAATCTCTGAACTATACACACTGTTGATGTGCCTGACTGGTAAAATAAAGTCCTTTAAATAAAGGCCTCTGGTAAAAATGTTGGAACACATTAAGTATACTGATGCCAGAAGAATTGACCTTTATGGAAAAAGATTAGAAAATCAGTAGAGCAAGAGGGAAAGACCAAGAATATTCAAACCATTGTGAATACTTACAATATAACAATGTAAACCAATTAATTTTTCTACCGATTAAATTGAAAACTTGGTTCTTATATAATTAATTTACAAGACGTTAAAAGTGAGCACTTCATGGAATATACACCCCTATTTTAATGAACATGTTGCTGTTGCTTTTTCAGTATGCAGACCCTGCAGCACTAATACTTGAAACTATTAATTCAAAAGCCATGAGCAAGACAAAAAGGCTATGTTTTCCTGTTCAGTCCTGTAGTACACTAAAAACTGGAAGCAGCTATATATTTGGAAGAATTAAGATTGTTATTTTTCCCTCTTTTTGATCTAAGAAATGGGGAAAGAAGACTGAGCTGAGTTCTTCGTTATTACTATGTAGCTCTCATCCCATATAACTTTAGCTGGGTTAGCACCTGTCTGAGTATTTAAGGGAATCTCTTATATCACAAATCTCTTGCATTATGTTAGGAATCCTCATTCTCAACAGTCATTGAATGGGAATGAGGAGATTCTCCTCCTGGGCTTAGTTCAGACCTCACCTGGATTCAGTCACTGTAGTCACTGAAGTATCAAGCGACCTTTGGTGTCTGAAATCCCAGGGACTCATTGACTGAGGGTGATAGAGTGCAAACTGCCCCAGAAATATTACACCATTCTCACCCAGTTGAAACTAGGAGTTTTCAAGTGATTGGAGATGACAAGTACTGATAATGTGTGCAATATTTTACAGTCTTCATCAGGGGAACATTATCACTATTTCACAAGCAGCTGAGCTACAAAACTTGATTTGACTAAAGGATTAAGATTTTAATTCAATCAGCTTTTAGAACTGAAATGACAGACTATGTCAAGTGATTCTTTATGTGGTAACAAACAAAAATTTCACAGATGCCTAGGTGTTTTCTTAGCATCTGTAAAAGATTAATAAATAAGAGGTAAGTTTCTTCCAACATTCTTAAACTAACAGGACTGTACAAAGTGATCAGTAGGTTGGTGGAGATCTGGTCTGCTGGAAGGTTTCTCAGACTTCACTTCCATTGTAGTTGGATTTGGATTTTACTGTGAATAAGGCTAGCAAATATTTTTGGTTTTCCCATAATTCTGTGACAAAACTCTTAGAAAAACGTAGCAGAACCAATCAAGATAGATAGTCCCTAAGCTCTTATTAGAACAGAAGTGTGCCCAGATAAACTAGTGGTCTGTGATGAGTACAATGAGAGTGATTTAGCTAGAGGTAAAAGTGTTCTCTTTGGCTCTGAATGTTTTCTAGCTGAATTCTCTTTGGCTCTGAATGTTTTCTGGCTGAGCTAAAGGGCCAACACCACAGATTTTCACATGAGCTACAGACACAATGTGCCTGTGGATGTGTCAGCATGCATGGTATTTGGCCAGAACTGAATTTCAGAGGTGAAATTTTGGCTAACATTTCACTGTCATACTGAGCTCAATATCTTGTATTTTGTGCCCACACTGGGTGCATCAGAATGCTGAAAATGTGTATGAGACTTAGAGAGCAGAGTATGGGATTCTGCATGGGAGCTTTGGGGAGCAGCAGCTACTGATGGCTTCAGGCACTGGCAGTAGTGGAATGTGTCTTCTCCTTCACACTCAACATCTCAGTTACAAGAATTCTCTGAAAATGTCACTTGCCATCACTGATACAAATGTGCTTTAGCTCCATGCAGCTCAAGGCCCTTGAGTACTTTCATCCAAATGCAAATACCTCTGGGACACAGAACCTCTCTCTTGCTGATGTAACTGTACTCACTTCACTTCCTTTTTTTTACATTTGTTTTTACAACATGTGCTTTATGACTGTACTGATAAATTGGCTACATGGCTGAAACTCAGGAAGCAAATTATTATTTTGGCAAATTGGAAATAAAAAATATATCAATTTTTCAAAATTGAAAAATTAGTTTTGGAGCAGGAGGGAAGAAATCATGTTTGCTCCTCTTGAGGAGGTGCAATTTCTTGATTATCGTGAGGATAGTGAACTTGTATCCTGTAACTGAGGAAAGGGAGGTGTGACTGTGCATAAAAAGGAGCTAAAGGAAAAGGCATCTTCTGCTTTTCTTTTTCTCATCTTAACTGCCTCTATATAACAAAGCAAAGGAATGTAGTGATTTTGCATCTGCTTCTAGAAATGTGTGCAAGAGTAATGTTGGGTCTGAATTGTTTAATGACTATAGGCAACAGAGGTCATTCTTGATGATACTATCCAAATGATTCAAAATCAGAATATTGAATCATTTCATGGTGTAGAAATTTTAAATTCACTTCCTAAAAGATCCAAAATGCTAAAATTATTTTCAGCAGTTTCAGCTTTCCTCCAGTGTCAGAGAGGGACAATGTTTCAGTAGTCATCAAGAAGCAATGTCAGCATTTCATCGCAGTCATCTTTATGAAAAGGCAGCATCAGAAAAACACTTGGACTTCTGTACATCATAGGCAATGTAGAAGCTCACTTTGCCTCAGGAAAATGATATCAAAATAGTTTATTAAAAATTTCTGAACTAAGCTTTTTCACTATATTCACACTTATATTACTAGATGAACTACTACTTATCTAGCTCAGTGTGATTATCACATCAGTGAAATCAGAAGTCCTATCATCATGTCCTAAAGTATGATTAAATAATTGCAATATTCAGCCATTGAATTCAGTTTTGAATTACTGTATTACCTAATGGTTGCATCACTCTCTACTCATAAATGTATCTATACAAATTATCTAAGTCTTTAGAAAAATCACATCTGTAATGGTATGTGTTGCACTCCACTAAAATGCATATGAATTTTGTTTAGTACTAAGTAAATTTTGGCATTCATAGAAGTCACCGAGTAGCCCATCTCCTTTTTTAATTAAATTGTGCTTCTCCAACTTTAGAAATAACTTTGGTAACACTTTTTGTCTGACTGTTGGGAAGAATTCTCTTTGTTCTCATCCATAATATTTTGTTATAAATTAAAATTACTGAGCTATGCAGAAACACTGTTATGAGGCCTACATTAACACAATTCACCTAGGTAAAAAATAAATTAAAAGTTAGCATGGCAAAAAAACTAATGTATGCCAGTTAAGTCAGAATTCACATGATTGCTTTTTCTAAAGTGGTAATATTTATGTGTAATTGAATTTGGTTGTCAATGAGCTGTAGAAGATAGTTTGGTTAGTTAGGTATTCTGTATAATTATGATGTCCCTCCTAAGATCCATGGAGGTGGCTTTGCAGTTATGTAGCTGAAAGTTCCACATAGAGAGCTCATGAAATTTTTTTATTGTCCTTATATTTTAAATATAATCTGTCCTTTTAGCAGAAGTCCATCCCATCCTCTGAGTGCATCTGCAACAGTATCAATGTAATAAACTTGAATATTCTTATGATCTTGCCAGAAAAAATTCATACATTTAATGCCTGAAGATTAATTCAGCTTCTAAATAAAAAGGAAAAACACTCCTTCATTGCAGGCTGTCTAGAGGAAAGTGCAACATTTCTAGGAGCCAATTCACCCCTGAAAGGCCCAGTGAACCAAACTCCTGAGAGGATGAGTTTTCCTGTAAAGTGCACTGCCAGAAGCCATCCTTCTCAAAATGAAGCTGCAGTGAGTCTCTGTAGGTCCACAGCTCATAGTGTGACTGTTGGAGGGAGTCTAAAATCCTTTAAGACTTCAGTGATCTTCCTCAAAACCCCAATAAATTCTAGTTGAAAACTCAGAGGGCGCCCTTAAGAACTCTTAAATTCCCAGGAAGGTGAATTTTATGCATTCTGTGGCATACCTTTTTGCAATATGGCAAATCGGTTGTGGACCCTGAATTGAAGCAGTTATTTATTGCTGCCTGAAAAAGTTTGTTGCCTGCAGCTCTTACATGTGTCCAGCATGTTTTCAAAAAACTTGTTTCTCAAAAAAATAATAATATAATTTTCACACTTTTTTTATCACATTTTCCTACCATGTCTGTATGGTCTTTTTTTTCTTCTTAGTGAGACTTTTATGAGCTCTATTAGCTGTATATTGGGGATGTAAGCAGAATGTTCAAAAATTCCTTTAATCAGGAAATTCATAAGTCCTTAGAAGGAATTTTAAACACTTCTCGTAAAAGAGAAATAAATCAAACCTTTCTAACTTCATTTTGTAATTCTGTCATAGAGCTTTCAAATACTCTCTTGAGAGTAGATAATTTTTTGTGTCCATAATGCCTGAAAAGTATCCCACCCTCTCTGTTATAAAGGCTAGGAAATATTTCCATGTTTTTGCTCTTGGCTAATGTCCTATTTGTCCTTGTGCTCATGCTGGCCATTTGCTTACATGGCTTTCATTTTGCCAGGCTAGCAAAGCTAAGCTCTTGTATTTTCCACTTGTGAAAGAAATTATTCATTCTAAGGGTGACCCTAATAACCATCCTCTACATCCATTCTATTCTGGACTAGGCTGACTTTTCCTCAACCTAGATGGTCAAAATTGGGTATTATATTTCTGATTAGGCCTTTAAAATCAGAATATTTACATGGAAATGAGTCATCTTGTATGTTCTGGATTGTATTTGTAGTCTTTTTTTTAAATTGTTAAATCATAGAGGCTCTGAGTCATCCTGTGATCAACCAGTGCTTTTACATCCTTGTCCTTTTGCTTTCCAAAGTGGCTTGTTTCACCAGCTCATAATAGACAAGCTCATTATAAATATGTAAAACATGATTTAGAACATTGTCTTCGATGACATTCCTCTTTGTTTCAAGGTCATCAAACAAAAATTGGAAGTCTTTAAGCTGATTTTCATACAAACTTTGGATATATTCACTCCAGCCTGTTTTCTCCTTTCAAAGTAAATCATTGTATTATCAGTTGCAGGTTGTTCCTTATTCACCTGAAACTAATTGCTGCTAGTTCTTAATGTCTCAAAAGAAATCAGGTGAATTGTATTGCTCTATTTGGAAAAATACTTAGTGAGGAGAATTATCATTTGGGTCTGGCATTATTGACCTTTGGTAAACCTGCTCTGTCTCCCTTCATGGTCTTCTTTTTTTTTTTTTTTTTTGGTCACTTTTTCCCTCACAGTAGCTCATTAACAGGTCAGTTGTTGCTTGTAGATTTGCACACATTTTCCTTCTCTTAGAAAGTCTGCAGGATGTTCAAATATGAAATATAAAATCGTAAATTGGAGACTTTTGGTTTTTACTTTTATTGAAATAGGGCTACTGACAATCAGATTTCCAGATTATTTTACATTATTTGTTTTTCTAAAATTTCAGTATTGTTTGCTATATCTGTTTTTATAGAAACAGATTTTCCAGAAAACCTTTATTTATTAATTAGGGAGAACTTTAAGATTTTTTTTTTGTATCTTTTGATGCAATTTGCATGTATTTACAATTTATGCCACATTTTCACTGTGCATCAAACCACCTTTTATGCCTGTCTAGAACAAAGATATCTTGGACTCTGTACTTGGTTTTCCAAAAATTGAGATGGATGCACACTGCAGAATTACTACACAATGACTGTATCACATAATAATCCCAACATGCTTAGCAATTTCATCTCAGTAGCCAGGTGATTTCATGTTGCATTTTTGGAAGTACTGCTTCATTTCATCCTGGGAATCTATATAAACTTCGCTTTTCACCTGCTAGTCATCCCTGAGCCTTTGCAGACTTGTGTTTAAACAGCACTCCAGAAAGCACAGTTAAACTATGAAAAATTAATGGCAAGGTTATGTAGGTAAGTTAGCATGGCTGGGGAACTCCTACTTTCCTGGTTTGGTATCATCCCATTAAAAAATAAAAAACAAAATCCTGTTTCTTTTAGCACCTGGCAAGTTGATTGTCTTGTATAAGCATTTTCAAACTGGCATTGTTTTCATTAGTTTTACAAACCCTTTATTTGGTATTTTCTCGCCTGGTCTAAATTTTGGGGGCTTTTTGTTGATACTTTTCATGCCAGAAAAAGAGATCAGAACTCATGCACAGACTACCTAAAGCCTCACAGAACTGGGCCAAATGCCTGTCCTTATCTCATATATTTTGTGCTGAGGTAATTCCAAAGGAGTGTTGGTTAAATACCTACCAGGAGAGGCAGTTGGAAAACACAATTGTGCCCCTTTCTATTTGTTAACAACTAAATCTTTAACATAAACCACAAGCTGAAATCTTCCATTGCTTCTAAGGATCTGCTGTCTTATTTGAGGGACTAAATACAATCTATTATATATGTATAAATAATTTATTTGCTTGATTTTATTATGATGACCACAGTGTTAACTGAGTTATTATTTAATAATACAGCTATTACCTATAGAGCTTCATTTCTACTTTTTTACTGTAACTTTATATAGATTGTGCCTATACGGGCAGCACCCATATATCTTTAATAATTTAATATATGATGACCTTGCTTCTGTATCTCTACACCACTTTATCAGAATCTTTGAAATCTGGAAACAGTGAAACTGCTTTTCCCGTTCTCCTCCAGGTTTTAGGTGACTTCATTTACTCTTTTTTTTTTCTCCTCCAGACTTTCTCTGACCTGTTGTTAAGGTGCTGGTTTTTAAGATAAGAAAATTGCTGACTGGAAAAATACACCTTATGACTGTTCTGAGGACTGAGAATTGGGTGGTTTCCTGTGAAATATATTTTATCTTAAACAGAAATACTGTGCCTGAGCTTAAAAGTCAATCTAGTACCAAGGCATGCACAAGAAAGAGTTACTGAAAATAGTTTGATTTTTGTCATTCCACGGTGGTTACCAAGTAGATTTCTTGATAATGATTGTTTGATAATGAGTATGGTCTCTCAGTATTATGCTAAATTTTAGGCAAGTTGAACACTATAATGGAAAAGCAAAGTTTCAAGAGTAAATGGGAGCAGGTCTCTTAAAGGAATTATGAAAGTAGAAGGGCCAACATATCACGAAGTCACCTAAGGCAAGAGGCTGTCTTTCCTAAACACTTAAAACCTCCTTGTAAATGCTAGCATTCATTATAAGTGGACTGCTACCAGAATAAAACTGCCTAGGGAAAAACTTCACTTTAAATCTCTCATTTTTCCCTTAAAACATTTTTAATAAGGCCCATACATGCATGAGTTGCAAGAGTCCTTAGCTCCCAACATCCTGAGGACCATTTCTGCTTTAGAATGAGATTTTTAAGTCAAATTTAAAACTTTTAGAATACAGTCAGATTTATTGGTTCGGTTTTGGTGCCTCAGATATTTTGAAAAATTACACACACACACACACACACACACACACAAATAGGTCTAAAATGGAATCAAAACCCAAAACTTCAAAAGTACTTATAAAACTCTACTGTCCAAATTATGCTTCAGCGTGTTTAAAACAACCTTTCATTCTGCTTTTTGGAAAGTTGACCAGGTTCCAAGAAGCCCTAGGAGCCAGGAGGACTAGGAGGCCTCCCAGAAAATCCTAAGAGCTGGTTTAGAGCTGATAAGTCCTCTTTCCCTGGCTGCCCGTCACACGGCAGATTTTCAGATATCTGGGCAGATGACATGGAAGACACTTCAGAGGGTTTGAAAATTGCATCATTTCTATCATATTTGTGTGCAAATGGGTGGATGTCTATGGATAGTTTTCATTTTAAAGACAAGCATTTTCCAGAAGAAAAATGCTCCTTAGAAGAATCTACACTGCGTTCAGGATTCCCTTTTTCTAATCAATGCCAGTACAATCCAGTTAATAGGACTGAAACTGAAATGGAGTCATGATGGGATTATTGACATTGTGTTTTGAAAACACTCACAGAATGTCTAAATCCTGACTGGTGAAATGCTGACACAAACTGTAAGCTTTGCCAGGAAAATATGAGGTGCCAGTGCTGTCACTGTAAGGCTGCGGCTCCTGTGGTGGGTCTCTATTGCTCTTTCTCTCTTCTCAGAGGTGCAGGCAGCTTCTTGCCACTAGCATGCTCAGATACTTTAGTTCCCATGTGATGTGATGATATGGTGCCCAAATAAAAAAAAATAAATGATGTGATGATATGGTGCCCAAATAAAAAAAATTAAATGAGATTATTTATGTGAATTTTGAAGCATCTGAAGTACAATAATTCCCTCAATGTTGCTGTCATTGGTTTTATTAATATGTGTTCCTGTATTGTATTTAATCTCTGAACTCTGGAGCATTTTACAGGGCAAAATAAATGCCATCATTTTAATCTCACTTAAGTGAGAGGGAAACTGAGGCAAGAGTGGGGAACTGATTTATGCTTCACTTCACACAAGATTAGCAGAATATAAGACTGAACCTTTAGTTGGGTTCCCTCCATCCTCTACCACAATAATAGGAACTACCTCAGTGCTCAGATTCTCCCTCTCATGTGAATAGTAAGTAATACTATTGGAAATTCTCTCACATCCTAGATGAAAAGAATGTATTTATTCATATTTTTAAACAGCACCGTGAATGTGTGGGCCTTCTCACTATGTACATTTTTCATTAATATCCTCCTACAGATCTAGTTGGCAGGCACGTCGCTGTAGCAGACAGTTGGGTGTTTAATTCTGAGGAATTGTTAAGCAAATATTTGATGTGCAGCAAGTAGTTTGACTTGATGTGTACATTTGTCCAGTTAAGGAATACCCTGTCCCTTTGCCCTTCACTCCTCCAGACCGTCTGTACGCAAAAAAAATTGAAGTAACAAGTAGTATAAGTGGGCAGTATTCACAATAAAACTGTACTCCAGGAAGTGACTGTAGGCAATTTAGTGAAGTTTATTAAGTAGTTTGTGTTATGGGTATTCCTATTCATTTTGAGCAGACAACAAGGAAAAACGCTCTCCTGAAGTCTGATCAGGAAAACGTTTTCTGTAAATGTGTCTATTTGTCGAGTAAATAATTTGATGTTGCTGCATGTTTGAGATTTGCTCAGTCAGCCCAAGCAGTGCAGCCACTCCACACTAATTCCACTGTGGGCTGTGTGCAGCTTTTCTTCCCTGCCTTCGACCTTGGCCCTGTGATGTGAAGCTGCAGGCTGTGGGTAAGGCTGGGGCACCGTGGGCACGTTCCTCCCTCCCTGCTGGGTGCTGAAGGGTGTCTGTGGGCAGGGAAGGGCTGGGGGCAGCTGGTCCTGCCCAGCCCAGCTTGGGCACTGGTGGGGAGGGAAGGGAAGGGCTGGGGGCAGCTGGTCCTGCCCAGCCTGGCCACTGCCACCAGCCCCAGCTCCCTGTGCTTCAGGTGGGAGCAGCTTCCACTCCGCACCTCCCCAGTCCCACAGGCAAGCTCTGTCTACACCATTACTGTTTCCTATTAGTATCAGTAAGTCCCAATGGAGAAGCAATTAGAGAACCACAATAAATTAGATGATTTGCCCTCTTAGCAAAAGTGCTCTAAACCTGTTGTTTTCTCTGGTTTGTGTAGGGCTGCTTTTGTCAAGTCATAGCACACTGTTGCTTAACCCAGTGCCTTTAGCTGTTGGTTTCATTATCATAAGCTTATTCATATGCTTCTATCTTTCTCTTTTTGTGTATAATGAGTAATTAGTGTAATTTAATATGTCATCATTGTTGCTTTTTCCAGCACAGAATAACAATAAAAATCCAGCATCAATATAAAGTTAATTGCACTGTAACCTCTCTTACACATCTGTACTCCACATAAGTCCTCAACAGTGATCTGTGGTTTGATAAATGACACTGTTAAAAAACTCTGTGCACAGTTTTTGATAGCAATTTTAAGGCCAAAATGGTATCATCAGAGGTTCAGCATATGCAGATACTTGGGATATCATAGTGTAAAACATGTCTTTTTCAGAAGCATGAAATAAAGCCAATTATAACAGCTTTAGTGAATTAGACAGTGGAAACAATCTCAGGATGAGTGCTTGATGTTTAGCTCAGTTAATACCAATTAAAGCCTTCATAATAATTTAAAATTCTAATGTAGAAATGTTCTGTTGCTATTTGCTCTTTTTTTCTCAGTACTTTTAATGAGCAGCATTGCCTAGATTTAATATTTATTTTTATTATTTTTAAAAGGACGTTTTTGCAGTTTTATTATTAAAATCTGAAAACCTTCCTAAAATATACATAGTAAAAGGAAAATGGTGTACAGAAGTCTTCATCTCTTTATTTAAGCATTCAAATGACATCACAGACTACTCATGCCTTCCTTCCATATTTATTCCGTGGTCACTAGATGCTTCTCAAACTCATTTTAGTTTGCTGGTCTCTGTTACACCTTTTATCTTTCAGGTGTATTTTTCCCAGCACATGGATGCATTTTAAATGTCATGGTTCTTTATATTGTTGTGAAGATCATTGTTTTACTTCTGAAATAGGTAGTGCACATGTGCTATGAGCAAACTGTGATAATCTATGTAAATTATGTGCACAGAGCCATACTCTGCCCATGGGGGAAATGCAAATTAGAACATTTTGTAGTTTGTTTGTTTTTAAATACATACACTTTTCACATCAAGGCTCAGGACAGACTCCCTGTTTATTTTCCCATTGCTCGTCATTTGTTATTCCTTGTAAATATCTCAGTCTTTAATGATTAGTTTGCTACTTTGGCAGGAAAAAAATTCTTGATGAGTGAAGTCCTCAAAATACAATGTTTGGTGTATTTTATAGCTCTGCTGTAAGGAATTTATCTGCTTGTAAAAGGGTATGTAACACAGACTCAAAGACATTATAGTGATCTGACAGTCTTCATTCATTTTCCCCCAGTGTTGTCTTGTTTTCTTCTTTTACATTAGTGTTTGTAATATTTTTTAATCCTGCATGACTAAAACATAGTTAACTGATTTTCCTTATATGAAGCAAGAAAAACATATTCCTAAACTGTGTTGTTTACTGCACTTGCAGTTCTCTGCAGATGTAATCTGTTTTAATAATAAAATTATTTTTATACCCTTTAAGTACCCTTTCGGAGCAATGTTTTAATGTAAGTTGTCTGATTCTATTTTAAGTGAAGGAGAAAACCTGGTAGAGGTTGTCTCTTTAAATCAGATCTGCAGTGTTGATGGACCCTCTAGCAGGCACGGTAAGAACCATTCTCACCTCTGCAGCAGGGAGCTTGACCATATAGACTCTCACATTCAATCAAAACATTTTCCCGTTTAATATGCACTGTACCAATCCTATTCCCATGGTTACAGCCCGTGCTTCTTTGGTTGCTTCCAGACTGTTGGAAAAGGAAGGCAGCATACATTTCTTGTACAGGAGTTTAAAACATCATGAAAGCAACCCTGTTGTGATTTGCATTTTAAATGTTTCTTTTTTTTTCTCATTGTACAGAATGCTGTAGCAGTAGCTTCAGTTCATTTGCCACAGTCTGTCTTCTCTCAGTCTTCAGCCTGGCAATCTGTTGATAACTCCACTTGCAAGCTACAGTTTATTGTCTTTCGGAATGGAAAACTCTTTCCTAGCACAGGAAACTCATCAAACCTCGCAGATGATGGGAAACGTAGGACGGTTGCCACACCAGCTGTTTTTGCTAAAATAGGTGAGAAGCTGTTATGCATTATTTTCTTTCATCTAAAAGCTACGGTGTACTTGCTTGTGCAGAGAACAGAGGGGTAGAGTGTGCAGTGTGCTGGGAGGCTGGAAACAGTCTCTGCCTTTAGTACAATGTTTGCAATTGTTCCTGTCTGCACGATTTTATTCAGATTGTCCTGCAAATAAAGAAATGTCCTTGCGCTACGATTAGAATGCAAATTCTGGGCTACTGCTTGTTGGCTGTGTTGTTACAGATGCTTGCTTAAAGCTATCGGAGGGATCCTTGGTTTACTCTTTACAGTTGCAATGTTAATGTCCTAGGCACTGGTAAAAATAAGGCTTTTGGAGTGGGAGTAGTGCCCTGTTGCATGTATCAATACTCAGCAGCATACTTTCTGATGCGATGGATGTAAAACAGGTGTTGTTAAAGACTTTTATCTAAATGACAGACATTGTATGTGCTAGTGAATCAGTATTTTGATTAATTACTCACCCATGCAATTTTACTAATTTTGTCCAACACTGAATAGTGCTCTCATTTCTATTAACATTTTAAAATGTTTGAATGTTACTTTCAAAGTGCAGAATTGTCTCAGCTAATAATCATGCCACGAAACTGAGCTGTTTCTGCAGTTACATGGGCAATAGTGTAATACTGGTCATAAATGAAGAATCTGAAACAATAAAAAAGATCTCTTTTGTGAGGAATGATTAGATCATTTTGACACAATATACATTTGAAATGCTCAGATTTATTTATACCATTGCAAACTTCTCCGCTGTGAGCACTACCTTTGATTTTGACCATTAAGATTTTATGTCCACTGGCTTTTTTCCCCCCTAGTTTAATGTATCTGGTCTCTTTACAGAGCATTCATCACTACAGGGTTTTCCACTCCGTCTCTCTGATTCAGTTTTTTCCTTTTGCAGATGGGTGCAGTTTTGGAAACCTCACCAGCCCTCTTACTATAGGATTGAGGCACTTTGCACGGGGTGTAGACCCCATTGCAGCCTTCTGGGATTTTGACCTTCTAGATGGACATGGAGGCTGGTGGGGAGAAGGGTGCCACATAATTAGTTCTGCAGGCAATATTACCACTATTCAGAGTACACACTTCAGTAACTTTGCAGTGCTAATGGTAAGTATATGACTTAGCAAATATACCTGTATTTCTCTCTCTCTCTCTTTTGCCATTCATTTATGTTTTATTTACATGCATCTGTTTCATTCTGATTTGTCAGTAGCTGACTTTCTGTGTTTTTATAATGTTTAGTATAAAACAGTCTAAAAGAAAGTAAGTTACTTAACTGCTAGCAAGTGAATAAACCTGGTGGTCAGTTTTAATATCCTGAGACAGGCCTAATCAGAAATGACATTAACTTCAGTCTTATAAATGAAAGTTTCATCAAGGAATGATTAGTACATAATGGTTATAAATTATATGACAGGGTTTAAAAATGTATACTCCTGTGTGCTTTTACATCAGCACATCTCAGAGCCTGGACTGCTTTTGTTCCTGCCCTGCACTGTGTTGATCATACTAATTAGTTGCAGGCATACCGCAATGTTGAATCATTTAATAAATGGAGAGGAGTAACATCTTCTGCTCTTTTAAGTATGGACAGAGCTGTCCTTGGTGATTCTGTGGGAGTTTTGGTTCGTGCACCAATGCCGATAGCCTACTTACGAAATTGCTGTTTGTGAAGGAAAATATTCCTGTGCAGTGCTAGCACATCAGCTGCTTTGCTCTGCTCTCAGTCACACTTACAGTTCCCATTGCAGTTATTTAACTAACCTGCTTAACAGAAAGTTACCTTCATGAAAGCAAAAAAATTATGCATGCAGTAATGAACTGTTATTATTCAGGGACTAGAGGAAAGAGAACAAGAAATTGAAAGGTTTCTAAGCTTTAGAAGATCTTTGCACCCTTAAAAATATTTATTATACACCAGTTGTAAAAAGAGAGATGTGTGTACTATTAATGCTCGATTGCTCTTGAATGCTGATGCATGATTGCACTGTAGATGCTGCTTGTGTACATTACAGAAATGTTTATAGTTGAGTAAATAATGTATTGTGTGTGTGTGTAAGGGACAGCAAACACAGGCGACAGGAATTGCGAGGACGTGTGCAGAGAATACCAATCTGCTGCTGTCAGATGGAGCCCAGATGGCAGCCAATCATAGCACAAAGCTCTGCTGCCCACGAGTTAAATGCAGATATTATCGTCCACTTTGTAAGAACTGGTTTCTCTGAGACTTAGTTGAACATTTTTTTTACCCATTATAGAATTGTTCAGAATTTAAGAGCTGTTCCTCAGATTTGATTGCATCAAATAGACCTAATTTTCTACAGCTCCTGTGAGTTCCCTCTTCCCCCAGCCTCTTGTTTCCCAGAATGTGAATCATAATTTTGCTTTGAGGGTGTTTTTCTAAATTAATAAAAGAAAGCACCTGTTGACTTTGCAGGTGCCACACCCAAAATGGCTTCCTTCTTCTTCAACTGCTTGAGTTCAGCATGTTGCTCTTAAACTTTGAGCAGTTACTAAATGTTAACTAACAGTTTGCAATCAACCAAATCCACAGTTTCTTTTTGTTTGAAAAGTTGAATACTGATACAAGGGCTGCAGTCAATTTTTGGGTTGTGAAGCCCATATCTCTTATAAGATGTAGGAGATGGGGTTTTCTACAACTGTAAAGGCACTCTATACTGGAGCTTTTGTATCTGCTATGTTATTCTGCTTCAGGCCTTGTGTTTGTTTGGTTATGAGCATTTGACTGTGCTTTATTGCATGTGTGCATCTTCTAATTTTATCTGTGCAAGACAAGAAAGTAGAATCTTAGAATGACCCTTGCTTTGCAATTTCTGTGGTAGCAAACAATGGGATATGTTTCTTAGCTCATGTTTCACAGTAACTTTTAAGGAAAAGGATGACAGGTAATTTTAAAATATACATATATAAATATGCACACACACAAATCCACTTTCCAGTCATTGTCTTTCTAAACAGATAATAGAAATTTTTTGTGGCTTCATTATGTCCAAGCATTTTCATTCAAGTATTATTTCTTAATCACTGTTTTGTGGCATAAAGTCAAGGATTATTTTATTTGATAGAAACTATGCTTTTCTGGGCAGTTCAATTCTTATTCCAGAAATGAAAAATATTTCATTGTTCTGCATTGTTATTAATTTATAAAATAGACAGTATAAATTGCTTATGTGTACCTTACTAATTTATATCTATATGCCTAATGTATTTTAAAATACTAACAAACCGTCAGCAAATTCATGATACCTGGCATATGGTGTATAGCTAATGAAATTAGCTACAATATCATGATACATGTCATTAATCTGTAATTCTCTAATCTGTTGAACAACAGAAATTCATAATTGATTATTATGGTTTGGGATAATTGCAGAAAACTGAAATAGTGTCTGTAAACTGAAAAGCAGCACTAAAGCTTTACACTGCCATCAGAATTGTGTACATCCTGCTGTAGATTAAGCTGAAACAGAAGCCTCAGTCAATCCAACTGTCTGTTTTATGGTTAGCACAGCACATATTCTGGTTTGGCACCTTTTTAAATAGTACTACAAAGTTCCTAAGGTGCTTTCATAGAAGTTGTTTATGCCTATGTAACATAAAAGGGTTAAAATAAAGGTTTTCTAGAGTCCTTTTTTTAGAAAGGCAGCAATCAAGGATTTATCAACTACGATTGATAATTAATAAGCATGAGCATACTTCAAGTGAGAGGAGTCATGTAGAGCCCTTTGATTTCTCTCTGTGACAGTTGTTCAAGTGATGTCAGCCAGAGAGAAAGTTTAGTTTGGAGGTTGGGTTGGGAAGGAGGTACATGGTCCTTCCCTCACGTGGCCTCACACTTTCACTTTGCTCTGGGTTGGGCTGGCAAATAATAGAGTCAGATATATCAGAGCATTATCTTTTTCTGATCAGGTTTTGAGTAGTATGTTCTAGAGGTGAGAGTAAAATAATGTAATCTAACTCCCACATTAAATTCTTGTCTTTTACTCCATGTACTGTGTGCTCAGACTAGTCCTCTATTTTGTCTTTTCTTCTGTTATCTATAGGAGGAAGCGAGTTCTTTAGGCTCTAGTTTCTTTTGGGGGTGTCCAAAGCCTCTAGGGTCCTGAACTCTGCAATATGATTTTCTATTTTAGAGTAAAATCATTAATTTATATACTTTGAATCTTTGTCATAGCTAATGATACGTACTTGCTTCTTAAATACTGAATGTTTATGCTGTCGTGTGAATAAAGTTGTATATCAGAATTTTAATTTTTCAGGACGATGTGTGTGTACGTTATGACCAATCCAGAGACCTCTATATCTGAGTAATAACTCTTCAGGAGATGACAAAAATATCCAATAGCAACACTGAATTTCAAAATTTGCTAAATATGTTTTGGCATACATTGTCCTCTGTTCTTCCTTTCATTTTTCTTAGAACACAATAGAAATTCAATAGTGATGGATATTACTGTAATTGTATACAGCATTTCCTTTCCCCCTTAGACTGCTTTGTCAATAGTAATTTCCTCAAATCTGCCAAATAAACACAAATAAAATTATTAAATCTAAGTATTATACTTCCCAATTAACATAAAATGGATTAATAAATATTCTTAGCACTTCTAATTGTAATCCTAAAAGTAGGTTAAATCAACATAAAATCATAAGCAGCTCCTTTCCTGTTTTGTCACATTTTGTCATATTATTCCAACCAACATAGGTGTGGGTTTTGTTAGGTTTTTGGGTTTGCTTTATGTGCATAAGGAGTAATTATTTGTAGAAGTAGCATACATTCAGCAGATGCTTGTATGAGATGATTGGGGCTGGGGAGACTGAGCTGACAAAACCAGAGCATATTTAAAACTGTTCTGGAAGCAAACCTTGGAAAATGGTGTGAATGAGAAACTGAGAAGAGGCAGGATACCAGGAATGGATCACAGTAAGAGTTAGGGCATTTTTCTCTTGTTGTTTTGCAAGCATCCCCCCAATCTTTGTAGTTTTTCCAATCTGGTATGAAAAAAGCTACTTTTGCACCATTTTCATTGTTGCTGGAGACAACTGCAGAATTTCTTAAGCCTGTTCAGTTCTGAACACAGAATTCTAAACTTCCATCTTTCAGGTCTCCTACAAATTAAGCAGCCTGTCTAAGCCTTTTGAGAAATTAATTCATGAGTCGGGGAAGTATTACAGAGATGTCATTTAGAAGGTTGACATAATTACAGTATTTGACTTTTCCCCATAGAGAACACAGGGTTTTCTCATAACAGGCTGTGGAAACATTGTTCTGCACTTTGAAAAATCAGACTGCCTATAACAAGAGGCTTAAGAATGAACATTTCAAGTCTTTTTTAAACACAAAGTTAAACACCTATTGCATAAACCTTATAAGAGTTTATGCACCAAAGATTGTGAAAGTGATCCCGAAAGTTTTACTGCTATATGTAAAATTACATTTGTTGTAGTGGGAACTGCAGAATTCCCTGGAATTAGGTTAGTCTGCACATGTATAGATGTTTCCCAGTGTGAAGAGCCTGCGAGGAGGCACATGCTCCTCACTTCAGTCCTCAGCTGGCATGTAGTGCTCTCTGCTCATGTAATGCTCATGCTCACCAGAGAATGCTGAGCCCATATGGACAGTATTGAGTCCAGCCCCCAGAAAAGGCTGCTTTTTAAAGAATATTCCTGACTGACATTCTTTTGCACAAAGCCTTGGAATTGGAGTACTCTTAGGAGCAAGATCTGCTTTTTATTTCTTTTTCCTTCCGTGTACATTTTATTAAATTGCATTAGTATTATGTATTATTTGCTCTGTAAAAAGCATAAACTGGCTTGATACTGGGCTCAAAATTCCGGGCTTGTCTCCTCCAAAAGGCAGTGATTTTATCACAAATCAGATCTCTGGCTCAAGCTTTTTCTTTCTATTTGTTTTTCCTTTCTGTTGGCTTAATGGATCTTGCATTCATCATGGCGCAACTTCAGCCAGCAGGTAAATGGATTTGGATTGTAAAACTCAGTAAAATATGCCAACTCTTGGAAGATAGATGGAAATTAAAGGCCTGGAATCCAGGCCTTGGGACATTTTATTGTCTTGGTGGCTTCTACTGAGCTCCTTTCAATTCAGCAATGTCATTCTTGTACTGAATTGCCCAAAACTGTACACAACTATTCACAAGTGGTGAACAGAAGGGAATAATCATTTGCCTCTTCTGCTGTGTGCAGTCTTGGTAATGTGGCCCAATATGGGATTCACCTCATGCTCCCCAAGAGCTCACCACTGTCTTGGTTTGTTTCGCACCATCTTAAAAGGGTGAATGAATGACAGTGTCTCATTAGACAGCAACTGATGGGCCTCGTAGCTGTAGACACCAGTTTGTATTGGTCAAAGTCTTTTAAGTATTCATTTTCCTGGGATAATTACTGTGATTTTTCAATATCGTAATGATTTGAATCCCCTCTAGGAAATAAAATCAAACCTAACTTTTTAAAATGTAACATACAATTTTGCTGCTTTGCATACAGCATTTTAAAAAATGCTTCTTCTCTGCATATTGTCTTCCCCAGAAGATTACTCAAGGGAAGTTGGTGGATCAATAAGGTTTAATTATCATCAGAGAGCAGACAAGATACATCTGTTACATATCTATAATGAAATCAGTTTTCAATATACAAAACTTCTAAAAAGGATATTCTACTTTGGCATTAATGATTTTCATACTCAACATTTTGCCATTTATTTACTGTAGAAGATTAGATAAGAGATAAAACTCGTACTTAAAAATGGAATTAGCTTTAAGATGCTGATTGTTCTTCATTCTTCTGCAGGCAAAATGATTGTATTCCTGTAGGACTCGTGGCATTTGCCTTTATACTGATGATCAAACACAGGGAGATGTTGAACCTTGCATTTACACTATTAAAAACTAGTTCTTTAGTACACAGTGATGGTACTCAAGTAAAATTGCTTTCATTTTTTTCAAATGTGTAACTACACATTTCAAATGTGTAGCTTCACCATGCTTCCTTTTTCACAACTTTAACTTTTCACAGTGATAACCAACTTACTTGTTTCTTTAAATAACTGTGCTGTTACTACTGTATAGTTACAGTAACACATTTCTGAATGCAGAGAAATTGTGTACCTAAATTTATGGCAAACTGTACTACAGTATATGAAAATATAATTACATCAGTAAGAGCTAGAAGTAAATGTTTTATCATTTCCAGCAGAGTATTTCTGTTTAAATTGTCTGGTTGTTTGCATTACTACTCATAGCATGAGCTAAAATTGTATTGAACATTCCTGTTAAATACTCATTCATCTACCTGGAGAGACTTACTCTATAAAAGAATTAATGGGGAGATGATGCAAATAAAAACATGGGAGAAAAAGATGATCAGGGTGAAAAAGGGTGTTTGAGTGGACATTTAAAGACAGTTCTGAACCAACAGACTTTTAAGGAATTATTTGAAAGTTACAAAGTCATGATATCCTGAGTGTTTATTCATGCACACTGGAAGAAAACAAGACTGAGAAGGCCTTAAGAGCCTAGGTCTGTCATTAAAAACTAGCACGTCAAAAGGCAGAGTTCTTTTCTTCTTTTCCATTTGTGATTGAGGGAAGAGCAGCAAGAACTGACACCTCTAGATGAGACACCATAAGTTGAGTTCCTCCATGAGAAGTGACTCCACCTCTCACCCTGGTGTTGGTGAACTGGGCAGGGCAGAGAGAAAACTTGTGCGAAGGACAGGGGTGACAGAGCAGGTTTAACTGAGGTTTGACATGCAAGCTGAGGAAGTACCTGAAGCCAAATGGAATGTGATAACATATAGTTGGCATTTTGTTTGTAAGTTATTTTTTCATTTTGATGGTCCTTTTTATATATGTTGTGAGCTGCTCTGTTTAGAACTGACATTCGTATGCATATGGAGAAACTGGTACAATCAATCTTAGAAACTTTAAAGCTAATAATGAAGGAAAATAATAACTACCAGGGCATCAGTTACTTGAGAGGATCATTTTAGAAGGTAAACTAAATTCTCACCATTTAGTAATTGCATATACTCACGAACATTATCTGCTTGTACATGGACAAATTCATATTCATAAATAATGGTGCTAGAAATCAGCTCTCTGCATGCAAATGCAATTAAACAGAGGTATTAGCATTAGAGTCCCAGTTTCCTAAGGGCAGATTTCACCTCTGGAAAATAATGTATTGAATCTTCCAAGGGAACCTAAAACTGACAAATAAGAAAAAAAGTATTCTAAATGCTTGCCAATATTTTAAATGTTAGAATTTGCTGGATTGTCATATTCGGTACTATTTCAGATTTTAGCTTTGTCTGCTGGGATGTATATTCATTTTTATCTGCAGAGTTAGTGCCTCTGCACATGGGAAGTGGCATGTAGATGACATTGTGTTTGCACTCAGGTGATAGGTTTTGTGTACAAATTTTAGTATCTGTGTGCAGAAATGTAGTGCCACAAGCAAATGTGACTTAATGCATTACAGGGAACGTAATGTTTGCTGTAATTCAGATAGTCCAAATTTAATTCAGACAGTCTGAAGACATCCTGTTTTATGTAATGGGCTCCTTTTGCTTTCCATCCATCACACCTCCAGATTTAGCTCTCCTAAATGTGTAATTTAGAATGGGAATTTAATACAGTTAATTTTACAAAGATATGGATAGTTTTTTCATTGTTTTTCTTGAAAAATTATGTCACTAGGCACTAACATGTTCAAAAGGAACACATGGATCTTTACTCTGCTGTTAATATAGCTGTCCAAGTTACTTTTGAATTACTATAGGGAGTAATTCAATACTATAGAGTACTTCCAACTAAGTGTGAAGGTCACTGGGTTACAGGAGTTGTATCAACTGGTAATTATATTCGAGTCAGTTGATAATTGGGGTGTATTCTCATTTTTTTTTTTACTTTGAATGGTTCTTCTGCAGCCATAGTATGCCATTTGGAGACCTTTATGGTGATTTGAAATTTTGTTCTTAATATCTTAGTAAAATACACTCATAAAGTTCATGTTATCAGAAGGACCAGATACTGCTAATGCTGGGAAAATGTAATATTCTGTGTATTTTTTCAGACCTTTTTTTTTAATTAGGATATGTCTGCTTGTACAAAAAGGTTAATTTCTGTCTAGCAAACTGTATGCAGATGAGGAAGGAGCAGTCTGTTATTGCAAATTCATGAACTGTTTCTACATTAAAAGTTCATCTTTTTTTTTTCCTGCCCTTGAAAGGGAACAGCTAGAAATGGCAGGACATATTGGAATGAAGTCCCAGTTTCACACATGCCTAACAGTGTTAAATCATTTTGCTCTTTCCACAGGATTTTAAGACAGTGCTGTCTTTCCCCCAGTACCCAGGGGAGTTTCTGCACCCTGTGGTTTATGCATGTACTGCAGTTATGTTGTTGTGCCTGTTTGCTTCCATTATCACCTACATTGTCCATCACAGGTAAGAATGCCATTTTAAGCACATATTAAATGGTTGGCATGACACTTGAAATTTTATAACCCTTACTGTAAAGATAAATTAAAATTGCTTGAGTTACTGTTGGATAATAACAGCAGCAATGTGATTTACACCAGAGAAATCAAAACAAAGTTTATGTCAACCTCTCGTAAGCTGTTTCTGAGCTTTCCTGACATATATGTTTACATTTTCTGTACACTTTTCCTAAGATTTCTAACTCAACATATAAAACCATGAACACTATTAAGGTGCTTTCTGGCAAATTCCACTCGAGCAGCCCTTTGGTCAGCTACACTTCCCATAATGATTTTATGACCAAGTTTGGTTGGAAGACAGGTGACTATCACTGGATTAAAGGAACTTTCTTTGTCTTTCAAATTTTGGGTTTAGAAAACTTGTGTTTTCTTTGATATGAAAAATTAATATAAATGCCATTTTAACGACATACTTCTGGTTAAAGACCATTAGCAATTTAAATGAGTAGGAATGTATTGTGCTGTAGAAGCTGCTAAATATTAATTATGTGAAGTTAATGCAATGTCTTCTGATCTTCAGCTTCCATTTAGTCCTTTAGAGATGTCTTGTTAAAGTTCTGCATATGTGAAGCTATGCAATAAGCCTTTTGCTTTTAGTACTCTACTTTAAATGCTTGATTTGGTGGAGGAAACTTTAAATAAGTAGAATTTTATGATTTTACCATTTATTTTACCTTTTTTACAATTTATTTCAATGTGTTATAGATCAGACTCTGTCCTATGGGTAGATTGCTACATGCATATTCAAGAATCTGAGAATTTTATTCTATCAAGTTAAGTGTTTTTCCCGAATAGTAATCTTTACAATACATATGTTAGGGGTTTTAATTTTAAAATGTGACCTTTTTTTCAACAGCACAATTCGAATAAGCAGAAAAGGATGGCACATGCTTCTCAACTTTTGTTTCCATACTGCTCTCACATTTGCTGTTTTTGCTGGTGGAATCAATCGCATTAAATATCCCATTGTATGTCAGGCTGTAAGTATCTGTCTCAGAAATTCTTACTCATAGAATTGAAACTTGCAAATGAGTTCTTAACATAATATTGGCAGTTCTCCTTCTTTTCTTATATTGTTCCTGGATCCTAGGTTTTTCAAAATAAACTATTATAAGCATACCTTTTAAAGGCCAGTGCTGGGAATGTTGAGTGTTTTGTTGTCACATGAGTTTCTCTAAGAGGGTGATCAAAGCATTAACTTCTCCGAGGCTCAGATTGCCTCATTCTTGTTGTTTTGGTTTTTGTAAGAAAAGCATTGAAAATCTTGATACTTCTCTGCTGTACAGATAGTTGAAAACTACGAATCCAGAATACTTCTGACCTTCCTATATTTGGGATTGAATGTGTGGGACTAAAGTTGCTGCTTCACTTTTGTAACACATACACTGTTTGCCTGGGGGTGGCCCTGGCTTCACTGGATGATCCATAAGGAGACACTTAAGTGCTGATACTGGGGCTTAAAATATATTTGTGAAAATGTTTCTGCTTCAAGCAGACCAGCATACTTGTAATTTGTGGATCCTTGTTTACACTGCTGGACTGTTTCACATCTCTTGCCTCAGCATTTTTTGGGCAATAGTGTGGTGAGATGCACAGACAGGGCTGGATTCAGCTGCTCTGAATGTAAAGGCTGAGTCTGTCCAATGTGTAAAGAGAGTCATTTCAGTCATCTTCTGTAATGTCTGATGAGGGTGTGTTGCAATTTGTTTGCCTTGAACATTTCTTCCTCTCAGATTTTGTAGAAGTGCACCAGGGCTCATGAATGTTCTTGGTATTTTCCTGTAGTAAAGCACTTTGTTTAGCCAATGTTCTCCTGGATTTTTTGCCTGTCACAAAATCCAGTTCTTCTGAATGCCATGAATGGGTGTGAATAGCCAGTCAGGAGCCAACAGCAGAGTCACTGCAAAGCTTGCATAATTAGTGTAAGAGTTATGACTCTTACAGTGTTCAGTGAGGTGCTTTGGAAGCCTTTTGTGTATCCTTGTGCATGACCATCAGTAAACAGCACATGTGGGTCTGCAACCACTGTGATGTTCTACCTGGGAAGTCTACTTAAGTGTCTTACATAATACTCATTTAAATTACAAAATTGTCCATTAGATTGAGAGAAATATCTCACAATATCTAGTGTATTGTGTCATAATTAATTTGTAAGTTCTAGCAAATTGAAATATCGCTTACTATTGTCTTTGTCTGCAGTTTGTAAGTGATGGTAGCAGATTAGTTTGTAGGGCAGCCATGGCCATGTAATTACATGGTCACAAATGACCATCTGTTGTTTCAATCGTTGTCTGATTATTTACTTTGCAGCTTGCATGGTAGCAACGTGGTATTAACAGCTATAATGAAAAATTGATTGAGATAAATGTGTTATTAATAGCCTTTTATAAGTAGTACATAAGCTACAGGGGTATCTTAATAAAGTGCATTATCAGTGGCATCTGTCTCTTGCTGTGGGATAGGGCCAGATCCTGAGCTGCTGAGAAATATGCACACTTAGAGAAACTGAATTGAACCATCCCTATATGTCTGCTAACCAGTTTCATTAAGTTATTTATTTACCTGATAATATCATCAGTAGTTACAGTATAGGAAAGATACAAGCGACAAAGGCCGTCCTCTATTTCCTGGTAGAAATTGTCTGATGTAATTAGACAGAGCTGATGGAGGAAATGGTCCAAGCAATCTAAGACAAGGCTCCAATAGCTGCTAACAGAGGCTGAAAAACTGTTGACTTTGAGATCATACCCAGCCACAGATCCTTTCTTGCTTTCTGACAGCAAGGTTTTCAAAATTCTGAGTCCCAGTGCCTGTGTCCTGTGATAACCCTGAGACAATTAGTCTGTGATTTAATATCCAACATGCCAAAGCTCTGATACTGGGGCTTAAAATATATTTGTGAAAATGTTACCGCTTCAAGCAGCACTAAGATGTTAGTTATACCACAGCTGTAACACCATCAGTTGCCATTCCAGAGGTACCCTTCATTCTGCTTAAATTCAAAGCACAACTTCAACCTGCAGCAATGCAATTTTCACTTTTTATTTCCCAAGTGCATGGAGAAAGATTCCAAGTGCGAGTATTTTTTGCCCTAATCGCTGAAATGTTGCATAAAAGCCAGTCAACCACCCCCTTTCCTATTGTAATTATCCCTAAAACTTCCACAAAAAAAAATCATTGCAGCATACTTATCAATGTGAAATAATAGACTAAGTTAACTTTTATCCTTCAAATTTAACCTAAAAGAGTGGTTCTAAATTAGCTTTATTTGGATCACCCTCTATAAATGTGTAGTTACAGGTTAGTTTTAAACATCAGGAATTAATGCTATGGAAATGGCCCCATTTTCTGTGATAGCTGGAAGAACCTTCAAATCCCCTTCAAGGTGAAGCAGTCACACAAAAAAAGTCTTTTCAGAAATGGTCAGACCTTTATTTTTATGTGGAATCTAAAAAGCTAAAATTCCCTTTTAAAGCTGCATATCTGTTTCAGAGAGGATTTTGTATGGACCTTTCACTTGCATGTGTGCTCTACAGTCTTTATGATTTATAGAAATCCTGATGTTAGAATGCTGGTCTAGAAGAGTTGATTACATCTCCGCACATTTCCTGAGTGAATGAATCTACAAACTCTTTAGATTTCCCTTGAATCTCATTCTGGGTGTCACTGAATGTTGGCTGTCGTAGAATCCACACTCTTGAGTTTACTGGCAACATCTTTAATGCAAGTCAGAGGTTGTCTTAGGAGCAGCAGGGATAAATCAGAGGCAGTACACTACCAGAAAGGTGCTTGAGCCAGCCAGTGAGCCCTTCCATCTCCCAGCCTCAGATTAGTTTGCTTCAGAAGGCAGAAGGAAGCTCACTCCTTTCATGTAAAGAATGAGAGAGAAGGAGGCACAACTGTTACTGGATCACTCCCCATGTGTGGGAGGCATCAGTTCTGTACTCTCCAAGATTTCTGTTTCGTGGCTTCTGCTTTAGAGGAAAGGATGAGAGCCATGAATTTATGGATGCTAGGGGATGAAATCATCAGTTAAACATGTTGAAGCATGAGGAATGGACTTCATGACACAAGATTCAGGGGGCCGAAAAGTTATGGAGAGAGACAGAATCTTATTTATTTTATTGCATGATCACTCCAATCACATCTCCTGGGACCTCTATATGGTTTATAAAATAAAAGGTTCCTTTTAAGCTTTGGCAAGGCTCAGATCATCTTCTCCCTGATGAATGTCATATGTGAAGCTGCTTGTGAATTTGTTTCTGTAAGGCAGTAGATCTTCAGCAAGAAAGGCAAAGCTCATTCCATACTAGCCAGCAGCCTACAAGTTCAAGAAAAGTTGAACTTCTTACTCTAAATTTTCTACCTGTGAAGAGAGCATTGGGTTTTGCTAATGCTAAATGTTTAAAGGTTATGAAATATTCACATCCATCAGTGTTACAGACTGCAGAGAAATTCCTGAGCCCCTTCATCTCACAGAAAAGAATAATTTTTGTTGCAGGATTAAAAGTTTAATCAGAATATTCATGCATATCTGTGTCCTTTTTAAAATAAAACTGGATTAAGAAGTACAATCTTATCTGAAATATGATTACAATTAGGGAAAAAAGAAATTAAATTAAAAATGTGGGGAAAATAAAGAAAATTGTGTGTAACTTAAAGCTGATCAAGTGACCTTCTTGTGCCAAAATGCTTTGCATAAATGTGTATTCTGGTCATTCCCATGGTAACTGCATCATATGGAACTTAACTTATCTCTAGGGTACTGAAATTTATTGAAGGAGCACAAACAGACAGCATCTTCTTACTGAAGAAAAGTATAATCTTCTATTCAAAAGGCTAGTGCTTATTCCCAAAGATAAGAGTTCTGAGAACACAGAACGTGTTAAAAATGAATCCAAGAAAACAAGAAAATTTTTACCATATAACTGTGGTTGTTAAAGAGCTTTAGGTACAGTGCTCTTTTCAATGCATATATTCTGGCAGTTTTTTCTGTACCATTTGGCCCGTCAGTGGAAAACCTTCCTAAAAATAGGGGTCATCACTTCAATATTACCAATAATAAGCCTTTATTCTGTATGGAAAACTCAACCCTTTCCATACAATTTTATGTGAAATACAAAAGTTCTGCTAATACTGAAAGTAGTTTTAAGTTATCACTTTGGTATTTAATTTGTATATAGTTTTTGGCCTCTGAAGCTTTACAGAGGTAGAAATCCAGTAACAAGATACACAAAGCTACATTTGTACCCTGGACCTTTCATGCATAACCTCAAGTTTGCATTTGCTAAGAGAGTCAAGAAAAAATTGACTGAAAAAAGCCACGTTGGTCTTTCTGTTGAGCCTCATCCTTCCCTCCCGTGTCATGAGCTGCTATTCCTACTGTAGGGCCCAGGTGTCCTCCTAGCCTGAGAGAGTTAGCAAGAGGTGATCCCACTGGAGGAGACAAAAGAACTGGCAGTCACAGTCCCCAAGCACAGCAATGAGGACGATGCATCTCTGTGACATAACTGATGCCAGTGGGGAGCCAAGGGGAGGGAAGAGGCAGAGAGCACAACCCAGCACTTTGAAACACTGAACTTCCAATGGGGAGTGCGACAAGCCTTTCTTTACTAATTATTAGTGGATGAATAAAAGCAAAAATTCTAGAAGTTTGTGTAACAGCTCAGTGCACCCTTCCAAATTCCACACCTCTCTTGCGTCATGTCAAATCTGTTAGTCATAAGGAGGTCCTGTAACTTCAGGAGAAATCCTTGTTTCCTTCAAGCAAGAAATGCAAATGGTTGGGGGTTGGTTTGGGTTTTTTGTTTTGTTTTGTTTGGGGTTTTATTTGAGGGAGTGATGCAGATCATTAAAGAGTTAGTACAGAGGATGGTAACATTTTGCCTCCTCCATGTTTGTTCAATTTCTCCATATATCAGAAGTAACTCAGTTGCTGAAACCTGAGCACACTGTGAAAAACAGCAATGTGGTGCAGGTGTGGCATGGCCATGATGTTTTCAGTCATTTCAGTTGCCTGCTTGAAAGTTCAATAAAATTGTTGTACTATTTTTAGGTCTTACATTCATTTAAGTGGCTGATGATTTCTATCTGTATGGTCATATATGTTTTCAGAATTTCACATGTAGGTGCCTTTTGACCTGGAATTCATTTCAACTGTTCCTATTATTTCACATACCTGTGTGGAAAACAGAATATATAGCAGCAGGGCTATGCTGAAATGAGAAAGAGGTTAAGAGCTAAATATCTAGATTTTTTTCAGTTCTTTCTCATTACTTCTGCCTCCTTTTTCTTCTCCCTTTCTCGTCCTCCTGCCTCCCCTCCCTGCTCATGGTTCTGTTCAGGGCATCCCTACAGAAACTCTGCAAGCTGCCTGTGACCCAAGTCCAGACAGCACCAGTCCCTGAACTGGCAGCGTCTGCCAGCTCATAATACACAACTGTCTCATTCTCTTATTTCTGCTTCTTTTACCTCAAGCAGCAGCAGTGATGAAGGCTTTATCCTCCCTTGTCCAATGTGACAAACAGGTCCCAGAGAAAATTACAAAGGGTTTTTTGTTGGTGATATTTGCTGCTACCTTGAAGTTTTGAGCTATAATACTAAACAGAAACAAAATGCATAGATTTTTTTTTTCTTTACCCATCAATTATTTTGTTTTAAGTGGAGCAAAAATGAACACTGGTTCAAATAAATCATTATAATAGATTTGTGTTAGCTTTATTCAGCAATTCTCTGTATTCCTTAAACTTTTATGTTCTTTCCAATTATAGCAATATTTTACTTGTCACTGCAAAATGTCAGGTTATTGCTTCAAAGGTAACCTCATTTTATATAATCAGATGCAGACTTAGCTGATGTAATAAAGCACTGGAGATTGGATAAAATTCCAATTACTGATTCCATAGTAATGAATAACAATTACTAACATAACAAAGATGTTAGCATTTTAGAGGTGTTTGTACTTTGTTTTCCTTTCAATGATAAACACACCAGTTTCTTGGGGGAAAAGTGATAATAACATTATTAGCATTTATTATTCTTTTTAAGGGGAGATGCCAAGAGTTGTTTGTTTTTTTTTTTAATTCCGTAGACAAGTTTATAATTTTCTTAAAATATGTTTGAAAATAATCTGGATTTATCAGTGCAAATAGCACTGATGCCATTTCCAGAAGTCAGCCTTGCCTGTGTATAGCAGAGTGGGAACTACAGCAGGATATTCCTGAAAGGTTAAAGGAAATAGCATAATAGCAAGCAAAAATGCTGGCCTCTCATTGCATTCTCATGCAAGAGAAAGAGTGCAACACAAACTAAGAGTCACATCACTTTAAATCCAGGTGTAAAATGTTTTCATTAAACAGGTTCTTAGAAAACAAGTGTTTTTACATCTCTATTTCCTAACATTGCTTCTGGTATTGCAGATAATACTGTCTGTGGTGGATTAAATAACTGGTTTTAAGTGCAGCTGTTAGATGCATTTATAAATTCAATTAAAAAAAAATTTGCCTGTGCCCTTATGAAGTAAGATTCTTATAAATCTCTTATTTTATTGATGCATTTATTGAGTTGTTTAATTGTCCACTCTTTTTTTAGGTTGGCATTGTACTGCATTATTCTACACTCTCTACTATGCTATGGATTGGAGTAACTGCCAGGAATATTTATAAGCAAGTCACAAAAAAACCTCAGCCTTGCCAAAACAGTGACCAACCCTCTTATCCAAAGCAACCTCTACTCAGGTATGGAATATTAGTTCCATTATTTTTTAAATTTCATTCTAGAAAATATCAATTTTAAGCAAACTCTCATTCTTATTTCTGTATTTTTTACTCTTTATAGACTATAAATAGCATCCATAAAGAACTGAGCCACCTAGGTGTGTACAAAAATCTGAGTATTTATTGTGTGCTGATAGTTAACTCTACTCAGAAGATGGAAATATGCAGAACTTGTATTGGCTAAGTTCAGGTACCTTTATCTGAACAGGAAGAATTGAAATGTTTCTGTTGATTCCTTATGGAGGGAAAAAAACTCCCCCAAACCAGAAACTGGCTTGATTCCAAGCCTTATTTAATCACCAGAAACTGTGTTGTAATGACCCTTTACCTTTATTTCTTCTGCTCTGCTTCTTGCCCACACTTGTACTGAAAGCCTGGGAGCCTGGGAGCAGCCTTCCCCCCTGCCCATCAGAGCTGTGATGCTGTCACAGGAGCGGCTGGGAGCCTGCACTGCCTATCAGCTCTCGCCGGAGCAGACGCAAATGTGTCTCTGATGGCATTGCAGGTGTAAGACAGTGGGAGTTCTTGCCAGATGCCTCTGAGATGCTGAAACTGCAAGCCAAAATAGTCAGTCTGCACAAGGAAAAAAAAAATTAAACCCTAGCAAAACCTTACCACAAAACCAGGATTTCAAGCCAAAGGCATGAGAAGATTAATTCAGCTTTTTTAAGCTTAGCTATCAAAAAATTACATATTAGCCAACGTTATATATTGTCCCTATACAGATTTTGGAGGGAGGCAGAAAAAGAACTTCCAGAGAACAATTCCTCCTGTCCATCTTGAATGTTTGTGTGAGGACAGGATGAATTGTCTTATGGAGGTGCCTCTCATTTCCCACAGATCATGGACAAGTCTGAATGGTCAATTTAGCATAAAGACCTCAGTTTTATAGTGGAGGTCAGGAAATGCAAATTCTACTTTTTATGTATTTTCTGTAAAAAATCCACAGTATATTCTTTAAAACAGATGTAGATTATTCTATTTCAAACACGAAATTTTTTGCAAGTAGCATTTATAGATGACTGTGTGATGGTGTCACAGCTTGTTAAAAGTTTGTAGGAGGAGGAATTGAGTTTTTCTGTCTGATTCTTCAGAGTCAGATTTTTACTAACATGATTTTAGTTAGAAAACTAGCTAGTTTTCTTCTTTTTAAAACACTTTATTTCTAGAGATGAAATTGATTAAAGTTAACATAAAATGTGTATCGTGATGAGAAGGAGTGCCATATTGATCCTTAGCTTTGTTAGGTGTGAGCAAGAGGGTAGTCTTTCACTGAGAGTGCCTGACTATGCTAATCCATGATTTACTACACCATTCTTCAGAGATGAGAATTTCACTCCTTCACTTACCGGCTCATGGCAAAATGAATAATTGCCAATTTTCAAATGGTGCAATGTGACTATTAAGGTAGAAAATTGTTACAAGTTACATAGACCCAGCAATAGTGTATGTTCTTCAAATTCAAATCTTGTTTGAGTTGGAAAACAATAGACAGTCAAGTTACAGGAAAGATGACTCTAATTAGAATCTTTGTTGTACCAGTCATGTTGAGGTTCCCAGACAGTGAAAATAAATAGTAGCTATTTTAAGTTTAGCAATAGAAATGATAAACCACCTTCTAGCTGTAAGAGAACATGGGTATAATTGTTTAATAGCTAAGTAAAATTATTCTAAGCTATTTTTCTCCCACAGGGCACCATGTATCTTAGAGACACAGGCACTGAAATGTCTAATACAATTTCACAATGGTGAGCACTAGATTCAAAATAGTAAGGATCAGTTTCACTTCATGTAGAAAACAGGCATAAGATATGTAAAATTAAGAATCACTTTGAGCAAGAAAAGGCTAAACTCATAATTAGTAGTTGTTTGTTCTTTCAGAATGATAATGCTCATTTTGGGGGGCATTTTACCTTTCCTGATTTTAATAAAATTTAAGTCTGAATTCTTCTTTGTCATAATATTTCCATAAAATCCATTAAGGATGCTTACATTTCAAGGCAGTAATTTATAAGAAATGTTTTAACTAGTCAGTGTTCATGTGTCTGTAAGTCAATGCCAGCCTTTTTACATATTGTTCCTCAGGTCCTTAAGGGAAAACATCTGAGTTTGGGTGAGGGGGTGTTAATTTGTCTCCATTTGACATCAGTAGATAACTAAATAGTATAAAGCTTATTCAAATGGAGATGGAGTTAGGCTTTTTTATATGTCAGGAGTGCCAGTGATAGGAAGCCAATGATACAGTCTCTGAGACACTTTTAAACAAGAGGTGGTTTTTCAGTGATCCTCCTCTATAGACTCAGAGCAGATTGCAATGCAAATACGTGAATGTGTTTGGCAAGAACTCTATGCTCAGCTCTTGTCCTTCAGCCTTCTTTGGTAAAGTTGTATTTGATGGAAGGTGTTTCCAGTGCACATGTGAATGGTTTTGTATTCCTTATATAAGCACTTGCTGTAGGAGACATAGAGGTACCTTTTGTGAGTCAGTAAGTGGGATCTAATGCCAAAAATCATAATCTAAGTACATAAATCCATCATGTGGAATTTACCAAGAAATCCCAAAAAATGTCTCACCACATTTTTTTCACAAAGCTTGATCCATTCTAAAAAGTAACAGAAATAGTGACAATAAATAGAATAGAATATCTGAAAGGAGACCTTACCTGTTAGCAGAAAATTATGTAGGCTTGTAAGAGTTGCTGTGATTTCTCTTCCTGATGTTTGCATATTCATTTGCAGAAGCAAGACAGATGAGGTGCCCTTGATCTTTTTCTCCTACTTTTCTTTGTAGCAATAAGTACCCTATTATGTAAAGCTGTGATTCTTTATAAGTTTTCTCTCTTCTAGACAGTGATCAAATTTGGAACATTTTTGCATTCTTCTTTGACTTCACGGCAATATGATTTTAAATATTGCCTCTTTTTATATGTTAATCATGTATTATGAGATACATTATGTACACTGTACATCATACAGTATATATATTTTATTATATATATTATTCATGAAATATGTATTATCTGGTAATTACAGAGTTAAACCCCCAAGGGCCTATCACTTTGACTGGAACCAACTGTAACAATTCTGGCATTTTTCTCAAAATGTGCCTGGATGCTAATGAGGTGGATCAAATTAATGCATCATTGAGTTTTGTGTATTGAAATTCTGAACCTTAGCACTTCAACAGATAATGAAATTACTTCCTGTAAAATATACTCTGTGGTATTCTTAATAGAAATAAATAATTCTATCTGTTCATCCTCTGTGGACATTTGTTAAACCTGGCAGAGTTTGCTTCTGACTCATCTGAAAGCAGATTTTGCCAGCAAAGGCAAAGGGGCATGCAAGATTCAGCTATTACTGCAATGTACAGAACTCCTTATCAGCCCAAGCTGAGGCACAGGTAGTGTTAGGTTTTGTGCCTGCTATGTGCATGCATTTTTCATGTGATGCTCTGTGCCCATACAGATTAGACAGAAGTACAGGCCAGCAGAAAATACTTCTGAAATATATTCTGTAAAATAATTTCTTCCTAGAGTGACAGAAAAAAAATCAGATTGCTTTCATTTTTAATAAGATAACTAGTGAGCACAATTGCATTCTAAACATTTAAAATAAAAAATAAATAAGCTGCTAGCTGGGCCAGAGATTGGTGATAAGGAGACAGATAATTAAGTTTTATCTCAAGGTTAGGTACAAATATATCTCCTAGTGTTCTCCCACCTCTTTTATTCAATGAATGTCTTGCAAGATAACTAATATGGCAGTGTTCAGATTACAGAGTCCAATATCCCATATCTGTCATGAAAAAATATCGATGCATAAATAAGGTTGCAGAAGCAACAGCAAAACAGATAACAGTTGATGTCACTGTCTGTGTTGAACTTCATCTTATTTTTTATGTAACATATTTTGATAAGCTTATTAAAATGTTCTTTCTAAAATTGTGGGGCTGTTAGGAAATGTACCTCATGCATAACTAGGTGCAGTAGCAATTTCAGAATGGATTGTGCCCTTTGCTTTGTATTCAAAGTTGTAGCCTTAGTACTATAGCTAAAAAATCATAACTGAGGCAAATTGGAACAGTTTTCAGCAGCACACACAGAGTACCTGCAGTCAATATCACTGGCTTCCATTCCCTTCTCTTACTATTTTCAACCTTAAATAACTTTGAGTTAAGAATAATTTTAGAATGAGAAAGCTGATTTCCTATTTCACATATTTTGAAATGTCTTAACTGTCCTTTAAACCTGCACACAGAGCAGACCTAGAAGTACATGGCTGAGAATGGGGGTAGTTTGGTCAAACTCTTCCAATCTGCTAATGCATGTTTACATGCAGATTTGTGTCTGGGTGTCTGCTCTTCTCTGTGAGGTTGTTTATGGGCAAGTTTCTGTATATCATACATCCACTTCCAGAGTACAGAGCAATGTCTTAAAAGCAGCAATGAAAGGGGGGCTCTTCCTAGTGAGCTGTGTTTGTGGTGTAGTGGTGACTAACAAGCTCCCCCTGAGCTCCTGCAAGGTGTGGTAGGGCTGCCCTTGCATCCTCCCCCTCTCCTTGGGAGTGTGGCAGCAGCTCTTCATGTTCATTCCCAAGCTCATTATTTCTCTCAGCTACCTAAACATTAATCAGCAGCACCCAGCTAAACAGTAGCTAAGTATCTTTGAGACACTGAATTATGCTAAATCCTTTCACTGCAAAAAGGAGAAACCACACAAAACTTTCAAATACAAGAAAATCCTCTCCTTCTGTTATTGTCAACTAGTCCTGTGATGAGGCTCTTGCCTTACAGTGAGGGGATTTTACAGACTTGCATGACCACAGGGGTCATGGCACCCACTTACTGCTTTGTTCACAGTGTTAACCATGCTTTTCTTAGGATGAACATTTACCTGCTTGATCTGAATTCTGACAAGCTGGAAACCAACACATGGGTGCAAATGGATCTATTGTTGTGTTTGCCTAACTGCTGAGAGAGTCCTGAGAGAGCCTGGCAGGAAATGTTGACTTCCATCACCAATAGATTATAGTTTTATAAAGCAGGCTGTGTCTTGAATATGAGCTGCAGACAGCAATCTGCATTATGTCATTAGAAACTGTCACGTGATAGTTTTGTGCCATAATGGAGATACTAAAAACATTCCAGTTATAAAGACCAAAGACTTCTTATATTTAGTTTTTAAAGAATGATTATGTCCATAGAAAAACCCTAGAATTAAAAAACCCTAGTGCTTTCTAATATTCTTGAGGCTGAAAGGGTCTTTAGAAAATGATCTTTGTCAATGTCCCCTGTCATTTATAACAAGCTGGCTACAATTTATTGCAGCATGAAAGCAGTGTAATGGGGGGTCAGCATTTGACTACCATCAGAAATACTTTGTTAAACATCAAGTTTGGCAAATATGCTATTTTTTTGGCCATGCCATTTTCTGAGTCTTCAGACTGAATCATATGAAGCAATATAATTTACATTGTGACAGACAGAGACGTTACTTGTTCCCTTGACACCAGCAGCTCTGAAATGCAGTTAAGTTCTAGTGCATTTTTCATTAGTGCTGGCTTTCATGAATTCATTTCTTCTAGTACGAAACAGTGATTGAGAGAGAGGGAGAGAGAAAGAGGTCAGATGTAAAGTATCATTTGCAATCCATTGTTTTCTTCTTCATGATATGCTCTTAAAAATTAACTCAGAGTTTTCATCCATGAAGGCCCATCTTTCCTTCCCACAGAGAACATATCAAACTTTCTCTATAAAATATAAATTTAGACCTGATTATCCCAAGGGATCATCTGTCTTTTTCTTAAAAATTCTCTATGGTTTGAGTATGTTGAATTAAATGGGAACTGCCACAGGGCAGAATTCTCAGGAGCCTTGAGGAGATCTCTCTAGTTCACTCTTTACTATTAGCATAGACCCAGTTGTGTCATTGCAGAGTAAGTGAAAATGATGTCTCCCTGCAAGTAAGGTTTTCACCAGCTGGATGAACCACGGCATGGTGAGCCAACAGTTCTCTCTGCGAATCTGCTCCAGGAAGTTGGCTATAATTTAAGTACTTGATTGTATCCCTTGCTTACAGGACAGAATATTTTGATGTGGGTAGGGTCAGTCATCAGGAGGTTTATCTCACATTTCTGATATTGTAATCAACACTTCTTATTTTAGATATAGGAAGTTAAGACTAGAAATGTATATTATTAGATAATTTTAAAATTGTGCAGTAAATTTTTGCAATCCTCATGTATTCTCAAGGCTGCTTATGGCCTCCATAGTGTAAGTTCCTAAAAACAAATAAGTGTGTAGCACTGTTTTTATCAAATAGCTTGGGTTGGGAGAGACCTTAAAGATAATGTAGTGATATTTCTTAGATACTATCTGCAAAACACTATTCCTATGTTTCTTGTTTCAATATTTGTCATATTCCCAGGAAGGAGAAAGGCTATACTGCTGAAACAGCTTTTCTAAATTTTTTGCATTTAATAAATTACAATTGAATGTAAGAAAAGCCATGTTTCCCTTCCAGCTATTGTGTTCATTTTATTCACCAAAGCAAGGCTTATATTCACAACATCAAAATAAATTATTATATCATTATATTGGATATTAAAATAATCTAAAGGAATCACCCTTTTTGAAAATTTAGTTTGATTTAATTATAGAGCTAATATTTTGAACATTGCTACATTGCTTCTGAAGACAGTTTTAGTAACTGTCATTCAAAGATGACACAACACAAGTAATACAGAAATGCTGATCATTGTAGACAGATTGTGGTCTGTCTTATCAGCCCACCAACTTAGGCAAGTTCTGAAAAAAATTTAAAAAAAACCACCCCAAACCAACCAAACAAAATCAACCAAAAACCCCACTCAAACAAAAAGAATTAAAATGCTGCAAGGAACCCTAGCCAGAACAAACAGAACAATTCTGCCCCTTGAGGTATAAAAGCTAGAGATAATGAAAAAGAGAAGCTTAAAAACAAAACAAGAAGTTTAAGTCTGTATATCACAAATTAAAAGGAGAGACAGAACCTAAGGGAACTTGGAATTTGGTTTGATACTTCAAGGACATACTGATATTATGTGCTATTTAGCATGATCACTCTTAGATGCTGATATATGTTCAGATGGAGTCAAGGATGTAACTGAAAGGTCTGCAGTGGAAAAGGGCATAAAATTGTGATGAGGGAAACATTTTCATTAATTCTATTTACTGAATTTCAACTTGAAGCCAATTTTATTTCCATCACATAGGGATAAAATTATCTTTGGTCACAGACAACATTTAATTCAGGTTTGGATTAATTGTTCTACACAAGAAAATTTCCAGTAAAATGAAAATATTAAAATAGTATGGAGGTCCACTGGAATATGGAGTAGTATGGAATAGCAATATGTTGTCATTGGTATCCTGAGAAAGTTGTTGCACTTTGCATAGGCCATATGAATATTCATTGCTGACAGCATTGGATTGCCAGGGTATGGTGCCATAGCATGGAGGTATTTTCCTGCCAACTCTTAATCAAACAGGAGAAGTGATCAGAGCTTTTCTGCTCCACCTTCAGTGTGAGTGATTGAATTGTGGAGTCACTAACACAAAGATGGTAACAGAGCCTTCTGCTTTGCTTGTAGTTCCACTTCATCTGGCTTATGAATCAAAATTCCAAAAGTTCCTTCTCATGGAGTAGTTGGTAATACTATTCTTCAAAACGGATCTGAAAGCACTAGCAAATACTTTAACTCAATTTGAATGCACTACCAAATACTTAAAGTGAATGATCCCCAGAGGATAGGATCCTCCTTGATGTGAAATGATTTCAAGAGCATGTCAAAATCAAGGTAGAAAAAGGATTTTGTAGCTGTCATAACTTCATTGGCTAAGGTACAGGCAAGGTGCACACAACGTTGGCACTGTTCAGAGTAGAAATACAGTAATACCAAATCTGAGAGATATTGAGGCAAAAGGTGAAGTTTTATCCTCTTTTTTTAAAGAACAGTGTCTGAGCTACTTAGTATAGATGAAAAGAAATGGGTTATGATTATTGCAAAAGAAACATATGTTATACTACTTGTAAGCAAGGTATTAAACAGCATAGCAAGTCTCTTAGATCCATTCAACTGAAACTCTCTCCTATGCTATGGCTATTGACAAATATAGCCAAAAAAAGAAAATTACCACACCTGAGGGAATCCTGGGCATTTAATGAGGAAATGACGGGTTTGGGATAGAAATTCTGACTACGTGAGTTATGCAGTTATGGCGATTGCAAGCTTTCAAAATTGTGAGCTTCCTGAAGACTTAAAATTAATTCTATGATATTTTCAGCTTTGAAAGGCTTGGACTGCAACATGCTGATCTGCAGAACTGTGTACTAGATTGGATTTTCAGCTGCTTTTATCCTGAGTTCACATCTAGGTATTTCCTGGAAATTCAGAACTCTTGTCACACTGTCCCTTGCCTCAGTAGCTTTTAGCACTTGAGCTACTCATATACATAATTGTAGAGGGTAAGTTAGAGGGTGGGTGAGCTTGATAAAATGCTCCGTGCTTTGATATGCTGCTCCAGGCAAAATGTAAAATGCTGATTGGAAATTTTACAAGTTCAAGGATTTTTAGAAGATAATATATTCAGACTCCAATGGGGGCTGAATAGGAAACTTTATCAGATTTGAAAGAACTAAATATTTTCTCAGATGATTCTCTGGTGTCATACAGATTAAACTTGATTATGCAAAAATGCTGTAAAGATAAATGCATAAGATCTTTTCAAGTGTGCTTATTGTAATTGTATGGACAAAGAACTAAGCATTCCCATGTGCTTGAAATTATATTCACCACAATTACAGAAAAGAATATCTGACTTTTAATAGTAGATGATTGTACTCATTAATTAGTGAGAAAAATTAGTCACATTAGATACAAATTCTTTCTTACAAGAATTATTCTGTGAGAAAGATAGAACTTAAAGTTTGTTACAGGACACTTGTCTTAAGTAGGCATCTGCATACATCCAGCTTAACTGTAATGAAAACCCTGATGTTGCAAGAAAACATAAGTCATGAAGATTTATGAAGTATGTTGTGCAGACTGATGAACTGCAATGTCACAGAAATGAGAACGCTGCAGGCAGCCAACTAGTGTAATATAGGATTGTGCAATAAATAGTCTGATAATATCTGCAGTACAGTACAATCACTGTGCATTAAATTATAGCATGGTATAGGACATAGTAGGTGCTGCATTTACCAATACATTGCCACTATTCCATGAAGTAATTTTGGCTAAAAGATATTATCAAATTCCAAGACTAAATGCTGAACCAAAAAATGTTTATCTTAAAATATGGCTTATCTTAAAATAAACTAGCAATAAAACACAAATATATATATTTTATGCACGTTGGTATATATATTAGCAGTGATAGTTTTAAATACATAATTTTAATGTTTCATAATATTATTCTTTATTAATGAATGGTAAAATTCAAGGAAATTAAATTATATTCCTTGGACAAACAAAATTGGTGAAGTCCAAAGATATGCATATTACATTAAATATGTTGGAGCATATTTATGTATAACTGTTGCAAATTCACTTTTAGACCTGGCTTATTCTATGCATACTTCCTGTCAAATATGTGTGATAATCTCTGGTTTATGTCTGTTTGGAAGCAGGGCTTAAAAGTGTTGGGAGGAAAAGCTGCATTAGATTAATTCTCTTGGTTTTGAGTTGAGACACCATGGAAAATTATACATAGAGTTCCACTGATCTCCCTGACATTGTACATCCTAAGTACTTGAAACCCATCACTGGAAATATGGATGACTCAAGTTAGTGTTCATTGAAAATTTCAAATGAAAAGACATTAAAGTGAAAATCATGCAACAAATAATAAGCTTAAATTGCAGCAAGGGGTAAATAGGTTAATATTAGGAAAATATTTCAACCTGTGGAAATAGTTGACAATTAAAACAGGTTACCTGGAAGGCTGTGGGAACTCTGTCCCAAGCAATTTGTTAACATAGATTAGATAAGGCCAAGCCAGTCATGACAGATGTTTACTGTGACCCTGACTCAGAGCTTTTGAGTGGACAAGATGATCTCCTGATGTTCATTCCTGCCCTACAATTCTGTTACTAGTAAACCAAGGATTTTTCCTAACAATATTTCCATTTTTCAACCCTTATTTGCTGCTGAATTTCTACAGTCTTATTGGTCTCAAAGAAACTCCTGTGTTTCATTATGCAAGCAAATTCTGACAGAAGAGACTTTGAAACTAATGTGTTCCAAATATGCCTTCAGTGTTTGGAAATGTTGAGTCTTGTAGCAACTGGCTGCTGATCCTGCAGGTATTTTTATTCAGGTACCACCTTACTATATAAAACATAAGAAAAAATTAGGCCACCTTCTGCTCTGAAACACATGCACTCACATTGGATTTTCAGTGGGAGTTACACATATTTAGTCACAAGAATATTTTGGTTCACAGGTTGAAAATACTGCTCATTGCTACTTAAAAATAAAGTTCAGTAAGTATTCTGTAATTTTAATGATGCAGATTTAAATAATTTCAATATATAATATCTAATATACCTTAGTAAAATAGAATGTCCAGGTTAAACTTTATGCCCGTATTGAGTACTCATTCAGACAAAGGGGCAATGCCACTATTATTGGATTACACTTAGCACTCAGAGAATCATTCAGGATTTTAAGTTTACCAGAAAGTGAACATTGGTGAGGTTTTCTGTGAAAGACAACTTGAGCACACGAGACACCTGACTTATTTATCTATTGATAATAAGAGATACCTAGTATTGTTTTAGTTATTAATTATGAGGTAAGAGAACTATGATTACAGAAGACCATTTGTGTTTACTTTTCAATATTTGTGAGCAATGTCAAAAAAAAAGTCATGAGTGGTCAGTCACACAATCTTGCTGCTTCTTCATATTGGCTGAACTTGCAGACATCGCCAGAAAAAAAAAAAAAAGTATCTTTACAGGGAGTGTTCATTTCCACTCTGGAATTCTATATCTGGAATTACTGATGTCTCTAAAACTCTTTCTCATGGATCCAGAAGATAAGGAGCAGGAATTGTGGGCAAATCACAACCTCTGTTATTTGCAGAATAGCTAACCCACACTGGCTATTATTTATAGGTAAGGCATTTTTTGTTGTTTAATGTGGATTATCATACTGAAGTTATTGTCATATAAGAAGAGTGTGAAACTTGTCTACTTGTGTATCTCAGTCTTCCATTAGAGATGTTGCAGAAGCAACCAATTATCCATATTCCCTCTTCATGCTTCTAAGAGAGTGTTTCCAACTAGAGAGAACATTTCCTTCTGAGGTTCTGGCATTGCTAAATCAAATAATTATTGTACCTAGCAAAGCTAGGCAACCTTTTGACCCAGAAAGGTGAGCAATGAGATGCTCTTACAGTTTTGTGAAGATGGCTGTTTATTCCTTTTCAAATCTATTTGTTCCATGTTCATTACTTTCTGGAAATGACACGTAGTTTCTAGCTTTTGTTGATTAGTATTTATAGATTAATGTTTATAAAAATGACCCTATCCCTGCTTTTCCTTTTCTTTCAAAGTTTCATGATTGCTTTCGGTTGAATGCTCAAAAAAACCCTATGATTTTCTTTAAAACTTACTTTCGACCTTTTTATAAATGATGGAAAACCTTTCTTTTTGATTCAGGTTAAAATCTGGGATAGGGATCACCAGAAATAGATTTCTGTGTATGTCAGTTTTTAAAAAATAGGAAAAAGCAAACGTTCATGCCATCATCATACATAAAAGATTTTCCATAGCTCACCTTAGTAATATGAAGACTGACAACAGCAAAACCCCTCAACATTAAAGTTAAACATCAGGGTTGACATTCATGAACTCATGCAATTGTACCTTTGTTTCTTACTTTTCAATAGGGTGAATTAAGGACAAAAGGAAAACCTGAATTTTTGTCAATAAATCTAAATCTACATGGTTTTGTGGAGTCAAGTCATTAATCAAACAGTTCTTTCTATGGGCTAACAGCAGGCTAATCCATAATATTTTTTTCTAATATAAAATTTAAAAAGAACACTCCTTGCTGCCTCTAGATTAGCCGATTGAATTACATCCAATGGACTCTGAAAGAGAAAGTGTTCCAGAAAGAAGCCAGAAGTCTTAAAATCATCTAAAAAATAAGTTATTTTCAGCATGTTCTAATGCTTCCCTGCTGCTTGTTATGTTTAATAAAATCTTCTTGCCAAGTTTTAAGTTCTTGGCTACCTGTATATCTGTCAAGATGAAAAATTTGAAGTTGTAGAAATGGATAACATTGCATAAATCCTAATGTAATATTTTCTCCACAAAAAACCAAAAAAGTTGGCTTTTTCCTTTTTGAAAACTTTAGGGATGAAACTTCACTAAGGTTCTTTATAGGGTAGATTCGTTTCTGAAAAAGAATAATGCAGTCATGTAATACAAAATTGAGCAAGTCTGCTTGTCTCATGGAGTTTGATGGAAGTAAGTGAAGATAAGGCACTTGGATAAGTAATGGATGAACAACCTATTAAACGCAATAGTGGGGTTTATACAAAGCATAAATTCCTCCTTGGTTCAGCTCTTCTTGGCTGGCTACAGCCACAGGTGTAAGCATTGGTGGTGGGATGTGGAGCGGGGTCTCCTGAGTTTCATTGTCTCCTGTCTTGGCTGTATTTTGATAATCCATTGCACTGTTCTAAAGAACTCAGACTTTATTCTTATTTCTTAAGAACTCTGAATTTATTTGAAAATTTATATTGCAAGTATATTTGAGGTTTGAAAATATTTTAAATACGTTTATATTGAAAAATATTCAGAATAAATTTGCAAATTTAGGAATTTTCAAGCTACGCTCATTCACCTGTGAATTAGTCCACTTTGAGTAGTACATATGTATCAAATTACATATTAATATATACCAGAAGAGCAGTGGTTGAAAGAAGCCTTTTCTCAGCATTGACAGCTGGTATGGATGGACCCTCATAAGCCTGAAAAGATAACAATGAATAATAAGTTAATTATAGTGTCATAAAAAAATAAGATTGGCAGAAACATCTGTAAATCATCGAGTTTAACTCTCCTTTCAAAGCAGATCCAACTTAAAAGTGAGCTGAGGTTCTCACCTAGGTCAGTTTTGAAAATCTGCAAGGACTTCTTCCTCTTGCTCTGGCTCTGTATCCTTTTAGCATTCATATTGGATGGACCACAAATATGAAATGTAAGGCCTGAAAAAAAGGACAAAAAAATCACCCAATCCCATCAAAATTCAGGAATATGTTACAAATTGAAGCACATGGAAGCAAAGATGTCATTACTAAGGATTCCTGAGGGAAAAAAAGATAGGAGGTAATGAAATATGCTTAAAAATGTTGGAATATCACCAAAAAAAGTCAAGGAGATAAATTATTCACAATTAATCAAATTAATAGATTTTGGATTTCCACTATTTTCTTTTTGTATTAGTTTATTAAGGTGTAAGTAGTGGTTGCTTGTAGAATAGTTGCATGTTCCAAATGTTGCCATCTGTAAAACTGGATTTTCATTCATGGAAGAGGACAACTTTTTTGCTATGTCTTCTTATTCTGAAAAGGAAAATAAGATTTAGAAGTCATTATGCAAGAGAGATGCAGAAAAAATTATGATTGAAAAAAATGGAAATGTTTTATCTTTGTATTTTGAATTTTTTTACCTGACCTATATTTTGCAGCCTCACATTTTAGATTTGTGGTGCATAAATTTTCAGACTCTGGTCTTTGTGGACTGCAATTTAATTGTTGAGGGAAGCATTCTATTCTGTCCTGCTGCTCTGTATAAGGACTGAGATTTCTTTTTTTCCTCAGGAAGTAATTGTGAACAAAGAATATATTGTGAACAATATAAGGGTAGAAAGAAAAACAACCCAAAACCAAAAAGGTACATGTCTAACTTATACAGGCACCTTGTACATAATCATTTATTTGCAATGTTTCCTTCTGCAGTCTTGGTAAATAAAGCAAAAATGTGTGCCTTCAGGATCTCTGTGTCAAAGCACTGAGGTTATATTTTAGGATTTTAACATCTGTGCCTTTATCTGACTGTTTCCAGATGGTTTTCTGTAGGATTGAAAGCAGCATCAGTGTGAATGAACATCATGTCTGCTACTTTTTCTTGACTTTAAGAGATGCTCCCTCCTCAACTTATGACCTGTGGCAAACCCTAAAAATACTAGAACTATTTAAAAAAAAAATCAAAATATTTTTAAATAGGGACCAAATTAAAACACAAGGTCCCTTCCTTTACCACAGAGGTCTTTAGAGGAATTCGAAACCTGCATGTATGCTTTTCATGTCTGAAAAAATTCCTTTTGGGAAACTGTTTGATCTCTTCTCAGAAGATGTGGGTTTGAAAGCTGAAAGCTTGGTAGCTGAAAAGATTCAACAGAAAAGGTTTTGTGGTTTCCATGGATCTTCTGTGTAAATGCTCTTCAATTTTAAATGGCCCTCTGGGTTTGTGGCTGAATACTTCTTGTAGACCAGGAAGATTTAATAATCCAAATTATATTATTTTTATTTAGTGTGTGGTTTCTTCACGTCTTAAACAAGACTGTTTGTCCTCTCACTTTGCCTGAGGATACATCTTGCTATAGCTGTGTGATTAGATTTTAGATCCATGCAGTTGAAAATAAACCAAATTACCTAACTAAATGGAAGGTAGCAGTAAATTGTGATTAGCACATAATCGTAAACTTCACAATTGTAAATTGTAAAGAGATGCAGAAGTTTGAAACACTAAATGTCCAAATTTGGGGATGTAGCACTTGATCATTAACAATACTTTGAAGATGAGGCATTTAATACCTTATTAGTAAAATTCTCAGAAACAGTAAGAATGCTTTAATGCTTTGAGGTATTAATATGCAAAAGCCAAAAGAGATACTTCCATATATTTTCTGTACACAGTCTAAATATGTCTTGGGCATGGTGTATGGGTTTCATTTAAGAATATGCATGGGATATGCTGAACAAATCTAGAAGAATTAAATTTACCACTGTTCTGTGCACTTCATAGGAAAACACTTTATGAGGACATATCAACCTATCAAATATTAAAAATATGTCTGTTGCACAGTGTGTAATTTTAAAGTCTTTCTGAGAGGACTCAAACAGTAACAACCCAGTCACTGCTATGTGAGAGAAACCAGCTGATGCATTTAGCAGTTTTACATACAATTATGTCTGAAGCTGTAATTTTCATTTTCATTGAAGAAGGACAGTTTGGGGTTTTTTGCAGAAATGGCAGATTTCCTGGGGCAACATTAAATTTCCTAAACTGATTACTTTAATGGCTTGTATCAATCAAACAGGCTGTAAAAGATACTTGAAATATTTCAGAGCCAGCTGAAGAGATAAATATGCTTTTTAGCTTTCTCACTACTATATTCTTTCTGTAAGTAGTTACACTAGCATTCATCATTCAGGAATTAATAAACTAAAGTAAAAATTTTGATATTAATATAGAAAAGCTAAGCTTTGAACCATTAAAGGTCACATTTTTACATTTCGCCTATAGTTGTATGTAATGGAAATATGGAAATGTGTTCTTATTTTTATTTTGATCTCGTTAAAGGAGCAGTTTGTTTAAGGATGTGTCTGTCATTGAGACTTTTCATGTCTAGTAACTTGGCTGTAGTTGGTCTGAGATGGATAGAGATCATTAAACTTCTCTAGGTTGCACATGACTGCCTGGGCAGGTGAATAACAAAGATAAATACCTGGACATAAGGGAGGGCTGAAGTTACAGAGAGATGGCACAACTGTGGGAAAGATCTCAGAGGGACTTTGCAATGTTTTAAACACCAAAGACAAACATAAAATTTGTAGAAAATCAGATCTCAGTTTTTTCCATATGAAAGTTCAGCTTAGAAAGCTAAGATTCTTTGTCACCTGCCCTCTGGAACAGGGGCTTAATTTTGCATCAAAAGATACAAGGCATGCCAAAAATGTGCAAATTAACAATGAAGTTTCTTTGGAAACGCACATCTTTGAAGTGTTTCTCATATTTTTCACTTTCTTCTAAACAATTTTAACTCCCCCTGGCACTCTGGGCGAAGATCTTGCCCTTCATGTAAGATCATTGACTTATATCAGAGAAAAAGGAAAAGAATACATGAATTTAGAAGACTAGAATTAGCATGGTCTCTCCAGAGCTATTTCTCATGAGTTCCTGTATTCTGTTTTCATTGTCTGTTTGCACATATCTATCTTAAATGCTCAGCTGAGCAAATCTAAGAACAAAGCTGCTGGGTCTACCATTAAAATCCCATCTTTGTGACATTGATTGTTTGGTCATTAATATTTTCTGAATGATTCTCTGTGTGTACAGTGAAAGAGTTTAACAGAAAATGAAGCTGAGAGTATTATTCCTATGTTACCAGTGAATCTCATGCAATCGAAATTATATAGCTCTAATTTGGCAGTATAACTCATAATAAAAATTAATGCTTCAGAATATCTTTTTTTAATACAACAAATATACTTCATAGCTAAATCCAAAAATATATCAAGTAGTGAATAAATAACCTCTGAATCAACTCTCAAAGCTTCTCATTCTGTGAAAGTTAAAAATACTGTATTTTCAGGTCATCTGAGAATTACAGAATTTCAAAACAAGGACTTGAATGGTCTGCTTAAACTTTTTAAAAATTACTGCAGAAGAAATAACATTCTTCTTGAGAAAAAAACGTTGCCTAAAAGGCAAGTGAGTGTCAAAAAGTTAAAATGCATGAAACACAGGGGAATTCAGGAAGTTATGTTGGTCACTGCCATAATAAAATACGGGACTGACATAAATTCCTTTTTAAAATATGATTTAAAAATTTAGTCATAGGAGAACATAGACCAGAACCCCTTGTCAATGACTTTCACAGTCAAACCAAATTAAAATATATGTCCTCATGATAATAATTTTATTTGGTTCTTTTGGCAGCCTTAATGGAATACTAACTCAAGTAAAACCAAAGAAATCCATATTTTCTGTTTAAAATGCAAGGTGGTTCTACTGACAGTCATAGGACATTGATACTAATATAAAGTGATCTGAGTATTAAATATGTGACAATATAGGAGTACAGCACTTATTATCTTTACACGCCTTACTTTTCATTTCACTTTCATATTATATAAAATGCCATTGTCACATATAGGCTGCCATCAACATTTCTTGTCTTGATGAGGGTTGATAGTTAATGGTTCTTTCCTCCCCTTTGAAAGGCAGAAGGACATCCTGGTGGTAATTGACTTTCTAGAGGTGTACTGCAATGCTCACTGAAGCAGTTGTGTTTGACTCAGTAGACTGGAACTGCAAAGTGATTTCAGCTAACAGCTCCATGCCAGAGTAGTCAAACGCCTGGAAAAATGAGGTAGCAATGAATACCTCCAAACAAGGGTATCAGCCATTTTACTGCTAGAAATTAACTGTGGAAACAGAATTGAAAGGGCTGCTTTGTTCTCTAGGGATATAATAATTGTGTAAATAAAAAATACTCAAAGCATAAGTGTTCTTTCTCCTCCCATGATTTCTCCCCAAGCATTACCATAAACAGTGTTCTCTCTATAAGCATCATACCTTTGAATTTTTCAAATACTGAATCTTTAAGAAATACTAATAAATATATTTTCTTTCTCATCAACATGATGCTTAATATTTTACTTCTTCCCTTCACAAGTGCATTCAGGATGGATTCCTGCTTACCCTGACTTAAGTCATTTATTCATTAAAATAAACAGGAATAGAAGTCAATAGAGCTAAACTACAGCATGGAATACACTGTAAGAATCATCTCCGTCTGATTTCCAACAGCCCCCAAGGCATTCTCCAATAAAAAAGGGAAAAAAGTCGAGGTGTCTCTTGCTTCTTAGATACAATAGGTCTTCAATTAGTCTAGTTCACCAAGAGACAATACAGTTGTCTCTATGTAAATGAATCTCCTTTCTCTTCTAAATTTTCTCTGAATGTTTTTTGAGTTCCTGAGTTAATCTTTTATCTTTTTGTTACATGCATTTTTATTTTTCTGTCCTCTCTGCTGGCTTAAACTGTCTCATGTGGTCCTGGTACAGCAAACTGCAACTGTACTGTCAGCCTGTAAATTCCTTTTCATCTGCAAAATTCTGGATAAGTCATAATGGCCACACTCTCCATGGAGGGTGTTAATCAAGGAAGGGGAATATAAATCACTTCAGTGAAGCCTCTTGGCTGCCTCCACCAGCGGGAGCTAAACTCTCACCCTGCCTGGCAGGGCTTGAGGCAGGGTCTGCCCTGGGTGGAAGGGCAGAGACACAGAGTGCATGAGTGAATACCCAGGGCAGTGGGCTCGCTGCAGAGAAGCTGTGGGTATGGCAGTCTGGTCAGAGAGAGAGAAAGCCAGATAAGCTTTTCCATTAATTGGTCTGGGAAGATTTAGAGAGGCAGAGAGAAAGGATGGTAAACAAATGGTGAACAATCTGCAGCTGGTGTTCTGAACAAGTTGTTTTTCTCGTAAGGTCGTTACCGAAGGGTGGTTCCTTAATTAGCCAATTGGGTTACAGGTGTTACTGAGAACAGTCAGGTTCTGGGTGAATGATGTTGGTTATAAATATTGTGAGACTGCAATAAAAATACCTTTTTTGCCATGTGATTGTGGATGGAGTGTGTCACTATCCGTCTCGTTCCTGACTCAGTGGTGGCAAGAAGCGAATGGGTTTGAAGCTGTTTGCTAGGTGAGGTTTCAGATCTTCTGACACTGACTAACATTGTCCCACTTTATTGCCCAGGTTCCGGTGACTGTTTAAGGGCAGATGAAGAAAGGTATTTAAACTCCATTCTCATGGCCAATTTTAATAAAAAACCAGAGGCTAGTTTTGTCTAATAGAGGCCTGGACGTCTTAAGCTGAGCAAACAAATCTGCAGAGACTTTTCTCAATCAATTTTTTAGATTCATCTTTCTGTGGTTTAATGTCTGCCTCTAAATGGAAAAGATTATACATATTCTCAGAAGGACATTTTGACAATTAATTAATTAATGTTTGCAAAGCTCTTAAGTTGCAATAAGATCTAAAAAGAAGGGGTATTTATAAAATGAATTAATAACTACCTATCCAGTGACCTTTGTTTCTTCTGTGCTGAGTGAAATGTCTTATGGGGGAAAAAAAAGTAGACTGTGAGTGGGCACAAAAAGAGAATAACAATAGTGGCACATAAAAGGTGATAAATAGGGTTTTCACACAACCCTTACTTCTGCTGTTATTTACCATTTAAAGCTTGACTTTAAAAAGTAGAGTTTATTTTAACATCATTAGTAGATTCTTTTTCTTTTTTTGTTTTTAATCTGTATTCTCCATCTTTAGATCTCCTTTGCAGACAGGAGAAAAGCACTGAAGGAAACATAGGTTATTTCTCTTCAAAAAGGTCATTGAGAAAAACAAACATAGTATTTGTAAATATATTTGTAAGTCAAGACTATCTGGGAATAGGATTTAAAATTGTTGGGTCTTTTTCTTAAAGGAAAAGTGTATTCTCAGAATTGTGTAATTTTTTAAAGTATTCTTTTTATTTTATCAAAATTCCCAGAAAAAAGGATCACAAAATGATGTGAGGCATGAAAAATTCAGGAAGAATAATTTGAAAATCAGGCTCATAATTTCAGCTTTCTACAGAGCTGCTGTTTTCTACTTATCTGCCTGCCTGCCTCCTGGGTACTTGAACAGTGGCATCTGGTTAGCTCTGAAGTTAATGACCATTTTCTATATGAATTATTTTCACGAAGATGTTAAAACCAAAGCCAAGCTCAAGGAAAAAGAAAAGGGAAAGTCATCTTACTGTGACTGTTCTTTTATTTTGATGTTTATTTTGCAAGTGGCGAGTCTTCCTGTATGAACTGTGCCCTAAACATAAGTAGAGCTAAACTGATTTTTTTTTTTTTGGTACATCAGGCAGAAAAGAAATTAATGCTTCAGTGGTTTCTTTATATATACCTAACATGTACCTTTCTAGATTTGTGCATGCAGAGAGGAATAGAGTTAAATATATGTACATCTTAATCAAGTAGTATCTGCAGTAAGGACTATTTGAAGCCTTTTAAATTACTTCCTGATACATTGCCATTTTGCCAACTTCTGCAGAAAAAAAAAATCTTATAGTCAGTCTTGCATTACACCCATAAAGCCAAGGTCTGGTCTCTTTTTGGAAAAATTCAGAGTCAAGGTTCTTAGTCTGGAAAAAATTGGGGCTAGAGACACTCAACCATTGGGGGCCAGACACCCAAGCAAGAAATTTACCACTGGGTAGAACTCTCCTTTTACTTGCTGACTTACTGAGTAACATTCATGAAAATAAATGTTAGCAGAATATACTGTATGTTCAGTTATCAGAATGGATGCTGCCTGCAGGCCATTGCAGTCACTCCTGCTGACATTATCCTGTTTCTATCAGATTGGCTCTGTTGCTCCCAGTATTTTGTGGTAGAGTTCGCCTTACAAGAGGAGTTCTTGCCGAAGGGAAGCTGGAGAACAGTAAGGCAGGATGTCAACAGAGGGGCATCTCCTCCAGCAGTGTCTGCTGCTCTGTTGGGGGGGTTGTGTTTGTGTCAGTGCATGTAATAAAAAATATTGTACTTGCTGGTCTCAGGCAGTCTCTGCAGCAGAAACTTCGCGGTTCCCTGAAATGCTCAAGGAAAGTGATTCCTGCAGATCCCAGCCCACCATTGCTGGTGTCTGCACAGCCCAGTGCTCAGGCCCTAGGTGCTGCTGCGCTGCAGCTGAGAGGTGAGAGTGCATCCTGCTGAGGCCTCCCAGGCTGGTTTTAATCTAATTAGCTTGGATAACAATGTTAGTGAAGATGTGATGGAATGAGCTTCAGTAAATAAATGTATGCTGATGTAAAAGCCTGCTAGGAATCATCAGGACATCCCTGGGTGGCCAGCAACAACAATGCACAAATTTGAAAACCTCTTCCCAAGGGCTATTGAAGCAATGGCTTGGCAGTTGCTTCAAAGCCCCAAATCATCCCACTGATAGTTTATAGTTTTCCCTGTAAAACAATTTGAAAATATTATATAAGTTAACTGCTTGTCAAGATAAAATTATAGCTGGAAAAAGAATTTTCATTTTCTCCCTGAGGTTTCTTAGTCTTTAAAGATTTGCATGCATGGTTATCATGACTACAGCCAATCTGTCTGTGTTCTCTGCCTTCACCATAGCAGTAACATTGCTCTTCTTGCTGCTGCATACAGGGTTCCAGTACTGGTAGCCTGAATCTCACTTGTTTGTGTTCTTCAATGGTAGAAGAGTAACACAAGCTGTTGAAATTGGCTCTGGGTTACTGCATGTTCTCTTTTGAAGAAGAGACACCCCACTGGCGTAATGAGAAAAATTAGAAAATCAATTCAGAAGTAGAAGAGGTAATTGGAAGACAAAAGCTGTTGACTGAACCAAAGGACATAGACCTTTAAAGCTTTAAAATTCTAAGATAGTTATAAGAGGAAATAGGAAATGAAAGGTAGGCAAACATTATAGGGAAAATATTGATTTTTTTTTTTTTATAGGAAAATATTCTTGGGGTGGGGGTAAAGATGGTTAAAAAGCATGATTTGCTCAGTCTACAAGGTTCACATTTCTGGTACAGGTTTATTACTCCTTTAGTCTGTGAACAAGCATTACTGGACAGGAGCATCACCCCTTACTTTTCCTCTTGTATGGATGAAAGACACCAAAAGTTGGCTGCAGCATAAAAAGCAGAACCAGCATCTCTCCAGTTACAACCCTTACACTTGGACTGCTTTAGCTGGGCTAGAAAACCTGTTCTGTGAACAAGCCCAGGTGGTGCTATTCCAAATATCAGTAAATATTGGTATTAGGGCTGCACAGGGAAGAGCACACACAGGCTCCTGCACAAGTCAGGCATTGGCAAGGCTTAGTGAGTACTGGGAAGGCACCACCCTTCTCAGGGGATCATTCACATGACATTATGTTCATCTTGCTCCTGCCTGAACTGAGAGGGGGGCAGTTGGGTTTCTTGGGCTTGGAGACACAATCCTAGATGCTTTGGTTTGCCCAGTCCCTTCATGTACAGAGAGGTGCCTTGAGTGGAAACATGGGGGAGTTAAGGACTCTCATTTCCTGCATGGCCTTGAACACGTAATCTCTCCTTGTTTTCTCATCTGTACAACAGGGACAATACTATTTATTGATCACACAGGGGGCTGTAAGGCTAAATTAATTACTGTTAAAAACCCTTTGATTCTCTTAGATAAAAGGTTTTCTAGAAGTATGAAAATTAGCTATTTGTTATCTACATTTTTGTCAATTTTTATTTATGCCCTATCAATTCCACTGCAGCTTTTTCTTTAGAATTATTTGGTTTATCTCATCTGCATGGAGAAGAAATTGATAACAACTCATGATGGCATAAAAAGTGATGTTTGAAAAGTCTGGTCTAACTTTATTCATTTCAAGTGTACTTCCTCACAACTAACATGTATATGAAACTTCTTGATCAATGTCTTTTCTTTGGTGACTTTGCAATGTAGTCTTTTCTTTTTCATGCATTGTTTAAGGTATCCATGAGCTCACACAAATGGACAAGAGCATGCACTTCTGCTATAAGAATTCATTTAACTTCTGTATCTTTGATTATACTTTCTATTCGGTCTATTTTAATCCTATTCCTCTCTTGCTGACTTTTCTTCTATTCGACAGCTTTTATTTCACTTCTCCCTTCAAGAATCCTGAACCCACCAATGAAGACTCATTTGTATACACTGTCATTTCTATTTGCTATTTTCTTTTTTTTTTCCCTCCCAGTGAGACAGGGGGGGTGTGTGTGCAATTTGATGTGCTGGATGGATATCAGTACAGTGCACCTCTGGTACACCGAAATATTTGAGTTCACTTTAATGTTGTTTCTAGGATGTCTTTTCTTGCTCTTAGCTCTGAGCCATGGCATGAATTTGGCCGGATTTTGCCACATTTCTGCAGCACTATGTAGCTAAAGTGCTTCCAGAACATCTGTTGCTACTGTTGTGCTCAGTAGCCTGCTGAAAGTGTGAGATGTGAAGGAGATTATCTAACACCCAAATACTGGCTTGTCTGAAACTTTAGATAAGAATTGATTTATATGTATGTGTCCAATCTGTAAAAAGTGGTGGCACTGCAAAAAATGAAATTATAGGTTGCAATTTAGGTAAATTCTGTGGTGTAATCACTTCAAATGAGTTCGAAGTGCAGTTTCCTGTACTTCCTTCTGTATTCCTATTTTTTCTGCTTCTTACTATTTCTTAGATAAATTAGGATTAGCTTTTCCATGCCTCATTGCTATACCCCAGTAATTTCCTGGGTTTCAAAAATGCCATTGAAAATGTCTTTGTTAAATACAATAAAAAGCTATTAAGCTAGCTTATTCAACATGCTCAAGTCAAAAGATATTTACAATCATTAAACTGTAGTGGATGAATGGATTTTGTAGGAAGACAGCTTGTTCATTGGAATTTGTTGAGCTCTTCAGAATAAGCCAAGTTGAAGGAAAAATATATACTCAGTGACTTTGAATTTATAAAATCTGAAGGGCTTCCTGGTGAGTGCAAAATATGATTTTCTCTGGTCTGTTTACAGTTTAGACTATTAGGACAAAAATTGACTGTAAGTACTAACATGAAATTTTCTGGGGCCTGACCCATAATTCTGCTTTGGAAGAAGGTGGGAAAAGAGGTTAAGAAATTCTAACACTAATTCTGGGCTTAAATGCTGATTTATTTAATCTTACTATTGCTCTGTTTCTGTAAAAATCCTGCCTTGCAATGAGTGTGAAATTTCCTGTGATTTATAATATCTTATAGAAAGCTAGTGGCTAGATTGTGATCAGAATGTGCCCCACAGGTTACCGGGTTCCTCTTAGACCTGAGGGACACAGCAGCAGGGAGTGGGAAGTGTCTGTATCCCTGCACACTGCTTCCACACCAAAGTAGTGGCTTGAAGAGGAACTCATTTTGCCTGCCGACAGAGGAGCATTGGTTAAGCCAGGAGATGAGTCAGGATTTCAGAGAACCAGCTGAGCTCCTGGGTGCAGTGGAAGATTTTCCCTTTGCCACTGAGCATGGTCACTTCCAGCTGCAGGAATGTGGGCTGGTGCTCTCTACCTCAGATACAACAGCGGTGGAAGTGCTGTGCTCCAGGCACAATTCTGTGTTTTGGGTGTATAAATGGAAAATGTGATGATGGTTCATTTTGCTGAATTTGCACATAGGCGTTAAGGATGGCAAATTCAGTGAGATCCCCTGGGACTTGAAGGTAGCCTAATGATCCTGCTTTGTAATGGCTGCTGCATCCCGGTAGTTCAGTGGCGTTTAACCAGTTAAAGGGGTGCAAAGCTCTGCTTTCTGTCTCACAATACAAGTCTCTACAGAAAGACTAACACTTTTCAGATCTTGCTGAAGCTTTGAAAATGCTCGTATTTTAATGCATTTTGAAGGCTGGGTATTGAAAGAATGAAGAAAAATGAGTTATATGCAAAATCATTTCAATTTCTTCAGATTTTTTCCCTGGGAAGAAAAAAACCAAAATATTTTACTAAATGGACTGCCCCTTTTCTCTTTAGCTAACTGAGCTTCACTCCTTTTGTCATGTGGAAGATATGAAAAAGTTTTGGTGATTTCACTGAATTTCCCTGGTTGCATTTGTATGTTAAAGTGAATAAAGGTGCTTTGCCTGAATATTTTTAATTTATAATGCTTGCATATTTAATAACTATTAAATATAAATATCTAGGTGAGAGGAATAACTTTATTTAGGGTTTAGGTTCTGTCATTAGACAATGTTTTGTTTTTCATATTGCTTCAATAGCAGCTACATTTACTGAAATTATAAATCAAGCGTTTGTTAAAAGTGGCTCCATATAAATATTAAACTTTCTGCTCTTTGCAACATAGAGTACAGTTCTTATTGTGAAAGTACTTCATTCTTTACTTTTCTGGTTTAAGGACTTTTTTACTATTTCAGCAATATTTTATTGCTAAAATACTTCAAGAAAGTACAATTATTTAAAAAGTATTTTCAACTATAAGTCAGGCAAATTAAAATATCAGTTATTATCTCTCCACAGATTTTACCTGATTAGTGGTGGAGTTCCATTCATTATATGTGGGATTACAGCAGCAACCAATATCAATAATTATGGGATTGAAGGCAATGCACCATAGTAAGTATAAACCACTATCATAAAACTTTTAAAGAAAACAGATTCTGTTTCTTATCCAAATAAATGTACCTGACTTCATAAAGAGTACAGGCATGCAATTTGGGATGGTATTTGTTAAAAATATTTATTAAATATTAGCCATGAAAGAGCAATGTCTTAATCTGGAGCTTGCTGCTTCACCTCCAGCAATTTGACTCCATTACTGGCAGTACAATCACCTTTCATTTACAGAATTACTCTTCATTTACATCTGAATAAGTGAAAGATATTAAAAATACCTAATGAATATCATATCTAATGCAGCTATTATTTATTCAAATATTTTCATTTCATTATCTACCCTGACTTGATATCCTTCTGGCAACTTAAAGCAATTTAAAAATAATGATGTAAGAAAAAGACAAGTAAAAATCCCTTCCTCACTTCCTCCACTCCTGTCCCTCCATTAAAACCCAAATATTTTGGATTTTCACCACCTGGAAATCTTCCAGTCACAATGTCTGGCAATCCTGTCATAATCCTTTCACGTCCTTGTGTGTAGGGAGGTGTTCAGTAGACCTCTGCAAGCTCACCAGGCATCACATTGTTATTAATTCCTAATTCCTGGTATGAAGCATGAGGTATCCATAAGTACATTTAGTCTTTCCATAAAAGCATAACAGAAAGTGAATTAGACTGCAAAGTTAAATACAGTGTGTGTAACAGATCAGCATGGCAGCGACTGGCACACTAATGGATATTTTAGTACTCTGGCAGCACTAATACTCCAGAGGACATCACTCTTAGTTACTGCTTTGAGCATCTATTGTAACACATTTGAAACTGGTTATGTTCTGGGCATGAGAAGTGGCAACCAAGGAGAATGGTTCATAAGTGAGCATCTGGCTCCCTAAAGACATTTTTATAGGTAATTGAAATTTAAATTCCAATAAGAAATCAGGGCATACCATGGCTAACTGTATGCTCTGCCTAGGTCCCAACACATACTTGTATACTTATTCAAATTTATCCAATTAAACAGCCAGTTTCTAATCAACAATATATTATAAAGCTCTATTATTTATGTTCATAAATATGGGACATTTTTCATTTTGGGGCAGTTACTGGGGTTATACTTCTTTAATCATGTTAATGTAGCAAATCACTCTTGTGCCACAGTGTGCACAGAAAACAAGGGGCAGATGAAGAATGATTATAAGATTGAGTAAAAAGCTCCTAATTCAGTGGCAGCATAGCGAGTTCTATGCCTTATTCATTTCTTATGGTATTAGTTAAGTAAATGTAGATGCACAAACTTGAACTTTTTTTTACCAAATAGATTTTGTAAGTAATTCACAATGAGATTCTACTTACAGCATCCCATGAGACTGTTCCACTTGGGAGCATTCTACTCTCCACTTAGCATCAAATACACAGGGTTCAAATGTATTTCAAGTATTCATCTAGCTTTGTGTTCTCTGCTTGCCCAATTAAATGTAGGTATTTATTTACCTATGTTTTCACAAATATCTTTTCTTGTGCCTGTCTAACAGTAAATTGTATACTCTTTGGAGTGTTTCTAAGTTCATTAATACTTGTGTGTATGTTTCTGTTTAAGATTCAGATTTTTAAAATTCAAAGTCATTATTCTGCAGTTTCTTGCTGTAAAGTCCAGTGGGACTGTCTCTATTTAGCTGAGAAGTTCTCAGCCTGGGAGAAAAAAAGTCATTCTGCCCTTTTTATAGTAACTTGTAGATAATTCCTGGCTTGACAAGGATCTGATATCAGAAGTTTCCTCACTGGAACTGGAGGAACTGCAACTAATCACACATGCCTAAATGAATATGAAGTGTCACAAAGTGTCACTTTTAGAGCTGGAATCATCATGACAGATCACCTGGTCTGTCTTTCTGACCCAGTGGGAAATTAGCTATATCCAAACCATTCCTGACAGTTATTTATCTGAGGTACTTTAAATGCTCCCAGAATGGATAGACCACATTTCATTCCAACAGCGTATTATCCTAATTGTCCTAACAGCTAAGAAACTTTTAAAAAAATCTAATTTAGATCTTTCTTGCTGCAGTTACTTCATGTCCAAGTCCAAGAGATAAAGTAACTTATTCCTCTTTCCAGAAATCCATGCAATATTTAGGGTATAAGAACCTAGCAGCAGTTGTACTAGACTATACTGCCAGCTCAGATCTCTGTTTGTAACCATGGCTAAAAGCAGATCATAGAGAGGAGTCAAAACGAGGCAAATATTCCTTCTGCCTCTAACCCATGTTCTGCCAGTTTCCATCTAGGATTTCATTAGTGTTTTCTTCTCCCATGTTTGTTTTATCAGATCATTTTTACTCAGACTCATGCTGGCCTGTGAGCTACTTTAAGCTGCTCTAAGACAGTTATGGTTATATTATTTAAAGCCTAGCAAACCATGATCATGCTACAATGATACTGTGCTACTAACATATCACAAAGAGATCATCAGTTTCCCTAATTTTTCTGAGGACATTCAAATTGACATGAACGATCTCCCAAGAGCTCTAGAAACAGTGCAGAATTCAGAAATGGCATATAGCTCTGAGGTCTGCAGAAAGGGGTTACAGTTCAACTGGAAGTCTTTTCATCCTCTCTTAGTACTCAGGCTGTTCTCTTGCAAGAAGAAAATTCCCGAAGAGCAATCTTCAGGCTTAAGAATTTGTAGCAATGTTCATTGATACAAACCACTGAAATCTGTACACTCCTATTGCTCATATAGAGTGTATAAACTATGCTTCATTTGCTTTTTAATCAAAGTATTATTGCTGACATTTTTAATAGTAGAAAAAAGGGTTGACATAAATGGCCTTACACTTCACTGCAATTCTGGAGTCTAAACTGACCTACATTTCTTGGAAATTTTCAGTTTTAATAATCTGTAAATTATACCATATATTCTATTCTATTAAAAAATTAGAAAGTGATGCCTCAGCTTAATTAATATTAAAGACAGGCTCCCTGTCTCCACAAGCTGAACTTCTGAGATAGTGTTGTGTCACACTAGTCAGACAACATTCAGCTGTCCATCGCATCTAATGTTGGCTCTGAAATGTTCTTGACTCTGTCTTGTTACTGTTTTCAGTTGCTGGATGGCCTGGGAGCCCAGCCTCGGTGCTTTTTACGGGCCGGTGGCATTCATTGTGCTTGTGACCTGTGTTTACTTTCTCTGCACGTACGTGCAGCTGAAGCGCCATCCCGAACGCAAGTATGAGCTGAAGCAAAAGACGGAAGATCCGCAGAGAATGCCAAGCACTGACATGGGCCATGGTCACATTACAGACTCTGTGTCCGTTCCCCAGGCAACCTGCCCCATGATTTCTTCTTCCTTATTGGAAAATGAGCATTCATTTAAGGCTCAGCTTCGAGCCGCAGCATTCACTTTGTTCCTGTTTACTGCCACTTGGACCTTTGGAGCACTTGCAGTCTCTCAAGGCCATTTCTTGGATATGATATTTAGCTGTCTTTACGGAGCTTTCTGTGTGACCTTGGGGCTTTTCATCCTGATCCATCACTGTGCAAAGCGAGATGATGTGTGGCATTGCTGGTGGTCCTGTTGCCCATCCAAAAGAAACACCTACTCTGTGCAAGTTAACGTGCGCCCAAAGGTCAACGTCAACGGCGACACCCAAGTTCATGCACCTTGTCTGCAGGAATCTCCATGTCCCAACAAGTCAGCTGTGTTCAATCACCCAGCAGCCAGCCACTGCAAACTCACTAACCTGCAAGCAGTGCAGAACCACGTTAACTGCCTGTCACCTGTGACACCGTGCTGTGCAAAAATGCACTGTGATCAGCTGCTTGATGATGAAGCTCACATTCATGTCCACAATGAGGGAACCTTCAGACCCAACATGCACATTCACAGATGTCTGAAAAGCAGAACTAAGCCACGTTACTTCAGTCGGCACAGGTCTGCGGGGGAAAGGGAGTACGCCTACCACATCCCCTCGAGCATCGACGGCAGCATCCACAGCTCCCACACAGACAGTCCCCACAGCACACACGAGGGCCAGGCAGGGCACAGACGGGCCTGCTGCTCCAAGAGTGACCCGTACCCCACCATCAGCCAGCCCGAAAGCAGCGACGCGAGTACTGTCATATACAGCTGTGGCAAAATGCCAGACAGTGACGCTGTGCACCACCCAGCTCACTTTGAAATGCACCCACGGACACAGTCATTGCCATTTAATACAACAAATCACAACGGAATTCTCAAGGGAAACATGCATGAAGCCATGATATACAGCTCAGATAGTACAGGAAATATCAAAACTGGCCCTTGGAAAAATGAAACTACTGTGTAGTTTGTGGGCCATCATAATGTGTTTTTTGCCCTAAACCATCGTTATCTTTGTTTTTATTCCAAAATAAATATGGTGATATGTTTGCGTAGCTCATCAGTAAATTGTGCAGCTTTTCGTTTTCTTTGTAAGTGTCAAAGAAAGAGGGATAGTGACAGTTTTAAAGTGAAATTATTTTTAAAAGAAAGTTATAAAATTATTCTGAAAGATAATGAGAAAATGAAGTCTAGAAAATTGAATAAGAGAGGCAATATCCTTTTGTTTTACAGAATGACGTTGCTTTAGAAACATCATTTTCATTCACTGTTTTTGCTTTTTTTCTGTAGTAACTTCAGACACTTTTTATAAACATATCAGCATCTTAAACTTTTACTTATTTATTTTTGTAGAAAAATATTATTACTGTGCCATGGATTTTAATCAGAAGTGGCTATGGTAGAAATGATAAACAGGATTTTATAAAATTGCAGCTTTTTAGATATACAAAAGTGATACTGCCTCTAAAAACCTTCTGTAGCATATGGCCTGTAAAGTCATGTAATGTACAGTCTCTGTTCTGTCCTTTTTCTTGTTGGAGAGAAGTGCTAGGTAATGTCTCTGTTACATCTTTGGTGCTGTATTGGTTGTATTTTGCATGACATATGTCAGGATATACCATTTGCCGTTTTATAGTGTTACATGTGTTTAGAAAAAAGAACAAAAAAAAAGTGTGGTACAAGGCTGTGACAAACCCTATTGATATTAATCTAGAGCATTATAAATCTACAGGAAAAAAAAATCACTCTGCACTAGTTTAAGTGGCACAATCCTTTGTATAAGGTTATATGATAGCTTTGATAAGGGTCCACTCTAATGTCTTTACAGAGCATGCACTACTCATCGTATGTGGCACTGTGCAGTGTAATAGCAATTGTCTCAACAGATTTTACACTTCTTTGTAAAGTATGCCTTTTAAACAAACCTGTAAGCTGTTCCACAGTAACCTTTCCACATCTGTTAAGGTAGAGCAGTTTTACCATTAACTCTTTGAGGACTACAGTTATTTTCTTAAAGTAGCTTATTCTAGTTCAGAAATACTGTATATATGATATTGTCTATTTAGTTACATGATCAATGTAGTCCAGAGTTGTCAAGAAAAAGGAAGTTCAGTAATTTTCTAAAAACACCTTCTTAGAATCCATCTATTAATTTCGCCACTTGCTTTCTGAAAACCCATTTCCTCCCCTAGAAAATTTCAGATTGTCTTAATCCTTTAATGCAAATTTGACCTTCAGAGAAGTTCTTTATGTTCGTGATTTCTGCTGAATTGTAGGGCATTCCAGGGTCAGTAGCATTTTCTATTAACAAGGCTCTTGGCAAGATTTTTTTCATGTTTCCATGAACATCTGGACACAAAGCACCAACTCACAGTACAGAACTGCATCAGAATGATCCCTATATGAAATAAAACTGCTTTTTACAAATAGGAAGGGTGCAGAATAATAATAGATTTCAGAAAGTGAATGGGAGCATAGAGCTGTGAGAAAAATGTCTACAGTGGAAAGTGAACACTGGATCCAGAAATGAGAGAAAAAGCACAATTCTGTACAGCCACACAAGAAAGTTTGCTGTGATGTCTTCATACAGACTTATGTAATTGCTTCAGAGAGGAAATAGAAAATTCCATTGAGAGACCATCAGTCTGCAATTCTCTGTGTATATGTGGCAGAAATCTTCACTATATTTAAGCTCCATATTTTTCTGTTATTAGCAGTTTATTAGACTCTACCTTATTTTTTTTAATATGTAGGAATAAATTTCCTAATAGTGTACATAAAGATGACAATTATAATTGTTAGAATGTTATAAAAACATGTAAGTCAGATGAATGTGTTCTGCAGTGTTGCAGGTGGGAATTAGTACTCAAAGGGTTAATGCTCAGTATCTGAGTGCAAGAAATCTTGTTTTTCTGTATTTTTGTAAATTTGAAATATATTGTAAACTCCAGCAGTGCAATGTATCCATCTCAGATTGTGTATTTTTAAAAGGTGAGCAAGAAGAATGCACTAGGTGGTTGTCAAGTTTTAAGCCAATATTCAACAATTTCATGACTGCTTCTTTAGCTAATACAAAAAAAAGACAAAACACTGAGCTTTATAATGTATATGCTGTATATGCTTGAACTGTCTCTAAACTAAAATACAGTATTTTTCTTTGTTTGCATACTGAAATATTTTCTGTTTCATAATTGTTTTCTTTTAATATTACTTTTACTCATTCCACATAGACAGTGACCCTAAATAAGCATAGACATACTGTGGAATCCACTTCTCTGTGTCTCAGCACTCTGTATATGTATATTCTGTAACAGTAAAATTGTAGGAAGTCTGTAGACCATTATGCAAAATATCACACACACACACAGAGCCAAGATGAAATACTCACTCTGCAAGAATCCACTCAGTAAGCTCCTTTTTTCAGCTTGTGTTCTAATCACCTCTGTTATTTTGTCTGAGAGGCCAATTCCATCTTCATAATGGCTTACAAAAAATAAATAGGTGCTGCTTTCCACAGAATATCTCTGGAATTCAAAAGTAAAATATTAAAACACTTTTCTTATTGTGTTAAAAATTAATTTAGTAAATATTTCTGGGTTAATTTGGAAGAGATGTGTTATGCAATAATCTGTTTGCATATTATTTTTTCAGAAAATATACAGTATATCTACAGAGCAGGAGACATGATATTAAATAAATATAAAAATATTTTGTAACATCAAATTTGACCAAAATGCTTTTTATGCTTTTGACTTTTTTTTTCCCCTTAAGATAAATGAGATAATTTCAATGCTTTGGAAGTCTGGTTTTGATTTATTGTGGGGTTTTGGTCAATTATAGTCAGTGAACCATTACTACTTTACCTGATTTTCTTCCCTATAAAAATAAAGTCAATGAAATAATCAGAGTATGAGATATATTGTCCTAGTAAATTCCTCACGGACACACGAAACGTATTTTAAAATTAGTTTTAGTTTTGGTGATTCATTGATGATAATAAAATGGTTGAACAGATTTTACTGTTCACTTTCTGTCCAAGATTAATCAAAAGGAATTTCTTCCAAAAAAAAAGATAATTTTCAGAGAATGATGCAATCAACAGAAATCTGAATAGCTGCTACCAGAATAAAAATATGCTCTTGCTGTGGTGTTCTCTGCATATAGAAATTCCAGTTTTCATGACCAAATTTGAAGTCACATAGGCTGTTTATGAGAAAACTTCCTACCCAGCCTCATATAATGAATTTGGGTGTCAAAATAAAGCATACGTTTTTGCACATTATGTCTGGTCATGTGTTGTTCCCAGGAATCTGCTGATTGTGTCTGTGCTGATGGGACTGAGCACTCACCGTCGGCGGCCATGAACAGCTGCTCTCCTCCACCACACAGCTGCCTGCCAGCTTCCCATTGCACACCCGTGGTGGGCTGACACCTGGATAGGGTGCTCACCCCCCTGAGAGCCCCCTATCCAAGATC
>JAYDZK010000271.1:19348418-19390627 GCA_034509185.1 Euphonia xanthogaster | reverse complement strand
GGAAAGGAAAGGAAAGGAAAGGAAAGGAAAGGAAAGGAAAGGAAAGGAAAGGAAAGGAAAGGAAAGGAAAGGAACAAACTTTAAAAGAGAGACTTGGAGGCTGGAAACAAACTGGGACCAAATTGGTCACTGGGGGAGAGGAGGAGGAAGGTGAAACAATTATGTCCTTGGGTCTTTCCAAGTTGGATGTGAAAGCCAAGCTTTGTGACTCCTCTACCATCAGTAAATATCTGAAAACCAGCTAGCAAAATGACTATTCACTTATAATATTGTCCTCATACAAAATGACTGTATTAGTGCTGTCAGCTATTCCAGTAATGTGTCAGAAATCTGGGTATTGAATCACAGATGCTCAAAGCTGTTGATTAACCAGAGATTTCATGTTCCACATGACAGAATCTCTGTATTTTTAATGTCTTTTGAAATCCAGAAGCTATCACAAAAAAGAAAACTGATTTCAAACAGTGTGAGTGAAGCTGAAAGTCAAACACACCAAATTGAGGAACTGTTAGAATTAAGGCTGTCTTTGGAACCTTCATTCACAGCTTCAGTCTGTCTTTTGATGTTGTTTTTCAGTATTTGAGTTCATGCTGCTTTCTAACACTTTGGCTTTGATGCTGCACATTTAGTGTTCTTTAAATGTGCTTTTGTGTACATCTAGAGCTAAGCCAGTCATTTCACTGTAAGCTTTCTTTTCTAGCTAATTTTTTTCTTTTTTTTTTCCCTGGAAGTTTTAGAGAAAGGGTTCTTAGAAGAATATTGATGTTGAAACTTTCTGGTAACACAAATTCTGCTTTTCAAATCTTCCCTGTGCTGAATACTAGAATGGAAGAAGTGGAATGAAAGACTTTCCATTGAGCTTCTGCTTGTTTGTTTGGTTTTTTTTTTTTTTCAAAAGTAGTTGTATAATTGTCCCAAGTGTTGTCATTGCTATCAGGAGAAGGAGCAGGCTGAAGTCAGGAATTGCCTGCCTGACTGTGCATCCTGATGGAAGCCTGTACCTTAATGATGATAATTTGTGTTGACAAATGGGCTGCCTGCACATCCCATCTTCCCTGCAACAGAGCCTGTACTGGAAAGCCTCCTATGGAGCAGATCCCTGGGGCTGCTGGGAAAAGCATCACATGCCCTGCCCCTCCAACCCGCAGGAGCTGCCAGCTCTGGCCACTGAGGGATGGACTCAGCCTCTGGCACTAAGCAGTGGCCTCCTCCAGACAATAGCTGACCTTGCATGCTGGGGGAGTTTCACTGCAGGTTTAGGTCATTATACAGAGGTTATTCTGCTGTGAGCTGCAGGAAGGTCCCTCTCCTTCAAACTCACACTTCCTGAGCCCATTGCCCAAGCCAGAAGCTGGAAAGTCCCAGTCCCCTTGACAAGATGGCATGAGAATGCAACATCAGCATGGAGGGGTAGTTCCCCTCCATCTGGAATAAAACATACTGAAACCTTCCCTGTGCTCCTATATAGGAGAACAAAAAGGCAGGGAGGAGGGAGTTAAATGACCAGCTAATCTCTGCTAGGATAATAAGGTGAATAGTTTAAGTGCTGCAACAAACAAAACAAACCCCCAGCCATTCTGAGTCAGTATGGAAGCCTTAATTCCAGCATTATAACAATGTTGTATTCCACCTGACAGCACAGCACAAGCCATGTGACACCCAGTCAAGGGCTATAGTGCATTCGAAGTAGCTACACTTCAACCACAATGCTTTTCCCCTGGATAAAAATAAGTTGTACACAGTTGTACTGGGGAAAAATTTTCTGCATCTTTTGATACACTGGTGGGCTGTCTTAGATTAAGGACCCACTTAGTGTGGACATGCAGTTAAAATGTTTTTATACTATTGGAGTGAAAAGAGAAAAAGTTACTTTTCTTTTTTTCTTTTTAATTACACAAGAAGTCAATCCTCAGTGTTACACTGAGATTTATTTTTCTTCAGTATGTAGATAACACAGAGCCAGAGGGCTGCATAACAGAGCACTACACCAAGAGTGAAAAACAACGACAGGAAGAGGGGAAAAGATCCTCTTACTATCACCAGTTCTCAACTTTATCTGTAAGGAAATGATTTCAGATCATGCAATCTGCTTCATTAGCCTGCTCATCTTCTCAGTGTGTTATTAAGGTTCAGCTTGCTTAACAAAACCAGGAAGATCAGAATATGCCAATCAAATCTGAAATGTCTTAAAGAGTCTGTGGTATAAGTGGTTTACATATTTCATTGTGGGTTGGTGTGGGGAAACTGCTGATGCAGACAAAACATACAGGTTATAATTTCAAAGGCCCTGGAGCTGCAGGATGAAAAAATCTTTAGCAAAAGTCTTATTCCTTATACAAAGCAAGAAGAAAATATCTATGTAGGAAATAGGAGTTTTGAAATTAAATCGGTGAAACAATGAAAGAGACTGACAAAGAGGCATTTTGAACAGCTCAGCACAGGCTTTCCTTCCTTGTGCAACCACTGCTGGATGTAAGAAAATGTTTAATTATGCAGTCCTTAGTCAAACTTTTTTCCTTTTAGATGTAGAGTTGAAATTATAGGCAGGAGCCTTTCCTTTGGTTGCCCCAGGTCTTAGACTTAAATGCACAGTGAACAGCAAAGGCTCAGCATATGGTTTAGAACTAAACCAGAGGAGGCTGACAAACTACAGACCCCATGAAACGGAGACTTTCTGTCATAGCACAGGGTCACAAGTCCTGGCATGCATTCACAAAGAGAAGGATCCAGAGGACAAGTGGGTGGAAATGAAGGAGAAATGGAGTATAAAGGGGAGGAGGGTGTTGTGATGGGTTATTGAAGGAACACAAGTGCCTGCTGAAATGATGTGATTGTAAGAGTAACCACAAGCCCTGGATGAGTAAAGGAGGGTATTGAGCAGGACCAGTGAGCCTGCTTCTGTTGTGATGGTCACTCAGTAAGGATGACAAAAGATTAGATGGTGTTTGGACAGTAGACTCAAAAATGGGCTGAAAACTGGAAATATGCTCAAGGCATGTAATGTGTTCATGCTATAGAGAGAGGGAAGAGAGGAAAAAAATAATTAAGTGGTTTAATCACTGTCCACAGGTAACTAAATGCATAGAAAGTACTTTACAGGAGGGCCTTTAATCTAGCAGCAAAGGTATGAAAAGATCCAGTGATTAGGAGCTGAAAGTAGCACTTCCCCTTTAATCTGCAAAAGTAATTAACTTCATAAAAATTTCTTGGTGATATGGTATGTTGAAATTTTTACCTCAAGAGAGCCTAACTTTTAGCAATGTATTTTTTCCTTCAAACACAAATTTTTGACCTTGATGCTATAAGAACTACAGGGTAAAATTTTCCAGGCAGTTTACACTATATTTGATGTTCACTAGGTTTAGCCTCAGAAAAATAATCTTCCTTTCAGATAGGTACTGTCGAGGTGAGGTAGAAAAGGAAGGACAATGTCTCTACCTGCCTGTGGAGATTGGGACATTGAAAACAGGTTGTGTTCCAACAACCTTGACTTTGGCCTTCATGGCACTGTTCAGTTTAAGTGTTATTTTAATGTTTATTATTCCAGGTTCTTTGTAAGCTGTACATTTGAATGGAAAATCTTTATATTCTGCAACATAATCAAGTCCTAGTTACTGTTTATTATTAAAAACTCCCTTAACTTCTTAAAAACCACAATGGTGCTTGCTTAACTAGAAGTTATCACTATATCCTGTAACAGTCTACATTCAACCAAACTCTTCCTTATCTCCTCTCTAGCACATAATGACCTAATTTTGAGCTATATTAAGGATTTGATGTTTCTAATTTAATTCCATTCTTACAAACTTCTCAGTATTGCTGACAGTTGAATCCATTCTTTAGAGTCTTCTATTTTTCTATCTTTCATATAAATAAATAAATAATTCCAGATTTCACATTTACAGTAGTAGAGAAATTGAAGATCTCAAAAGTTTCTCAAAATATTGTTCCAGTTTCTAAGTCCAAGGCTTCATCTTCCTTATTCTATATATTTACTTGATCCTGATGTAAATGATTGAGTCTTTAGTCTGTTGGGAATGAGGTAAAGCAACCTGTGCCAGGATCCCAAAGTGCTGCAGGGAGATCAGCATCTTCTTGCTGGACACAGCCCTGGTTGTGCACTTCCTCTTTGTACAAAGTCCCAGAGTTTGTACCTGTGGATAATTGCACTCCTCAAGCTATGATGAACAGGATTTCTGTTCCTGGACTACACTAGGAGATTGTCCTCTTTTGTTCCTCTTTCCAGCCTCATGCACAATGTTTTTTCTCATATCCTCCTGGTTTTCATTACCTGACTTTGGTTTGTGCACTGACTGCTCACATTGCTGTTATTCCACTCACTTTTTTGTGTCTTTTTAGAAAGGCAGCTCCAGTTCAGTGCTGAACTCAGCTTACCTGACAGCCCCAGGTCTTGTGCTGACAGGGTAGGTCATAGCTGTGATCTGAAATGCTCTTTGCTGTCTTTTTCTCTCTCCCCCTAGATATGAATTTATCCAGGGAGATAATAAAGCTGCAGTCCCCACACTCTCACTGTTTCTCCTTCCTGCTGCAGCATGCTGGGTCCTATGACAGGATCACTTGTGTCCTTTCTCAGGCATGTTGTGTAATTTCAGTGCCAGGCATCCACAGTGTCCTCTTCTTTATTCTTCCTTTCTGAAAATGCTTTTGCTGTGCAGCACATAGCTCTGCCTGATTTTCTGTTATTTGTTTTGAAACGTCCATATATTGCAAAGGTTGTTCTGATTAAAGACCTGTGGCAAAGTGGATTGAAATTATTCTGCTCCTTCTTTTAATAATTACTTTATTTGCCCAGTCACCACTTGTTTATGAGTACTGCAACATGAGCACCACAGGCAGTTTGGAAATGTCCTCTGCTGACATTCCCCAAAAGATGGGTTTATCTACCAGGAAGTATCATTTCTCATTTTTGTGCTAAGCCATCTGAATTCTTCATTTTTCACTCCTGTGTTGCCCCTAAAGCTCCTTGCTGTATCTTGGATTTCATCCTCCCTGTCACTCTTTGCTCTGTGTGGCTCAGACAGCATCCAGATGGTCTCTTCCTGAAGTGAGCTTGTTCTGGAAAAAGCCTCACCACTGTCATTCACCAGAGGATGAGGCTGACCTGAAAAGACTGTGCACGGCACAAAAGGTCATTTTCCTTTCATTGGCACTTAGGAGTTACCCAGCTCTATACTGCAAATATGTGTGTGTGTGTGTGTGTGCACGTGTACAGTTTGTACGTGTGGAGATTCACACACACACTCACACATATATAAATTAACATTACAGAGGTATCAGCTGAGTGCTTGTTGCTGCCTCCTTCTGTTTTGAGCAAGCAGATCATGTTTTCAGACTATGTCTTCTAATCTGAAATATTCTGAGTATTTTTCCTACTGGCTTAAAATGGATCCTACAATTTTCCAAGTGTTAAAGGTAATCCAACTCTGCATAAAAGGATTTAACAATTTAAAACCTTAGAAGGTTTTTCAGTAGCAGTAATTGCTCTTTCACTTTCAAGTATCTCCCAAGAGGTACAGGGAGTTATAATATTAGTGATATTTTTAACACAATTTTGCACAGCTAGACAATGTTAGATCTTTTATGTATTTCAGATATACATTAGCAACTTTAAATTCCATTTACAAAATTTCTCTTCCTTGGGAATGTCTTGATTTACAAGCAAAGAATACTACCATGTGTTATTTTTAGAGAATTGAAGCCATGAGGTTCTGATTCAAATTATTTCAGATGCACGTAGTTTGCAAATGGAAATTCCCCCATAAACCATTAGATATCAATGAGTTTCTCCAGTTAAGAGTTAAATGAGTCAGACCACGGTCTATCTAGTCATAACAATTAGAGGCAGAAATCATTAATAATTTAATTTAATTATAATTGCTCCTTTGACTGTGGCTGGTGTAGAAGATTGCAAATAGGAAACGCTCACATAATTATTATTCTGAAGATCATTCAGGACAAATAAAAGTCTGAAAAAGATGTTAAATCTCTTAAAGGACTCACTTTAATTATTTTAAAGTCATACATTAATTAAGGTGTTTACTTATTAATCCTTGGAAATTGAATTCTGTACTCAGAATTAAGTGCTGTAATTTTCTTGAGTAACTAAGTGCTGTGTTTCTCATACATGAGAGGTTGAATTGCTCAACCTTAACTTTAGAATTTTCTATAATAACTTGAGGGATGCTGACAATTAACTCACTCAAAAACTTCTCCACGCCTCCAGCAAGTTTTGTGGCTCCAACATTCTCTCTCTTTAGAAATCTTGTTGGCCTAGTTTTTTTGGGTCATTTACCAGTCATTGTCTGCTGCTTCATTTCTTACTGGCCTAATTTATCCATCTGGAATTGAAGCAGAATGTAGACAAAATTGATTCTGTGGCTGCCATTGCATGCCAGCTACAATAACCATCTGAAGCTGAAGTACTTTGACATTTGTGGCTACTCTGGAGAATCCCCTTCTCACAGACATAAGGGATGGAGGTGTGGACTGTTCTCACTGCTTTCTTTTCTTTATGCTGCTGGTCCTCTGAAGGTAGTAAAGAATCTTCACAGACCTTCTTACACATCATACCTCTCCTTGGAATATCTTTATTGGTCAGAGTTTCAGCTATCATTATGAAAAACACTTAACAGCCTAAAACTCAATCTGCAGGTTCATGATTTTGTTCTTTACCTCCTGTGTGCACCACATGCCCCTTCCTACCCTCTCTTGGGTCACCCATATGAAGCCCACACTAAGCACTTCATCCTCAAGCAGAGGATCAGCCCTAGCGCTTGTTGAAAATACATGATTATGGTCCAAATATTTTTTCCTAGAAAAAGTAATGTTTTGAGGTACATGGAACATTGTAATGAGGCATGAAGGAAATCAGGTTGTTTAGATTAAGACAAGGGATACTGCAATATATTCAAAGGCTTTTTCAGGCTTTTCGATGCTTACAGGTCCCTTATAGCCAAAAGAACTTCTCTTTGCCTACTGTCCTGCAGTGCCCAGGGAAAATTGACAATCCTGCATCTTCAGCAGAAATACAGAAGCAGAAAATCAGAAAATTTCAGCAGAAATCTCCCTGCAGATGAAATAATGCAAAGCCACAGTTCTGCAACAGCAGCACGTAGAGTGGCCTGGAAGGGCACTGTCTCGGGAAAAGGAGAGGTGCCTTCCAGATTCAGCTGGGAGCCTGCTTGGCTTGGCTTTGCTTTGCTTTGCTCTCTCCCTCCCACTCCCTCACTGTCTGTACAGGCTGTGAGAACTGTCACTGCACCAGCTGGAGCAGATTTAAATTTCACATGAGAAAGTAAAATGTTGGTTATGACAACGTGAACGATTTCCCCATTGTGCTGCAGCGGAACAATCACCATTCCCTCTCTCACGTGGCTCCAGCTCACAAACAAAGCCCAGCATTGTAGTTGTAACCAAGCCTGAGTATTGGAACCTGAAGCAATTTGTCTCCTAGCTGGCTGCTATCTTCTCCCACACTGCTTTCTCTGGGTTATTTGAAGTTTCTCCTCAGAGCTCTTTACCATTTCTGTGATGTGGCTCTGGCCATGATGGGTTGCCCCTTTTCAGCAGGGAGATGTCATCCTCTGAGCTACAGCCACAGCAGTCTGACTGATGGTTGTTCCTTAGCTGATGCAGAGACTGGTGGATGCACCTAGTGACCATCCAATTCCAGTGATGTGTAAGGTCTGGGCAGATGTTGGCTGTGAAAACAACTTACCTGTATTTGATTGACTCTTCTGTTTATTCATCGAAGCCTTCTAGAAAAGTCTGGACAAGCGTTTTAAGTGCTGAAGTCTGTTCAAGCCATTCTGAATTTCCTAAGCATACATATGTCATTGATTGAAAGTTGACAGATCTGTTGTCTGCAGCGTCTTCTCAAACTACCCCTATCATAAGGAGCAATCATGTGTTTGTGAAATTCAGTTGCCAAATAAAAGATTAAAGCTTCAGGCTTGATTGTAGCTGTTAGCAGCCTTTCAAAGACAGTAAGTCATTGGTCTAAGGTAATTTACATTTTCATACTGTTGGACATAGAATACATAGAATTTCTCTGAACGCCCATCTGAAATAGCTCTTATCTACAGAGTCACTTATTGATTGCACCTGTGATTATTGGTGTAATTGAGAAGGTCTATTTTTCGCACATTAGACCAAAAATGAAACATTTATTTTGACACATTGGGCTACAGCCATCTGTGCCCCAGCATCAAAACATTTTTTTAATGTTCTATTTCAGCTGTTCCAGTTGGCCTCAAAAGAGCTTAAAATCTGGCAAAAATAGCACCAATGTTTAACTGTGCACAGAAGGTATTATTTATATGTCAGTAGCACATTGTTCGCTTTCTAGGTCTTTAACAGCTGTATATAATGACACAATCCTTTACACATGCTAGTTTTTATAGAATATGTCACATGGCTCTTCATTGCAAAGCTGGGGGGCAGAAAATAATTTTATATTTTTCTCTTGTATACAAGACAATACACAGGCACTGCATGGATTTTCATCATAAGCCAGATACTATATTATTTCATCAAAAGTAATAATGCACTTTCCTGGCATTTGTAGAAAAATTGATTTCTGTTAACCTGAGCCTTTTCTTCAGATATTGGGTGACCAGTTCTGTTTAAATCTCTTTGTATAGACAGATAGGGTATGTAATATCCCCATGGGCAACAGCGAGGACTTGGCTCTCAGATGACCTAATTTTGAGAGAGACAATAAGATTACTGAACTGAGGTGCAGCTGATATGAGAGCCCAAGGCCACCCCTAAGCTTCAGTGCAGTTTATGTGATGGAAGGTCACCTCACTTTAGTGTCTGTAAATTGTAAAACAAACAAAAATATCAGCAGTGCAAAAGGCCTCACAGAAACCTCTATTTTAATCAGAGACCAGTTCTTTATCTCAAAGTCCTTTATAATACTTCTATTGTAATTTTTAATTTAGTATAAAAGAGTAATGGACACAATATGTTTTTCTAAACTCTAAAAATAATTGTACCAGTCAGCAAATAAAAACACAACAATCATTTTGGCTGAATATTAGAAGAATATGAGATAAGTCATCTGAGAAGAAATAACAAAATTAATGTGACAGTTAACTTTTTTTGGTCTTAAATACTGATAAAATCTTCCAAATCATAAACAATGAATTCCAGATGCTGCCTGATATGACTTTTTTCTGTAAAATTAAGGATGCACATCAATCTGTAGATACTTTGCTTATGAGTTACAGGGGAAATAAAATATCTTCAGACTGATTTTTAAAGGAAAGGCATGAATTGGTCTCCTAGACAAACTGCCAGTTTATCCACAGTTGTTGGTGCTGAAATGAAATCATTACAGAAATAAATATCATTCAATTCAAACTCCCCACATTCCAGTGGGACAGTAGGATGAGGAGAAAATAGATGTTTCAGACTTGCCCAGCTGCTGTGTCCTTCCATAAGTTGCTGCCCTGCAAAAGCCAGCAAGTGTCCAGTGTCCCTCTCTTCACTGGCCAATCAATGCTCAAGCGCCTCATTTCAGTTTAAAAAAATCAGGGAAAAGGGTAAAATTTATTATAGAAGTTCTGCATTTTTTAATGCATGTGAAGTAGTCTAAATGAGAAATTAATACTACAAAGTTGATTTCACACAATTCTATGAGCAGTGAGCTGGGCATCAAAACAGCAGCAGGACCATCTGTTCAACTGCAAGCTGAAAGCCATAACTAGCTTAAAAATAGGTAAACTCCTGTATTTGACTGCAGTGTTTAACTAAACTTTATTCCCTTCGCTATTTTAATGTCTCATCTCATTGTCTCAGCACACAACAAGTCTTACTACATCATTTTTTTCCCACACCTCAGTGTTATTCAGGAAGCTTGGGGTTAACACAAGTGAGCTAAGAAGTCTATTTGTGCGACTGTCTAGGAGTTCACTTTGATTATTCATGGGTGAATCAGCATGTCGTCATCGCCGTAGGTCTGGACGTAAGAAAGGTCTAAACCCCAAGCCCATGCAAGTCACGACTGCAGTGCAAGCCCTTTATCTGAGCAGTGTGAAAGCACAGTCACTCTGCAATCAGATCAGGCTCAGAAGCAGCCAAGCAAGAGCAGTTCAGCTGAAGCTCTGGGGAAGAAAAGAAAATCCTGGCCCAAAACGTTGTGAAATATAAATAACAAGACCAGTTTGGTTGCATAAGTGTATGCTGAATGACATGTGAAAAAAAATAATATCCTAAATAACAGAGAAGTCTCTCTTTCCCCAAAGGTAAGGCCATTCATGGCAGTTTAAGACCTTTCTTGTTCTTGTGACTCTGCCATACCTGCAAATGCCATCTGCTCTGGTGAATTTTCATTGCCTCAGAGAGAAAGGTGCATGGGCATCTAGCTATATTTATTTGGTCAGCAGCTTCAGTATTTTCCTTTCTCAGTAAAACCCATCTGACATAAATGCAAGAGCTAAAGGCTCACTAGGGATTGTAGAGCAATGCAAATTTTATAGAAAAGATCAGCTATTATCTAAAACTCACTTGTTAACAATTCTTTAAAGTCCTGTAGGGCAGTTGGTGGACATTAAAAGAGGTTTCCACAGAAATGTGGTGATTTGCAAGCCCATCCTTCAGTACTTTCCAGCAGAAAACCATGGTTTAGCCACTGCACCTCTAATGGGATTCCCTGCAATGTTACCTAACCTACAGTCTCTGGTGAGAATATTATCTCAGGGGCAAAATTTTCTGATGTGGGTAAACGTAAGATACTGGTATAATATGTGGAGAAAAAGCTTATATGATTTAAAAATAAAAGAAGTTTGTGCAAAAGACTAAAATATTGCTTCTGCCTAGAAAATATAGCTATCTGGTATGTGTTACAAGGTGTGAAGGCACAGGCAATGTTAATGAAGACCAGGGGAAGACTGTAACTGCTACAGTGAACTGTACAGAGCAAGCTGAACCATGGGATTTGCTCCCCAAACACCTACATTGCAGAATGACCCCGCTGGCTTCCTCCTGTGAAAAGTCCTCAAGTGCCTTGTATGAGGTCTCTTTTTTATTCAAGTAGATTTAATACATTGATCTGTGTGTGCCAGGCATGAAAACTGTTCTCCATTTGAACTAAAAATTCACTGCACCTTGTCTATGATTAAAATGAGCTAAAACAGTCCATGGCCCCATACCACCAAGCTGGCAGATGCAACTCGTCCATCCAAATAAAATTAATGTGATAATATCTGTCCAATCTGGCCTACATCAGCACAGGATGCCTGAAATATACAGAGAGAGATATTAGTTAGTAAATGATAGTCAGTGTAGATATTTTTTAAATTTTCACGAAGACAGAGAGAGATGAGAGAATATCTGGAGAGGGACCAATTACAAATAACCCTGCACACACATGCATAATTAACAGGATTCAAGAAGCAGTAATGATCATTCTTTTAACACAGCGTAAGTCTGCCTAGAGAGGTGAACACATCAAAAAAACTCAGCATGAAATTTTTAAAAAATCTTTGACTAGTTGGGCTTTGGGGAGCTTGTCAGTTTATTAACATTACTTTAACCTAATTTTAATTTTGTTTAATGTGATTTCTTTTTCTGTGAAGCTCTTTGAAAAAACCGTTGTTTATGCAAATAAACTACATGGAAAATTGGTTTTGTAACTAAATGACAGCTGACAGACTAGGCCGTAATAGTCAGCTGGGAACTTCTAAAGCATGATGTGTTTACTCTAGTACAAATTGCATAGCTATGATTATTAGGGACAGTAAATATCCTAATAGTGGCTATTTTAATTAACAGAGTCCTACTGCTGGATCTCAGTCCCCACTAAGACTGTTTTGTACTGCTCCAGTGACAGCAAAAATAGCCTTAATCCTTATTTCACTACTTGCTCTATTTAATATTTCAGAGGAGCTGGCATAATGAAGGTCAGATATGTCCCATTCATTTCCTACCAAAACAATGTTTCTTTCTTGACTGTTTGCACAAATCATACATCCTACCATTTTTATCTTCACTGGCAGCTTGGATTTCACTATTTGCCTTCATCTGACTTCATAGGGTTTTTTTCTGTCTGGGATGCAAGCCCTTTAAGAAATCTCTCTTCTCCAAATAATTATATTCTATTCCAGTGTTAGATCTTTGGAATTTTTAGATATTATTTCTTCATTTGAACGACAAGGTATTTTTGTCACGGAGTTCTACAGACTTTACAAAAAAAAACCCAAACATAATCAGCAGCAACAATAATAAAAAACCCCAAACACCTACCTCTATAACTGATGCATTATCTGTAAGTAATAAAACAATTTTCTCACATTTTCAAATGTAGAAATATGGAGGCTAAGTAGGCAAAAAAGCTGTTGCATATGTTGCCACTTTCCTGCCAGAACAAAGTTCTGCCTGCCGACAACAATTTAAAATAGCATGTTATTATGGAATTATGCAGCATCATAGGCAGCAGCTTCATTTCTGAGAGCCTGGCATTCTCAGAAATATCTTTATTAACTGATCAATATTTGATCATTGTGTTAAAGAAATTTGTGCAAACATCTGAGTCTCTGTTCTTCCTCACATCAAAGCCAGTGCTCTGTCAAACCCCCATCATCCTGGAAACACAGCTCATCTCTAGAGGAGGATGAAGGGAAACCAATTCCAGAGCCCATGGAAACTCTCAGCAGGTGAATTACCAGGAGGTGAAGGAAGCCACCAGCTCTCTCCTCACATGAGTGCTCTTATGAGCAAGTGAACCCCCTTTCAAAATGACTGACTGAATGTCAACATATTTTCTTCTTGTCCTACTTTCTTAGGGTCCTTTTGTACCTGTGGATTTCCCCTATTGGAAGGGAGTGGCAATTTGCTTTCTAATCTGCTTTGCTCCACCCCTGGCAGCTCAGACTGCCACAGGCAATGGCACAAATCAGTGAAGATGCTGCAGGGTAAGGGTCATTTGAGCAATTTGAAGCAGAAAAAGCTGGTGACAGCAGTAGTCAGGTGAGCAGAGCCTTAAATGAAATATTCCTAATCTAGCTAAGTGATCACCTGAGACTACTCACTGAGAAGTAGTAGAAATATTAGTATAGGAATTAAAATTATCTGAACAACATAAGAGATGAAACTGAATTATGATGCAAGGTGTGAAGCCAGATATAATTAAGGTAGCCCAGCTGAGGTAGACTAATAATAAGAGGGTGCAACATAAATAGGAAAAGTGCACATTTTTCAGGCAAGCTAGAAATTAAAGGCAGGGTAGTGAAAGAGTATTATAATGTATAATGTGCTAGTCTTAAAAAAAAAAAAAGTTAATGTGATAAAATTATAAAATGGATAAATTTGAGTAAAAAACAATTTAGGGAAGAAAAAGTTTTGGATGATGATGCCTGCTTTAGCCCCCTAGAGTTTAATTTGTGCTGGATAAAGATCTCCATAATGTTATTAGAAAGAGAAATATTAGCATTAGGGAAGATTTACTGTCTTTATGGAAGATTTTGACCTTCCAGAAACAGGCTTTAGAACAAATATTACTAATAATGGCACAGTGGAGGAATTTCTAGCCATAGTAAGAAAAAGATATTTTCACTGAACAAAGGACGTATAAGAAAGCCATGCATTAAGGAAGGAAAGTAATAATGATGCATTTGGAGTTCAACATTTGAACAGTCACAACATATTTGTGAGTCACTAATGTAATAAGGAAGAAAAAAGTAAAAGCTGTTCTCAGATACATCAGGAAAACTGAAAAAAAAACCAAAACAGAATGCTAGACACTATTTAAAGTTTATCTGCAACACAATAAACAGTTCTGGTTAGCTGTATTAAAAAAAAAAAAAAAGCATTCTGAGAGCAATTTGATGTAAGAGCTCTTCTATTATTTGATCTGAAAAGTACTTACAAAAGGACAATATATAACAACATTTGAAGGCAGAATAAAGTTTGATAGAAGATGATCTTGGCTTGTTCAGAGAAAATAAATCAGTGCTTCAGGGGGTAGTAACACAAGGAAAGGAAAAGAATTATTGAAGCATGAATGATACCATTGGCTGAAAACAACTGGACCTATGCTAATTCAAATATAGAGTAAAGATCATTAATCAATGGAAGATTTAAATTCTCAGACACACCAAGACAAAGAACACAGTGAAGGTATAAAGCTGTGATTTAATAATTGAGGTGGTCACTTCAGGTGATCCTTGCATCCAGGAGAGATGAGGTGATTTTTATTATTGGCACCAATGAACAACTGAGATATTTTATCCTGAGATTTACCATACTTTACAGAAAAGAGTGATTTCCAATTTGGTTGTGAGGTGACTGCTTTTCATTATTCCTTGATCTTACATACCTTTTCACTTATTTGGATAGTGCCACAATATATGCTCTTACAATAACTAAGTCACAGGGCTTTCTTTATATAGATTTATTTGAACGCATTTAGAAGAAAAATGCAAAATGAGAAAAACTTGCTATGATATATTATATACTATAATTCAATTCTAAATATATTATTTCAAAAATTAAATGGTTTTATTTTTATTGTGTTACTATGGAGATACAGTATGTTATATTGAGAGAAAAAAAGGCATTTGGGTAGATAGATGCACACTCTCATAGTCACATAATAAAAGGGAATTAAAATGAGTATACACCCCTGTTGAGGTGAATTCATATGGGGAGGGGCACTGAGGTTGCTTGGTCTGTTCAGTCTGGAGAAGAGGAGGCTGAGGAGAGACCTCACTGCAGTTACAACTTCCTCATGAGGGGAAGAGGAGGGGCAGGCACTGATCTCCTCTCTGTGGTGACAGTGACAGGACTTGGGGAAACGGCCTGAAGCTGTGTCAGGGGAGGTTTAGGATGGGTATCAGGACAAGGTTCTTCACCCAGGGGGTGGCTGGGTACTGGAACAGGCTCCCCAGGGAAGTGGTCCCAGCACCAACCCTGACAGAGCTCAAGAAGCCTTTGGACAAAGGCCATGGTGTGCTCTCGGGCACATGGTGTGACTCTTGGGGATGTTCCTGTGCAGGGCCAGGAGCTGGGTTTGATGATCTCTGGGGGTCCCTTCCAACTCAGCATATGCTGTGATTCTGTGATTTTATTATTTCCCTTTCAGCTTCAAGAAATGTGATTCTTGCTGGCTGCAGATTCAAGGGGACATCTCTGAATTATTTACTTTGTTAGCAATGGTAACTACAGGTAGGTTTTCCTCTAGAAGTCAGTATTTTTCCATGAGAACTAAGCCACTATGGCACAATTATCTGGCAAACTACAAAAGCCAGAAATAAAGTTACCAAATATATGGTATGGTTAGTATTTCAAACATCAAGTGCAAGAGCCTCAAAGTTTCATAAAGCACCCTGGGACTTGTTACATAAATAATATGATACAAAAAATAACTTCCACCATGGTATATGATAAAGTGTCTAAAGCTATTGCCTTTTAAGATCATAGTAAACCCTAATGACTGTGTGATGGAGACTTGCTTAGAACTCCGAACTGTTTACGTTGCAGGTATATAATGAAATGGAGTGGAGTCTCTGCTGGTGAAGACTCTTAAGCTAATGTTAGAGATGGGGAAACAAGCATCACGATAGCCAGCCTGGTCTTTCTCAGCTGGCTTTGTTTTATCTGACTAGAATCCCCTGTTATATAATGCAATGCCATACACTCTGTCTTCACTAAAAACCATCTTGCACTCTTAGTGCCAGGTGTTCCCAGGCCGTGATCAGGATTGATGACCTTACAGAGTTCTCTGGCTCATCACCTCAGAAGCTCCTCCATACTTTTATTGAAGCCACCACCTTACTGCTGAAACTCAGGGCTAAATGCATCAGATGTAGCTGTCAGGGCCCTCTCAGCATCACCTTGCAGAAGTGAAGCATTCAGGCACATTAGGAGGGCTACAAAAATGAGTTGGTGACTAGGGAGAAGCAATAGCCCATAGAGAGCAACCTGCAGACTGTCAATTAAAGCTGCCATCCCACAGCTGAACCTATTTTGGCTCCATACTATGGCACTGCTTACTGTTAATGCATTAAGTGCAGTCAGAACATGTGTCCTTAATTTTGTACCCTGATAGCTTATAAAAGCCTAGCTATGCAGTGTGTTGGCTTGCTATGTAGTAGAATAAGTAATTTTATGACTTTGGGAACTTACTCTGTCATTCACTAAGAATTAATTTGCCAAAAAAAATCAATCTAGACTGTTCTTGTATCAAACAAAGAGATAAGTCTGAGCTAAGTTGCCCCAGATGAATCATAAAATATAACTTAATAGGCACATGCATCTGTTTCATGGAAACTACAGGGGAGAGGAAAATTATGTGAGTATTTTAAAGGTTCTTCAGTTATGATGAGTTCAATTGTATTTTGATAATGCAAAATTGAAGTTATAAAGAGGAAGTTACACAAAAAATTAACTTCTTTTTCTCTTTTGATTCCCCTTCCTTCCCTATTTTATGTGCATTTTAATAGTTTGCCATTATGAGAAAGATTCTTTTTTGTGTGTTGCCCCTGACATGCTGATTTGTTTGTATTTATTTGTCTCCTGAAGCTAAATTCAGAATTGCAGAAGCACTTCAGGCAGAGTCTCTCCTTATGGTTGGTCTAAACTACCTAGCCCACTGTAATACTGCTGCGGTTCCCAGGAATGATGTAAAGAGACAATTGACCTTTATTTTCTGCCCTCAGATACCTGACCTGTTCCAGGATTACAAAAGCTCATGGTCCTCTTACATGGCAGAGGTCAGAATTTACCAAGATGAGCATTAACTGCTACAGAGAACAAAGCACTAAGGTAAGAAATATGAGGAGAAGAGTATGGAAAAATATCATATATTTCTCTTTTGTGATGCCGAAGGGTGAATGTTGGCTTGTTTTGTGCCTTGCATTATCCAGACAAGATTTCTTCAGTCTGTCACCAACACAGCATCTTGTTAGCTGTGCTGTCTTGCAGGCGGAGAAATGTCATTTTTGCTTTCATCCCTTTTTTCCAGGCAATACAGAGGGGGGAAAAAAAAAAAGTTGTTAATGTTGAAGAGAGCATTGCTGCAAAACTCAACAAGGAGTGCAGGTGTTTGAGAGTCATAGAATGGTTTGGGCTGGAAGGAACCTTTCAAGGCTGTCTAGTCCAAACCCCTGCAGAGAGCAGGGACAACTTCAAGATCAGGCTGCCCAAAGCCCCATCCAACCTGACCTTGAATGTCTCCAGCATGGGACACCATCTTTCCAGGAAACCTGTTCCAATGCTTCACCACCTTCACTGTAAAATAATTTCTTCCTTATATGTAGCCTGAATCTACCTTCTTTTAATTTAAAATCATCAGCCCTTGTCTTATTGCAACAACAATAAGCCCTAGTACACCCCTTAAAGCACTGAAATGCTGCAATAAGATTTCCCTGGAGCTTTCTCTTCTCCAGGCTGAACAAAAACAACTCTCTCAGTCTTTTCTCATAGCAGGAGTATCCCAGCCCCCTGATCATTTATCTGGCCCTCCTCTGGACTTGCTCCGATGGATCCTTGTCTTTCTTGTGCCAAAAACCCCAGAGCTGGATGCAGCACTCCAGGACTCCCCCAAGTCCTTCTCTGTGGGGCTGCTCTTAATGATTCCTTCTCTCAATCTGTACTCATGTCTGGGATTGTCCTGATCCAGGTGCAGCCTCTTGCACTTGGCTTTGTTGAACCTCATGAGGCTCAGGTCCCTCTGGATGGCATCTCATCCTTCAGGTGTGTCAAACCACCACTCAGCTTGGTGTCACCTGCCAATTTGCTGAGGGTGCACTAAATCCCACTGTCTTAATCATGGATGAAGATTGTAAATAATTGTCATCCCTGTATGGACCCCTGAGGGGTACCACTTGTCACTGGTTTCCATCAGGTCTCTGAGCCATTGATCACAATGCTCTGGATGTGACTGTCCAGCCAATTCCTCATTCACTGAACAATCCAATTATCAAACCCATCTCTCTCCAGTTTAGAGAGAAGGATGTTGTGGGGGACTGTATCAAAGGTTTTACAGAAATGCAGACAAATGCCATCTGAAGCTTTTCCTTTGCCCAGTGATGTATCTCTCCATCATGGAAGGCCCCTGGGTTGGACAGGCAGGATTTGACCCTGGTGAAGCCGTGCTGGCTGTCCCAAATCTCCCTGTCCTCCACATGGCTTTGCAGAGCTCCTGAGAGGATCTGTTCCATGATCATCCCAGGCACAGAGAGAAGGCTGACAGGGCAGTTTCTGGGGGTCCTCCTTTCTACTCCCTTCAATTGGTGCAGTGTTTGCCTTTTTCTTGTCTGTACAGAGTGATGTAGCTGCCCAGTAATGCAAACCCAGTTAATCTGTCGTGAGGTTACATTGATGGCAATACAGAGAAAGCATGAAATTTGAACATGAGGTTCCAGCACACTGGCTTTTGGAGATTCCTGAAAGGGACAGATATAGTAACCAGGAGGCTGAGTCATTCAAAACTTACTTGAATTTCATGAACTTCACTGGACTGCAAGTGATTCCATTCTACACAGAGAAATTTTCATTCCTAAACGCTATCAGTCTGTTGTGGGGTTTTTACACTGATTCTTGATAGATGCCAGCATGAGGGCAGACTGCAAAAATTTGATTTGAATAATAGAATTACTGTAACTGTGAAGTTTGAGGCTTTCACTTGTTGGATTTTGTTACTGGATTAAGAAATTTTCCAACAGTAATAGTAAAAGCTCCTTGCTCTATCCTTTCCCTTCTCTTTCCCCAGTGCACATTAATAGCACTGACAGTTGTCAGCATCCCCTTTGTCATCCGTGCTGACAGGCAAGAGGATGTACAGAGAAATGTGTTTATTTCACCAAAATAAAAGCTTGTGATGATCATAACTCTAATGCCTCTGAACTGTAAGTCATTCCCCCTGAAACGTCAAATAATGTAAGCTGAACAGGGAGACAAACAACTTGGTCACAAAGAGAGGATATCTCTCCTTCAAAATAAAAGCAAATGAAGCCACCACAAACACACACACAAAAAAGAACAAGAGTTACAGACATTGCTATTATAGCTAGAGCTTCCCAAAGGATTCCTTTTCTCACAGGATTTCTTTTTCACAGTTAAGAATTTTGAACAAAATAGACATTTGCCTAGCAAATACTGTGGGCAAATGAAATCTGGAAAACATTCCATTTATGTTTTTATAAATGTATGAGAAAAATCACCCTATATTGGGAAGCAAAATTTTCACTGTCAGTCTTTCAAGGACAAAAACATTTTCTTACAGCTATAGGTAGTAAATTATGACAATAAAATTAGCTCTTGGGAGGATGAAGGTTCTCTTGTACTAAGCTGCGTCTACACTGATGGTTTCATACTTTCAAGGAGCTTAGGAAGACCCCATATTCCACATATCATGGCTATATAAAAATTTTACAGGTGTATATTAAAAATAATTCTGACAAGAAACATTGTACCAAATGTCTCTGAAATTGTTGTACTCAAAGGTCTCTGTTTGCCTATTGCTATGTGAAGCTCTCATTTTATTTAATGGACAGAGTGCAATTTTTCTTATTTTAGCCATGAGTAAAATTGTTTTGATAAACCAGAAAAAGCTTGATATAATAAAGTTCAATAAAATTAATATAAAATAGGGTTAGAATTTATCTGCACAAACTTGCCAAAGAGATAGTGTAGCAACTTCTCCTCTTTGCTGTGGCATTTCAAAACACTGACCATTTTTAGTGAGGAGTGAAATACTGGTCTTGCTACATTATGCATTCCTGAGACCAGTCCCTTATAACTCATTTTCATGGGGTTTGGGGGTCAGAAGTGACCACCTACTCTCACTGATATGTCAGAGCCCAGTGATCATTTTTGATTAACAATATTCTCCAGGAAGCAAGTTGACTCTTTTCATTATTACTCATTTCAGTAGTTTATCTTAAAACCTGTGCTGTCTGTACAATGTAAACCTTGTCTTCCACTTCCAGTGAGTATTTTTGATCCCTTCCAAGACTGTTCCTGGTGAGCATGGGTTCTCCTCTTTAGAGATAAACATATTAAAATCCAAACTTTTGGATTAGCTAAGCAAATTTGTTTTGCTAAGTTGTTGTTTGGTATTTCTCAGGGTTCTACCATCATTGTTGTGATGCTGGTTTTGCAGTTTCTTGGCATCTTTTCTTTTTTATGCTGGGCAACAGGGCTGTAAACTATTTTGTATTGCTTTCATAATGCAGTTACTGGTTCAAAAAACCCACATGTTTCTATACACTAATTAACTTGTATTTAGAGGGTCAGTTCCTGCTAATCTTCAAGATAATTTTAAAGAGAACTGCGCAGACATGCTGTTCCCCCTCCCCTTGTGAAAGTGATTTAAGTTAAACAACAGTTCTGAAATGAGAAATTACATGGCCATGCATATGTCCGCCCTGCATAAGCCCACAGAATGAACAGCACAGTCCATTACCCCAGGCAAAGCAAATTGACGGCTTGTCTGGGGAGATTTCATTTGCTTCCCACTGGCTTGGCAAAGCCACGTAATGTCTGCCTGTAACTGAGCGTGTAGATGTGTGCTGAGCATGGCCTGGGCCCCCTGCAGGCTGCAATCACTTGTCTGTGACACCAGGAGAGGTACTAGTAGCCAGAATTTCAGAAGAGCACTGTAGGGATGATATCCAGAGTGAAATGTGAGACGCTCTGGCTGTTTTACACGTGAGAGTATTAGAACGTATCTTACACAAGTGAAACTTACATGTCAAGAGATGCAAATCTCACCAGTCATACACTGTAAAATTTGGCCGTGTAGGCACAAATTGCAATGTGTGCCAGAGCCTGTATTGTTTTAAAATCTGCATGCATTGCATGCTGTTTACTGTCGCTTTCAAATTTAAATATGGCCAGGATGGTATTTGGTGGGCCTCTCTTTAATCTCTACTTTTATAATTCAGATATACAAGAAAAAAATCATCTTTTCCAAGATCTAACTTGAAATTTAACTTGGTCTTTGTTGCATTTTAGTATTCTTTTCTCCCAGAAGAAATCAGGCATAGATACATTATAATTATTTTTAAAGTCCTTCTCAAGAAAATTCTGCATTCTATAATTTGATCTTGTATCTGAGATATTGTATTTTGAGTTCAGGACCTTTTATACAGGAAAAAAACAAAAAAGGCAGTGTTTCAGTCCATTAGTTGCTCATTTTAGTTTGATTCAGCTTTAACTGGATTGAACATTGTGCTAATGAGATAGATTGGAAATGGCCTTCAGTAGAATGAATGATTTGATGATGTCTACTAATTTGCTATAGGACAATGACCACATTAAGGAGATGCATTTTTTCTGGCCTAGAAAAGACTTCAGGCTATGTACTAATGGGGAAGAAAAAAAAAGAAACTGGCTCCTATGCTTTTTTGATATCCTTTGTCCAAATATGTTTCTAACACACAGAAAGAGAATTCTTTACAACTAAAAAGAGCACTTAATGTGCAGATTTGCATTACATATATATGTCTCAACTTACTTTCACTTGTCCAAACTGTTGCTCTCATTATAGCAGAACCTGCAGCTTACGTTTCATTTCAAACCACTGTTTGTAGAATGGAGTTTCTAATCATCTGAAGAGTCTTACCTCTCTGGCTCTGTAGTATTCAACAAGAAAAATTCTGCCTTGCTAGAAGGATGGATCAAATACATTCTTTTTTGCCTTTTCACCAGCAGTCAGATTAGAATGAAATGACCCTGATTAAAATGCTAGTAGTTCTCTAACAGCAAGGAAGTTGCACCACCAATGAAAATAGCTAGCAGTAGGAGAAAACCTGGCAGGGACAGTGTTCAGCTCTAACAAGAGAATTCCCAGTGGGTTTCCATGCCAGCTTCCCCAAAGCAGGCATTCAGCAGTGCACTCCCATGCAGTGCAGGCTTCCAGCAAGCTCCTCCCCAGACAGGTTGCACCAGCAAGCCAAGCACAGGGGCCCCTCAAACAAACTGCTGTGGAGCTCAGCAAGGAGGCATAAGAAAGGGTGAGGTGTGGTCATCCTGAATTTAGAGGCAGTGTATTTGAAGATGTGACTTGCAAGAGCGCTGAAAAATTCTCCTGTGTGTTAAAACATACACGATTTCTGGTGGGAGTTGTTCACAGCCCAGAACATTATATTCAATAAAACCTGGCATGTGGTTGGAAGAAGAAGAAGATTCTGGGACAAGGGTATTTCAAAAGTTCTATTGTTAAATAGTCTTTATTTGAACATCAATTTAATAATTTTAAATTACATTTTCTGTGTGTGAATCATGAAGTGGCTTTTAGGTCAAGCTAATCAGAACAGCTAAAACCACCTTCTTGTTGTCCTACAGGGTCTCATTAACCTACACAGAAGAGGAAACCTGCCACTTCTCACTGTGTTTCATTTAATTTCTGCTCAAGTAACCAGCCTATTTCCACTTGTCTAAGTTGTCACAAGAAAAACAATTGAGCCTGAAACATTAGGTTTATAAATATTCAATGTGACATGTTTCCTTTTTTTCTTTTGGTACATAAGGCTGTGTCACAAGGAAGTCCCATGTTATCTCCAGAACTGACCAATAGAGGAGGAGTCAGGATGCCACCACTCACCAATATTTTGGAGCTCAATATCCCCTTGTGCCTAAACTGAGTCTCACATTGAACAGGCAGTGTTGGATGTTGACCTTTTTTCACCATCAGCTGAAATCTGTACCACCTACTTTCACTGACAAGCCTGGCTTTTAGAAGAGAAGGAGTCTGTATTACATTAAGCAGTTGGAGCATTTAAAGTACTAAATGCTAATCTTTACTAATTACAGCTATTTAAATGTTAGGTATCTAAATCAAGCTTATCACAGAGACAACAACTGACCTTACAGGCAAAAGACTTTAAATCAAAAATTTGTCCATTCCTGAGATGGGCAGGACTTTTCACCTTCTTTGAAAGCCTTGTCGTCTCCCCTGTCTAAACACAACCTAGCAAATGGCTCATACCATATGCCTGACTTCCAGATGGCTGAAGTAGGTGAGACAAATCCACCCTTTAAGGAGGTAGTGCCTACCTGGTCCCGCCCCTGCTTATCAGATACTCCAAGAGTTTATTCAAAAGGCATTTCTCTGGCTCTTCCCTCTTTTACTGGCAAATCACAGTTTGAGTCATAACTGGACCCATTAAAAATGGGGGTTTGTGACCTCATTTGAGCTTGTCTCTTCTCAATTCAATATTAAATAAATAAGCAAGAAGTTCCTTTTTTCAGCTTGTTTTCACAAACTCCAAAAGCTCATCTGCAGTTTGACTGGGCTGAATGGATTATTCAAAGCAGGCATGTTTGCCACTTGGAAGGGGATTGTTTTGGTTCTATTCATCAGAACAGTAGTGAGATGAGAATCCAAATGTGCTCACTGTGGTGCCTGTAATGCCTTTATCCATATGCATTTCTGTATTCACATTTTGTCACATGGACCCTTCAAGTCAAGTATGAATCATCTTGCACCCACTAGTTAAGGTATTGTAGGAACATTTTCTCATTTGATAACTTTTTCCTCTGTTACCAACTTAAACATTTAAAGACAAATCATCTTTTGCCATCTTCTTGTAAATGCACAGTAGTACATAAACAACAGCATATTTGAAGCCTGTAAACTTTCATACTTATTTAGTATTTTTGTCAAAGTAAATTACTCCAGTGCTCATTTTGAACAAAACGAGTTCTCTTGTGGATAATTTCAGCTTATTGTTTCTCACCAGTTTTACTGAACTTTGATTGTCATTTAAAAATAATGTGTATTTGTTGGGGTTTTTTTAAATAATAGATTAGTAATAGAAAACACTTCAGGAACTAAAGCAAATAAATTCTTTTTTTTTTTTTAATAGCATCCCATAATAAAATTCCCTATTGCTCCTGTATGTTCCTCCAGTTGTGATATAAAAGGGTGAGATATATACAGGAACAAGTGACTTTTCTCTGTGGTTTCATGGAAGTTCTTATGTGAATAGTTCAAAATTATCACAAGGTAAATGGTGCAAGGCAGAGAAAGGCTGGACAGTCTGGGGAGATCCCCAGAATCTCCCATTTATTTTTAAGGAATAGCTCTGCTGTTTGTCTTTGAGGTGTGATTAGTGGGTTCCTGGAGGCAGCAGGTGCACCCCAGTTCCAAAGGCAATTGTGCTGCCTCGGGCATGTCTTCATGCCACCTTCTCCTCTGAAATGCACGAGAAGTTGAGACACAGGCACATGGGCTGTTTCTCTGTGCCGAGGGCGAGGCCCTGCGCTCTCAGCATCTTCTTCAGCAGAAGGACACTGCAGACTGGCGTGCATGCTTGGATCAAGGCCCAGTCTCAGATGGCAGTTTAGTATAAATTATTTTAACCTTGATCAGGAGGCAGCAGACAGACTCACATGGTCACCTAGCTCCTCCATCCTGCTGGCACACAGCTGCTCTCCGTGCGGAGCCATCCAGACACACGTTCAGTGTCTGGCTGCACTGCAAACCCTGGGGAATGCTTACACACACTTGGAGTGTTGAATTTTGTCCTGAGGAGTTTCTTCTAAAGTAGGTGAAAGTTAATGAAGATTAAAGTGTGATACTGGAGTGGGAACACTTCCTGGTTCCATCACAGTCACACAGTGACACAGGCTTGTCCATTCCTGTGAGTTTGAGAAGATGGGAAATGGTGTAAGAGGCAAGGGTGACCTGAGAGTGAAGCCAGAAAAAGGTATTTAATATTCCTGCAGTCTGTCTAGCAAAATATCTTAAGACTGCTGTAAAGTAAACTGAAAATAATGCGGTTAATAAAAATAATTTTATTGTCATGAAATGTATTTCTGTGATGAATAGGGTTCCTTTAATTGGTTTGTTCACATGGGGGTTTTTTCCTAGTCTGTTTTTCTTGTGAAAATTTTGGCTGGATGGGAGAGAAGGGGGAGCTGCCTCCCTGCCTCGTCCTGGCTGCTGCTGCTTTCTGGGTTGGGGAATGGTAGAGCCTAGGGTAAGATGCTGTACGTCTTAGTAAAACAGAGTCTTAAGGCTGGAAAAGAACTCTAAGATCATCAAGCCCAGCTCTTAACCCAGCACCACCATATTACCACCAAACCATTCCTCAAGTGCACACATTTTATCAACACTCCCAGAAATGGTGTTCCACCCCTTCCCTGGGCAGCCTGCTCCAATGCCTGGCCACCCTTTCAGTGAAGAAATATTTCCTAATCTCTAATCTAAACCTCCTCTAGTGCAACTGGAGGCCATTTCTTCTTCTCCTGTCACTTGTGACCTGCCTGAAGGGCCCTTGCTACAACCTCCCCTTCAGAGAGCTGTAGAAAGTGGTAAGATCTCAAAAGCACCAGATTCTCTAATTGCACCACATTTTCACAGAATGCAATCTGGAGCTGGCACAGATTTGCACATTATGTTTGTATAATTGTAAACATTGTCTTAAAATACTCAAGAATTATTTTTATTAGTGTATTTCACATGGCTATGCAATGGAAGAATATTCAGGCTTCTAGAAAGACAATAAATTGAAAGAAACAAGTAGGTATCTTCATATGCCAAACCTTTATCATCCCTATAATTGAAAGCATTTCTAGTGTGCTAGGGTTAAAGAAACTGAATTTACCCTTATGCAAAGGCTAGCTTAAGGCTGATGCATTATTTAAGTCATATTTACACCCTATTTTAAGGTTTTCAGTGAGATTTAAATGACTTATCAGCTTTAAGCTGAATTTTCTCCTTAGAGAAGTAATCTATATGCAAAATATAAATCATAGGTACATTCATTTCTTTGGTACACAACTTCAGTAAGAAATAGGGGGGTTTATGTTTTATGACTTGAACCACCCAGAAAGCATTGAAAAAAGCCCAGTTCATCACTGGGATGCCATCTCTGCTCCTAAGGATGAAGGTAATGCTCTGTGACACTAATGTATCCTTGTACCATCTGCTTTTTCAGTCAATAACATTCAAAGCTGTTTCTTTCAGAATTCATTCATTTTAAATGTTTAAATTTTCTGTGGAAAGTATTTGGATCATGGAGTTCTTTTTATATGCATTTTCATTTATGTTGCCTTTATGTGTTTTAAAATCAAAAAGGACAAAACCATATACTAACAAGCAAGAGCTTAGTTGTGCAAAGTTCTTAAAATAAGCTTTTTTTTTATGAGCTGTCGCTGATACAGAGATGCAAATCCTCTGGGAGGAATGTATATTATTCAGTAAGTTTTTCTGTACATTTAAAAGATCTGAAAGGGGGAAAGAAGTGCTCAATATTTCTTTTTCAATAAATTTCAGAATTAAGTAAAAACTCAGGATGGCCTGACAAACATAATCATGAGTTTCATGATTTTTAGGTCTGGGAAGCTGATGTGTAAACTGTAGCCTAGCACTGAATAGAGCTGCTCAAACACACAACTGCTGGTGTCAGCTCAAATCACATCCAAAGTCATCTGGGGAAAGGGGAGGAGCACTAAGACTTATTCAGGAATATCAACTTCTCAGTCTCAAAACTTGGATGTCCTCTATCAAATCTTACCTGCCAATTCTCTTTGGAGATTAAGAGATCCACCAAGTCTTTCTGGATGTAGCAATGTAACCTGTAGTACTAGAGGTAATGTTTTCTTTGTTTGTCCCTGCCTGAGGACAGGAATGGTCTTTTCTCACAAATCTGAATCTATTTCCTTAGCAAAGCCTTTGTCACCACCACTTTATGCTGCTGGAGGTTCCTCTGCTTGCTGATACAAACACTGAAACCAGTTCAGCCATGGAAGAATTCAGAAGTCCTCCACAGGGAAATTTTATGCTTGCAGTGTCTTAAGACCTATATGATGAAAATCGACTTTTGTAGATGCTCCTGATACTTTGGCCAGATATTTATTAATCAGTATTTTTTATTATTAAGTATTTATTAATAAAGGTAGGTGTGCCAAAGCATCAGTGAGCCTAAGGAAATCTGTGCACAAATTTTAATGTGTGACAGGGAATGCATTTGCATGGAAAAAATTGAAAGAGACACCAGAGGAGTTACTGTGTAATGTGAACAGACAGAGCAAAAGGGCTACATGACAATCCAGGGAGAGAAAGAGAACTGTCAGATAAAATATAAAGGTGGAGCAATCACAGTGCTTGGGACTGTGTTTAACTCCATCAGTGCCATGCCAGGTGAGTCCCAGGATTTATTATACAGTTTGCATTCATCTTCCTGTATGTGGCAAATTGCTACATCCTAGATAATTGTGGTTGGAAGCAGACCTCCACTCCAGGCTTCTCTAAAATATGCAGTACAGTCATACACAAGCAAAGGATTAAAGCAGATAAAGGGCAGGAAAAATCTGAGAATATGTATTTTGCCAGTTCCTTCAGAAGACAGATTAAGAATTCATGGGAAAGGAATGTTAGACACTGCACTCCATTTCTGCACTGGTCAGTACTCACAAGCTGTATTCAAGGGTCTTGTTGAGATTCACCAATGCAAAGAGCAAGTTAATAAAAAATAGATCCTGGGTTTCTTGTTCTCATGTGTAGCTGATGTTCTGGCAGATCTTTCTCAAACTATGATGTGAACTGGCAAGTGAGCTGTCAAGAGTGAGATGAAAGAGCATGACAGAGACTCCAGAGAATGGTAACAGTATTCTAATCCCAGCCACACTTACACTGTTATTTTATTTATTATTTGTTACATACTTGGGGTATGCTTAACACATTGCAAGACTAAAGGAAAGATATTTCTCTTGTGCCTTAATGCACTTTGCAGTGAAACCACAGCTGTGTCTTTTGTGAAAGCAGGGAGGCAACCTTCATATTTCTGAGACACGAGCCCTTCAGAAGCAGGAATTCTAGTAATTCAAGAAATTCTACCTGCAACTTCTTTTTAGAGAGATTTACTGAATAAAATGTTTCCATTAGATTGTTTTTCATGCAAAGCTGTGGTTTTAATTTTTTATTTTCCCTGGAAAGACCACTAGATTTTTCACACAAATGCCATTAATGAGAGATCCTTCAACATCCCACTCACTCCTCTAGAAATTTGTATCCCATGTCTGGTCTACAGAGATGGGATGCAATTGATGTATCAGATGTGTTTTATAACTTGTGTCTCTCTGATACATCATAACCCGGTTTCAGGTTTAACAGGTAATGAAACCTGTTAAATCATGATTTTCAAATCTTAGCAAGCCCTTTCTTGAAGGAAATGTGGAGTTTTATTTATTTAGTAATATTCTTACTAATTAACAAAGGTGGGCCAGATGGATCAGATTCTAAAATAAGGCAATTTTATTACTCTAATTGTGCCAATGGGACTTAGAAAAGGAACACTTCATGTCTTCAAGGAGTTGTGTGCCTTAAATTACAGCATTTTATAATCCTCTATATTATTGTCCCTCCAAAGCTGCAATTTTCCTGTGTGTTTGCTAATAGACCTTTGAACTAAAGCAAAACCAGTCCTCTGGTAAATCACATCTTTCCCAAGTCATTACCTGACTGGAATCATTCCCAAGGGCTGAAATAGCCACAGGCATGACACACACATTCTCTGTCGATGGAAAAATCAAATTCAGACTTCAGAACTAACCTGGGGGATAACATGTAAAATCTAGTCAGTTTAAATTTCCAATAGGTGTATTTATAACTTTGTGTGAGTGTATGAATAGATTATTTCTATCTTTTTACTCCCAGCAATTGGGGTTTTATATAAATATAGATGGACAACTGCTACATGAGTAATATAAGTTGGCTGAATTCAAGGTCAAGGGTGTTAAGGGATATATACTAATAGAATAATTTTGTTCTTTTCAACTTCTTGGATATCTTTTTCAGCTTTCAGGATAGAAAAAGTCTCTTCCTTTAGCTTCTCCAGACAGACTGAAAAGATTGTCATATTTACCATGAATAGTAAAGATTTCTGCAAGACAAGCCTGGATGTTGAGGCAATGAAGAGAGTTTGCTGTCTTGCTGGCCAAAGCCTAAATGCTGCCCAGCTCAGAACTGCAAGGACTTCATAAGGCCTGTGATCTCTTTAAAATTTATCATTGCAAAAATAGCACAAAAATATCTACCAACTCTTATTCACAAATCTGATTTGAGTTTAACAAAAGAGAATAATCTAAATGGTGATGTAATTTGAGTGAAATGTATGCAACTGTACATTTTATCTTGGTTCATTTGCTCCATTCCTTGCACCTGAATGTGTGTTGTGGTTTTTACATAAAACAGTAGAAGCAAGCAATACCATGGTATTTCATGGCAAGTTTGGCCTAAGAACATGAGGTCTGCCTGTTATTTTGTTTGAGCAACATCTTTCTGAACAGGAAGCGAAGCAAAGACAAAGCATAAAATAATCCATGATAAAGTAGAAAATGTTCACAACGAGACTTTAAAGAAAATTGAGGACAGCGAACCTTTGGTGCTGCCAGGAAGCATCTCAGAATTGGATGAGGAGAATCCCAAATTTTGGTGTAACTTAATTACCATCCTGTTACAGGAAACATGACTTTTTCACTATTATTAATAAATAAACATGATAGCACTAAGGAATAATTTGATTGATGTTTCCTAATCAAATTTATATGAAGGTTCCAAAAAATGACTGACAGGTTCAAAAGTGGATCATGAGGAATATTTGTTCAACAAATCTTAATTTCTAGTTCTCCAGAACTTTTATGCTGATTTTTTTTAAGACAATTTTAAATGCATTCCTTAGTGTCTTACTTGAAGGCAGGCAGGTCAATATTACATATTTATATTAAAGCCTCAACTGAGAATATAGTTACATTTCCCAATCCTGTTATAACATGCTAATAGTTGGGGTCTTTCAGAGAAAACTTAATTAAATAGTTCCCTAGATGCACTAAGTTAAGCATTAAAACAACTAATGTGACATAAATCATTTAACAACCTTTATAAATGCATTTTCCCCTTACATTTCCATGTGTCTGTGTCTCGCTTTTACTCAGAATCATCTGAATAAGTTCCAGGAAATTCAGAGCCCAGCCATGCATTCTGGGTTCAGAACATACAGATGGCTGAACTTAGAGATTTGATGAGGATTGAGTGGCAATTTGCTTATTATCACGGGTTGCAGCTGTGGTGAGCAGGTAAATGTCAGCAGGAAGAGCAGAATGGGAGTTTCAGGGTGCTTGTGTACAACAAAACTCGGGTCAAGCAGTACACTCACACCCCTTTAACAAACACATTCTATTGGATCCTTTTATTATTGTGGTGGTTGATATTACTTCATTGTGTCCTAGCAATTTGTCATCCTTGGCATGCATGGCACTTCATCCACTCTATAATGCAACCCCTCTTCTGTATTTGGGGAACAACCAGGGCTTGGTGGAAGTGGGGCTGTCTTACCACCTTTGGCCAGGGAGGTGATGATGTGTGAAATGGTGTCCTTTATTGCAGGAGATAATGCTCTGGCACTGTGCTGCCCTGGGAGGGAGAGAGCCTGGAGTGGGAAAGCTCATTCCCTCGAAGTAAAGGAATTAAGCTGCAGCATTTCTGCTCAGGTGAGTTGCTGATGCTATGCTCTGTTCCCCTTGGCATGCCTTTAGCAGCTGCAGTGTGCTTGGGGCTCTGGGCTTTGTGGTTTTCTGAACCCTAACCTGCTCTTCAATGGAAACACTACTGTATTCAAGTCACTCCTAAGCACCTGAACAGTATCAGGGCACTCAGCTCTGCCACTAAGTAACTCACTGGGTATCTAAGGAGGCTGGTAGCCCTGATTTTCTGATGAATCACTCAAGTTAGTTTCACTGATGGCATTATGGTTACATAACTCATGACAGCTGAGCATAGCACCCATTGCAATTAATTTAGTTGGACATTAATGAAAGCTATGTTTCAATGCTGCTTGCCATTTGCCGTAGTATGAAGAAATCTAATATATAATGTAATGATATAATTCAACCAAAGAACACTTCTTCTGTCCTGTAATCACTGAATCACAGAATTGACTAGGCTGGAAAAGAGCTTTGAGATCATTGAGTCAAACCAAACTTTCAGTTTCATTCCCAGATACACAGACCTCTGCAGGTGAGCAGGCATGTGCACAATAAAACAGGATTTTACTTTTTAACATTATTAAAAATGAAATGTAATATTTATCTGGCTTTTCTGCTTCTCAGAGTGCTGTAGGAACTATGAGTAGGCATTCTTAATCCCTTACCACATACTGGATAGTTTTTGGTGTAAGTTAGAAAAGTGTCTCTGTCAAACTGTCTGGTTTGCCTAGGTGTGTTCTTACTCTAAGTAAATTCATAGCTTTGGGAAGACAGGTTTGTGTCTGTGAAGCAAATTTAAGAAATTAATCTAGAATTGGGTTTGTTGGCTTTTTGTCTTATGGAGTTTGGTTTTTAAATGAAAAAGAAAGAATGGTATTGGTAGTCCACTATTAGTACAGATGTTGGCATGAAACAGCTGGCAACTGCACTGAGTTTATGCAGCTCTAGTATGTCAGACATTCTTGTTACACACTTCTAGATTTTTATCAGTTATGCTGATGTTGTGTTAGAGCATTCTTCTACTGTATTGGGGTTTTTTTGCTTTTAGAGACCTAGTAATTAAATAGTTTGCCTGACATAGCAGAGTTTATTCTCTGGGTTTGGTTACTCGTGGTCTGCACCACTTTCCTGACAATCATAAGAGCATTCTCTTTAACTTGACTATGTCCCTTGCACAAAGCAAACTATAATGAAATAACACTTAGAGAATGGATTTGCAGGTGGAATTCCCTAGTTTCTAATAGATAACCAAAGCATATGAGTCCATTGAGCCAAGAAATAATATTCTGGGAAGTATCTGCTATGACTATGCAATATGGTGACTTGATGATTTACTGTGGATGGAGGCAGCTCATGTGCCACAGCTGCTTGTGATGCCAGCCACTTCATTTAGGGATTTTCATGCTGCTCTCAAAAGATTGAGACAAAGAGCAGATTTCATGTCCTGTTCTTCACAGAGAAATGTATACAACAAAATTGATTGGAATGCATTCCCTCTGACACTGCACTCGAAAAGCAAACAATTACTTTGGAAAATAGCTTTTTTGGAAAATAACATTCCTGGTCAGCTTTTCTGTACAAGCAAACCCATCTGATGAGATTGTTGCCATATAGTAATACTCTTGTTTTGATAGGATTTGCTGATCAAGCAATGGTTTGCAAAAAAACCTTGCATATACCTTTATATGGCAGGTGATATTGAAGGGGAACCTTTATAAAAATAAATGTTTACTATTAATTGTTACGTTTTCTGAGCAAAACCAAATGCAGTGGTTCATAAGCTTTGATCATGATGCTCTAAGAACAAGGGAAACATAGCAGTCTACACATGTATTAAAGGTTGTGTGACAATTTGCCACTGGATAAATTACAGTTTTATAATGAACAAAATATATTTTTCATAATTTGAAGGATGCTTGGAAGGTTTTAGAGGAAAATATATCACCATTTTAAGTAGCAGACAAAGCAGAAGAGGAGAACCTATCAAATGAAGCAAGACAGAACTCCATTATGTAAGATACATATGTAAAATCTCTACTCTGACATAGTGAAGAAAATTATTTGACTTTTCTGATTGACCTTTTTCTCACTGAAGTTGTAAAACTTTTTTAAGCGTAAAAGGAAAATTTGATGAAATTTATGGAAGGCAGCCAATCTATTATTTAATATTCCACATGACTGGATAATATTATTGATGGATAATGTGCAATTTGTTGGAATATAGTAAGAAAAAATACATATTTTTTCCACTTATCTGTGCAATTCTCTCTGTAAGTTAGTTTTCTTCCTTTTTATTATTTTTCCTGTAGATGGAAGAATAAATAGAAATTAAGAGAGATAGCATAAGGTACAGTTCTTTTCAATAGGACTGTATTACGCTTTTCTAATTTTGTAAAACTCTTTAAAAATATCTTGGGAAACTACTGTGAAACAAGAGGGCATACTGATGGATTCACAACAGCATCTTCAAAATAGAAAAATGATAAATAACATTCCCAAAGCCTAACTGTGATATACCTTAGAGGTTTCTGAAATCAATTTTCAAATAAAGAAAAACTCATAAATCTTGTAAATTCAGTAAGAAAGAATTTATAGCAAGCTCCTTTAAAATGCTGTAAAGACTTTTGGACATAACAAGCCCTGAGAAAAACCTTAGTGTTTCAAATGCAGTGAAACTAGTTTCTTTGTCTATTTTATGGGACTGCTAATTTTTGTTAAACATTTCTTTGAGAGATACTTATTCTATTGTTCTCTGCCCACTATCTCTTCTGTTATTTTTATTAAAATATAAACAAAAGAAATTACTTTAATATTACTATATAGCTCTAATTTGTGCAAAGTTCCCAAGGATCTAAGCTTACAACCTCATTTGCCTATTTGGTTTTCAAGATGTGAGAGCATTTCTAAGGCACATTTTTCCCTTATTGGCCATAGCAGATTTTGCAGCTGCTGCCTCACAAGCTTTGCTGCAATGACACACAGCTTTAGAAGGGCACTGAGACCCCACCAACTAGCAAAGTCTGAAGAATATTTTCATACTGACTTGGTAAATGAGTCACAACCTTTGCGAATTGCCTGAGGGCACAAAGCAATTCAAGGGAAGTCATTTAGCGAACTCATCTTTCCAGACTCCTGTTCTCTCTTCTCTAGTTAACAAGAGTCTTTTTGTAATCTCTGTAAAATGCTGATTTCTAAAAGTGAGGAGGGATCACTCTGTACATGCTGTGTTCATGTAGTCTTGTTTAAGCACATACCATTGACCAGTGGCAGAGGCAGAATAACTGAGCTAACTGGATCTCTGATTTGAGATGGTCATCAGTTTTTATAATTAGGCAAGAGACCTCATATTCCTCCTCAAACAGGTGAAGGTTAAATATTATTTCATTAGTATGATTAATATGCATTCATTGGTTATAGGGAGGATCTGCACTTAACCCAGTTCTGAGGAGACCTGGCAAGACCTCGTTGAGCTGTATGAGCAACCACCTCCTCCACACTTAACACGTGTCTTTGGGAAAAGAGGGTAGGAGAGTAAGGGAGTCTGGAGGAGTTCAATATTACTTTTTGAAACTTTCAAGAGCAAGCTACAAGAGCTCTCTCAGTTTCAGCCTTGAATCTCTTCTCTCATGGTCTGGAATCACACAAGTGTAATTTAGATTAGACTGGAAATGTGGAAACAATTTGGCCAGTGATGCATAAGGAACAGAAACCAGTTCTCCCTTTCTGATCCTCTTCTGTCAAGACAGAGAATAAAAAGAAAATCATCTCTGCTTCCCTTATTAAAATACAGTTCCTAATATTCAAAGGGAAGTAATCCATAGAATACAAAGGCATTGTTAAGACATAGGTAATTTAGAGGGTGGCAGAATGTCATGTAAGGCTAGTGGAAATGCAATACAACAAGGGATTTGTTGAAAAGCAGGGAAGTTTTTAAGTAGACTTTTTCAAGTGCTCTTTTCACACACTGCCTGTTGCAACTGTGTGATACAATAACAAAAATTGCTGTCATTTATAGTATGGACCTATTTTGCCTGCAGAATTAGGCTCAGCAGGATGGATCATTATTAAATTGCAGAAAACCTTAAAATAAACTCTGGGTATTGAGGTAGCTAACCTGGATGAAGTTTTAGAAGCATCATGCAATGTTGAAGACTATGTAACACTGAAAAGTAGAGTGCCTAGAGTAGACATGACGGAAGAAATTAAAGTCTGTCCTTTAGTTATCAAAAAACAAAATCCCTGGCCAGTCACTGAGACTGCCATGAAAATGCTGTCATATCAATTAAAGCTGCTTTTCCCCTGGCTTTTTTTCATGCTGGCTGAGGCCCAAACAAAAGACTTGCTATATCCCAGCCCAACTTGTTTTTGACTTTCTGTAACTTGCATAAAAGTAGGTGAGTAAACATCACATTTTCATATTATTTTACTGCAATTCTTTAGAATTGGGCGGTCTATGTTTGCAGTGCTTTCAAACTGACAGCAGAGTGCACACCCAGTATGTTCTTACTGTCAGTGCTGCTGGTGGACCTGGCATTCAGATCTATTGGCCATCTGCCCTTTCCCTGATGCAGTACATGGGGGAAACAAGGTGCCTTGAGTTTTTTCTCTGAGTTCCCAACAACATCATCCCCAGCCAGCCAGGATTCACACACAGCCTATGGCAGTAGTGAGGTGTTTTGCCCATGCTGTGAGAACGCTCTGCTGGCTCTTCAGCAACTGGCTGCTCGCGATGCCCCAAGAGAGGGCATTGCCACAGGAGTCACAATGATGGGTTCTTACTGGATTTGGTAAATCTCATGTGGACACAAAGAAATTATACTGATGTCATCACCTGAGTAAACAAATATGGAATGTCACTGAACTGAGAAATAGGTTCTGTATTTTTATTGGAATAAAGGATGATAGATGATCAAAGCAGAGGCATCCATGAGGCAGATAAATGTCAATGGGGAAGACTCTAATAGAAGAGAATAGCACACTGTGCTCCAGTTCATGGTAATTCTTTCTTTGTGAAAGGCAAATACTATTGTTCTCAGGGTTGGAACATATTTTCTCAAAGTGAACTTTTAGGGAATTTCATTCTTTTGATGTCACTGTCCATTTTAATTCAGGATTACCCAAAAAGCCATGATTAGACCCTAGGCAGAAGGAGGAACTGAAAACTGGTCAAATTAGGCAATACGTGGAGCAAGTTCGCTGAGTGAATATTTGTTTCACTCCAGCCTTGCTGATGCTGATGGGGAACAGCAACACTGCTGCTCTTGCGGGGCAGTGTTCCCATACCTGCAGCCAGAGGGTTGGCTCCCAAGGAGCCTTGTTAGCAGGATGGCACCAAGAGCAGGTATTACAAACTCTGCCAGCTTGCAAATACTGCTTTCTCAGATAATGAGAAAAAAAAATGGCGAGAGGTCTTCACAGGTATTTCTTACCCACAAACTCACCTTGTCCCCTCTTTCAAACAAAGAAGCAAGGTTCATTTTTCCTTAATGCATTGTATAGTGGGGTTGAAACCTGCAGGTGGAAGGCATAGTGTTGTTATTATTACTTACTCTTATAAAAGACAACACAGGGATTGCCATCAGTGAATCTGTCTCTCAGAGTTAGGTTTGAAATTTGCAGTCCTCAGCTATCTGGGTAGGTTAAAGGAATAATTTCTGTTGTTTGTAATATATGAAGCAATAAAATGCTACTAAGAATGATTAATAGCCAAAGTGAAGCTCAAACATTTCATTGATTTCAAAAGCCATTTATTGCAAGTATACGAAAGCAAAAGAGATTATTGCTATTATACAACAAACTATAAAATCAGAAAGGGGAAAAATGCATCTTTTTCTTCTTGCAGATGATGAAAAGGTATTCTGCACTTTTCCTCTCTGCTGGATTTTCCATTGGAAACATGTTGGAAGCATGAGTGGGATCAATAACATCACAGAGCTTTAAAGACTGATTAAATGATCAAGGACAGATACATTTGAGAATAAGCTGAAAAACAGTTCACAGAAGCAGCTGGTGCAGGGCAGAAGTGACTGGACTGGACAATGAGGGTTTTGTGTGCAGATACGTTTGAATTTTTCTGCCTGGAATTCTGTGCTTGTTACATAACATACCTCTCTTGATTAATTGAGCCCCTGTGCCAGGCTGTCAGCTGCAGCTGAGGTATGTCTGGCACAGCCAAGGGGAACTGGCACACCAGCCTGCTGCTAAGTTTTACTCTGTTCCACACCAATCCTAGGACAGATTAAGCCATAGGAACACTTGATGGCCTCGATGTTCCTGTGTTGGTTCTGTACCACCTGAAGCCTCTCCTTCACACCAAACAAAATGTCCAGTCCTTTGGCTTCACACTGGTCAGAGCAGTCCCACAGAAATTCTGACTTCAACAGAACATTCCTGGAGGCTCCATGCTCTGGTCATGAGCAGACAGCCTTTTGCACAAGGTAAAAAACCATTTTAAAATGTGGTAAAAAACCACATTTCACTGGTCATGTGCCCCTCTAACAACTACTGATGTCTGGGGGACCTAGAAGAGGTTAAGTGCGTTAGGACAACTGGAATTTGTTATATTGAATATGTGATTCTAGTCTTGTATTTATAGGTCCCAAGTGGAAAGGGGTCCCAAGGGGTTTATTTCAAGAAGTTGAATTTAAATAATTCACCTGTCCTTGTGAGGCAGATGAAAATTGGGGTATATTGTCTCTTTTCTCCCTCTCGAAAGGTGTGTTCATGCAGACACCGATGAAGAGACCAAACATTTCATGAAATCAATGAAATCCTATGCAATACTGGATGGAAGCACTACCTTGGATGCTTTCTGCTTCTCCCTGTGTGCTAAGAGACTTTCTTTATTGGATATTCTTCTAACCTAACTGCTTGCTATACACAATCTTTCCCTTTTTTTCTCCTTAATATAAATCAACTATCTTTACTAAAAATGAAAATTCAATAACATGTTATAGATTCAGATGAATCAATAGCTCTAATGGTTTGGAAGAGAGTTTTGCCCAGTTGATTAATTTGGATTATCAAATTCAGTTCATGGATTTTATGATGCCCACGATGACTTTGCCTTCATCCAGGAGGTAACTGACGAAACCTAGTTAATGACAAATGTTTCAAACACATACTTGCTGTGGCTACCATAGTCTTTCAGCTGAACTCAGCAATTTATCTTTCTTCCTGGCTCATTAAACTCTATTTTGAGCTCAAATAATATACAGCTAATGATCACATCTTTAAGAGTATTTGCAAATCAGTCACCTCTGCCCTGGAATTAGTTCTTAAAAAGTCTTGAAATCTACAATAATGTAAAACAGAGTGCATATCAATCCTTCAGGGCCTATATAATTTGAAGATTGGGGGAATATTTTCTCCTTTGTCTTGATGAGATCTCTTGGTAAGAGGAGCTCTTCTGGTAAAATCTTCTCTCCTCCTGTTAATCTGCATGTGCAATGTACAAAATTCAGTCTCAACTATGTTTTCAGGTTGTATTTATAAATTTTATGGCTAGTTTCTGGGTATCAACTGTTTCTCCTCAGAGGAACATTTGCCATTATGAAGGAGTCCCCAGTGGGACAGCAAATAGTTATTACTAATGTATCCATCAGCAAATTATCTAGCCAGTTGTCACAAAATTGAGATTTGGTAGAAAAAGTAATTGATTTTTTTTCACTATAGGAGCTGAGTTGAGAAGTTAGAAAAATGTCTTAATTTAGGGTGACTGGAAATAGAAGTGTTGGGGTTTTTTTCTCAGGATGCAAAAAGGGCATTCAGCTGTGTTTGGCATCAGGGTTCAAAGCCAAAGCAGGCCTGCATAAAGGACTACTTCTTCCATCTGCCAGGAGCATACCCTACTCACAGCATTTGAAAGCTATCATAGCAGAGGTCACCCTTAGCAAATTCCCTTTTCCTCTTCAGTTGTGGCTTTGTGAAAAATAAAAGTCTCCCTGGAACTATTCTGGAAATTAAATTTACATTGTTAATAGCATCAGTATGGCTCCTGCTGTGTTCTTCACCAAACATTTTCTGATACCCTGTATGAGATTTGCCTCAGTTTGTATATAAAAAACCTCTCCTCTTCTGAGGTCAAGTGACTTTATTGGATGATCTGTACCTTTGAAAGTTTCTCTGACTATCTTTGTTATGCATTGAAGGGCTCAGCAGAAAGATCACATTCAGCATTGTGATCTGAAATTGATTGGGATCAGACTTATTCTAATCAGCTCTGGCACAAAGTAACTTAGCATAGGGCTCTCTGCCAAGAACAGTCTGATCTCAGCTCCTGAGTGCCTCACAGTGAAGCACTGCAGTCTCTGGGCTTCCATGGAGAGCAGTTTTTTTCCTAGGGAAGAATGGAGAACAGGTTGCTGGATTAGCAATGCTTTTCTTTTGGAGGGTCTGTAAGGAATATGGAGGACAGCACCTGGTATGCTCCCAGGAGATTTGTGGAGTTGTGTCTTGCACAGGTGGAATTTCTTAATGCTTTTCCAGTTCAGTGTCAAAAAGAATGAAATGCATTGACCCAAGTGTGAAACACAGTAGCTAAATCCTTGCTGGAGACAAGTAGTCACAGCAAATCAAAAAGATTAAATTGTAAATATTGTCTATTACCTCTGTCCCTAGTAGAAAGTGATACCTATGTTCTAGTTTGTCTTTCTGTTTTTATTGAGAAGGATTCCCAGAATAGACATGGTCATGTCTTTGGGGAAAGGAGCAGAACACAGACACTCATGGATTGCATATCAGATGTTTGGAACACCAAGTGATTGTTTTGGAGACTTTAGGTCTTCAGGATGGGCTTTTCCTGCTGGCTTATTAACTTCAAGAAGAATTTAAACAATTCAGTTTGACTCACTGACCCATAGATGGAAGACTACTTTGTCCTGTTAATGTTCTTCTTTTCCTTATAAGCAGCTGATAATGATCTCATAAATCTCCGGAGGAAACAGCCAAATGTCAAAAATGAAAGCAATCTCAGGGTTAGAATGTGGCACGCACTTAGTTAATTTTTATGTTTCTTTCATATAAATTTAAGTCTTAATTAATCATAACAAGATGTTTCCCTGAAAGATGGTTGTTATTTTCCCATATGAAATTGCCACAGGCACCATATTAGATTTTATTATGCACATTTACTTTTAAATTTATCTTCTGTGCAACTTTTTCTTGTGTTTTCAAACGAACACCACTAAAATTAATTAAAAGAGAAAAGGGACCAATAGGTGGTTTAAAGACAATATTGTGTTATGAAGACAATATTATAATGGCAAAACTAAAACAGTTCAGAATCAATTGCAGAATATTTTGCAATTATTGTATAAATTTGGCTTTCCAGTTTATGGCTTAAATTTCCATTTGGTATGAGACTCCTGAGTAATGCTGGAAGTTATTTTCATGATGCCTCACTTTACCATGTGAAACAAGCAAAGTGGACTACATTGCAATAAAAGCTTATTGTAAGACATTGAGATAAAGGAAGTCATATAACACTCCAGAGTGATATCAATAGAAAGAATCCCATTATCAGTCTTTCCACGTGTGTAAACACACACATGTATATTTCTGGATAGACACTGCCTATGAAAAACCTAATAATCTGATTGAATTAATGAGACAACAACTAGGAAATTCCCAAATACCAGGCTTAGCACCAGATTCACTTTGGACACATACCTCCTCTAGTCCTAATTTTCCAGCGGTGAAAAAAACAGGTGTGTTTGCATATCGGATGATTACTAGGTTATTTGCCCATTTGCAAACAAATAAAAACAATTCCAGTCTTTGATCTTGCATATCAGTGAGTTCTCTTCATAGGAAATTATGCCATGACAGTTTTACTTCAATTTGGGCCAAATTATGCTCTTTACTTCTGCTGTCTATTTCTATTTCAGCTGGTAGAGAAGGGTAATATCCAACTGCAACAGCATAGGATATTTAAAGAATGCCAAAGTAGAGATGCCTTAAAGCACATTATTCTAAAGTAGCTCCTGATGAGAGCTATCTATGCCTGGAGTGCCACCTAGTAGAGTTCATGTGAAAAGAATACAGGAATTGGAGAGGCTGCTGCAGTTCATTTGAAAATGTATTAGATGGCTGAAAGATGTCCTGAGGAGGAGAAGGGTCAAGAATCCTTTTATCATCTTTCATATGAAAACAAATGAAACTACTATTCAAAGATGCAGTGAAATCAAAGTCTTTAGACAGTGGACATGTGAGAAATTATGAAGATGAAGAAAAGCACATGCCTAAAGAAATACATCAAGAGGAGAGATACAAGAGGAAAAGATCAGATCTCCTAAGCACATAAGGAAATTATGAAATCAAGTTTTATCAGTATTATAAATACAACAAAAGTGTAGTGTAGTAGAAAAGCAATCATGACTAGAATGGGGATTTAAGAAAATGCACTGTTAGGAAAGGATAAAAACAAAGTCAAAGGCAACAGAACAGATGTATACATAAAGTGGTTATTGGTAAATAATTATAACTGAGATTACAAAATAAAAGACAATGTTGGGGCAAAAGTGAATGAATGTAAGTAAAGTCTGGAAATTAAAAAGTTCCTAACATGCAGGAGCAGGTGGAGTTTGATAATTTCTCTGAAAAGAATGATGTGACAGGTTTCTATAATGACTGCAGACACTGAATGACACTGAAGTTAATTTTTTTACCATTCAACCCCATGAAAAGAGTAGGTCTCTATATGGGTTTCCCCATATAGTAAGCAGTCTATGCATGTAATTTTTCTGATCTTCTTCATGAATCCATGGCTGGCTCACCCCTATTGCCTTTGTAAGATTCTGCACCTGGAATACAAACTAACCTACCACTTCAGGCAAGCAGAGTTATGCTCCTTTATGAGTCATAGCAGTAAAGGGGCTAGTTTAAAAATTGTACTTCCTTACCTTTGAATTCTTTCAGGCTTTTCAGTAGCAGCAACACAATTTGCTTTTTATCGCAATGCTTTCTCACTGCTGCCACAAAGGCAGCAGCAGTTGGCAATTGGCAGAAAGCTTGTCTCTGTCTTGAAACCCAAATAACTGCTAAAGGAAGAATGGTAGTTTCATAGACTGTGAAAGTATTAAAACCGATGGCAATAAAGAGATCTCTGATTAACAAAACCTAAACAATTGAAAAGGATACAAGTCACACACACAAAACCCCCAATTCTTTATACAGCAACCCTTCAGTTCCCTCAGTTTCACCCAAACTAAATTAAAATGAGAACCTTCAGGCAAATTGCCATTAAACGAAAACTCTTAAAAGGAGAACGTACAATCTAATTATAGTGTAACAAATGTGTACCTTTCATCTACAAGGCTGGTACTGCAAATTATAATAGTCAATTATGATTATATAATCTATTAAAAAGAATAACCAAAGTGCTATAATGAAAAGTAAAAGCCTACAAAAGAACATGAAAGACATCTCCAGTGGCTCAAAGTGGCGTAACAGTAGTACCCTATACAATTTCCTTTCTCATGTAGCCAGTATTTAGACTATGTTGCAGAGACAGGGGTGCTGGCAGTCACTTCCTGAATTCTCAGGAATGCATTCTTTATGCCCAGTGAATTATTTTTATGATACCCCATGAATGTAGCTACCTGGAAGTAAAAGGCATGCACTTCATAACTGCAATATCAATAAATCACAGTTAAAAGAAGGACTTCCTTTTATTTTGCAGGTCATTCATATATTTGCAAAAAATCCTTCCTCCCTTCCCTTCCCTTCCCTTCCCTTCCCTTCCCTTCCCT
>JAYDZK010000271.1:19322871-19337909 GCA_034509185.1 Euphonia xanthogaster | reverse complement strand
CTTTTTTTTTTTTTTTTTTTTTAAGAAAGCCTGAGTCTGAGTTTGTTCATTTACTGCAAAAGCACAAGAAGTGTCAAGCCCCAACTAATGTCATTTCTGCCTTGTGGGGTAAATAGAAAACACCTCTGAGGATTTGCAGTGCTGCCATTTTCTCAGCTCTCTATAACAGATTGGCATGATTGCAGCAAGTAGAGCTTTTAGAATGGTATCTCCAGCATTCCTTTCAATATTTCATGTTGTTTAGAGAAGGTGCAATACCAGCCCCATCCGGTTGAAGATCAACCTTGTCTACTCTGGAGAACAGACAGTTTTTCTTGCCTGTCAGTACTTCTCCAGTGGACAATATTTTTCTAATACTCAAACACTGCTTCTTATTGTTGTGTGCTTTACTGCTAGTAAGCATTACTAAAAATACTTGCTTGCTTTTGTCTGGCTACTGCAATGTATCTTGTGAGGGTTTTCCTAGTAATTTTTATAGTTTTGCATGCCATAAATAAATATTTTTCACTTCAAGTTTGAGTGGGGATCTTTTATTTCTCTAACCAGTTTCATTCCAATCAGGTGTGTCTCATCTCTAATCCTTTTAAATGTTTCTCTGTCATTTAAATGCTATGGCCTTTACATGGGAAGGGTTAATGGAAACCTGGCAAGTGCAAGTTTGTTTTCTGTTGGTCATTCATACCCTGTCAAGCATGAGAGAAGTGAAAAGCTATGTAGCTAGAGGCTGACACTTTAACACTGGGGAAATAACATGAAGGAAAGAAAAGTTGTCAGTTCCCAGAATAATACTTGCTAAGAAAAGAATGATGAAAGTCTTGCTTTGGCTATTTAAAACATGCCAGCATTATGTTGATAAAATAGGTTATGTTTGCATAGTTGGAATGCTTTGCTAAATTTGGGGGTTACAATTCTGGTACCAACAATTAAGTAGAAGATCTGTTAAACTATCATTGCAGCACTGCAAAAAACCCATCGCTTGTCCAACAAGTAAGGTTTAAGATGCAATCTTTGGGCATAAACCAAAATGGCACCAGGATATAGGTATAGGCAATAATGGCTCATTTGGCTTTTTTCTATTTTCTGATAAAATTTCAATGCTGTGAAAACATTTTCTTACTTTAAAAAATGGGTTATATAATTTCTGTTATGAAAAGGTCTGGTTTAGACATAAAATTTGCAAAGAGACATAAGATTATAATTTTGTTTTCTCTTTGGTGCACTGATGATAATATATTAATGAATGTTTAATAGCATTATTAAAATAATGTTAATGGTTTAAATGAAGTAGACTTATAAATGCTGAAGAATTGTCTTGAGCTTGCTTTGCTAAAATATGTGAACAGAGAGATAACTAACAATGCATGCTACAGATGGTTTGACTAAAAGCGTTTAATCATACATTTTCCAGTACTTCAGGTTTTTTTTTTTCCTTGGTGCTTGCGTGGGGATTTTATTTTTAAAATAAATACTATTAGGAAATAATAATAGCCATGAATCAGAGACTTGCATGTTAGAAATCAAAACAGCTAAACCTGAGACATGCCTACTTATGGAGTTTTACACTTACACGTTTACTAAACCAAGGTTCAGTGGAGTCAGAATGTGCATTGTCTGAAAATACCTCAGAGGTGAGGTACCAGGAGCATTGCATTAAATACCTTTGTTTAAGGATTGAGGCTTAAATAAAAATTGCCTCATAAGCATAGGCTGAGAAGTGCATTCTTTTTCCTTTGAAAACTGTTTGAACCAGACTGCATGCATTTTTTACCACAAATGCAAATGTGTGATGCAACAGGTCTTGTCATGTACCTTTATTACATGGGGTAACTTCTGCAAGGTGTTAGAAGCACGAGTTAGAAGTCCCCAAAAGGTCTGAACCCTCAGTTTTCATCTGAAGTCTTCCACATTTCTCTTTCTGTTGGAGGAAGGTGGGAATTTGGAATAATTAGGACCCTTAGAAGAATGACCTTCTCAGGTGTTTCTTTGAGGAATAAAACTGATATGGTCAAGGTGAGGAGAGACATGAATTAAAGTAAGAAACAATAGCAGTGCAGATATTTATTAGCATGACAGAAGACCACCTAGCACACAAATACCAGCTAACAATATTATATTTGAAGTTTCTTATTTCTTTAGAACGATTGCCAGAGAAACAATGAGTATATACATTTAAATAAAGTTCTCCAAACTGTAACCAGACTGCATCCTCTTTCCTGACTCTGTTTTGCCCACAGATGGCAGTGATTCTCATTTATGCTAAGATGTGCTTTCCCTACATACCGTTTTCTTCCAAAATAGAGTTTTTCTGGTGCCTCTTCATCCTTTGTTTTCTAATCTGTCATTGACACTTCTGTCTTACCGTGAACTTTTGCTGATGCTCCTTGGATTTGTTCCTACTCTTCTGCCGTGCCTGAATTTCTTTCTGTCATTTCTTTCTTACTCTAAAGAGCTTGGATATCCCAGAGGTGATGAGAAATGCTTTGCAGCTTTCTGCAGTACAACAAACTTCAGTCTCCAGTTCACTGAGAGATTCTTCTTTCCCTGGCTAGCCATTCATCACCTTCTCCTGAAGTGAAAGGTGATTTGTATGTACAGTAAAGGAAGTCCATCTTTCTTCACTGCGGCTTTTAGAGCCTCTAAAGACATAAACTTCAAGAGGAGGGATTCTCTTACAGAGAAACACGTGGCACTAGTGTGTACTTACTAGAAGAAAATTCCTAAATCCCAAAGCCTTCTTAATGTTTTAGTCAGTCTGAAATTTCTCTTATGGTTTCTTTTGACTCATGTCAGCTGTGCAGGGTTAATTTGAAGATTTGAGTGCTCCTTTCTTTGTAAAGTGACTGTGAGCAAAGACACTTGAGGCACGTGAGAACCACAGTGCTCTGAAGGGGAAATCAGTGCTGCTCAAGGATAGGAATCTATCAGCAGTATGAAGCTCTGTCCTATATGCTTTCTAGACTAATTCATTCTTTTGATTATCTGTCCTTTTCCTTCCTGCTGTGTGATTGATGGCTTTTTATCAGACTGTTCAAGACCTTACTTTTCTAGATACAGTAAAAGAACACGTGGATGAAGGAATTTTGCACTCCAGGGTGCTGGTGACAGCAAAATTGGAGAATGAAATTGATTCTTATCACCTGGCTTCAAATCTGTCTATGCTGAAGTTACTGATTTTTGCAATGTGCCACAATGTAGGATAGAAGAATAATAGCACCAAGTTCATTTTTATCTGTTGGAGGTAGGCAGAATATGAAGCATTTTCAGTAAATCAAAAGGTGTGTTTCCTGATATATTTTGTAAAAAAAAAATGTGGTTTATCTGGTTCAACTTCAAAGAATATTTAAACAATATGAGCCTAAAGTATTATGTTCTTTGAGAAGGTCTTCTGGTTCAAATTATTAACAAAGTTTCAGCTACAGAAATTAATGTCCTTTTCTCCATAGATTGTACTGAAGCTATTTCTGTTTGTCAAATTCAATGCAGTAGTCAGATCATTACGTAGCTCATGATAAAATCCAAAGAGCATCTCAGTAAAAGGATGAAAAATTTACTTTAGTAAATGACAGTGCAGAGGCTGATTTGTCAAAAGTTAATGATGTAGTGCCACTATGTGTGGGAGAGACCCTTAGTCTATGTAGATTTTACAAATACTGATTGGGATATAAAGGTGTCTGTAAAAGCAACAAAACAGTTCAGAGGGGTTTTTGTTTGTCTCTTGTGCTTCAATTTTGTGTTTAGGGTTTTTTTAGGTTGGTTTTTAGGTTTTTATTTGATTGATTTTTTGTTTCTTTGGGGTTTTTTTTAAGGGTGAAATGGGTTTTTTTCCAGAGTTAATCCTGAATTACTTCTGGTAATTTTTTTCCCCAACATGGCCTGAAATTGACTCATTCAGGCTGCATATGTAAGAGAAAATGTGTTGTGCTCTTTTTAACAAGAGTTCTTTGGGTCTGCTCTCACTCAGAGGTTTCTGCCTACAATGAACTCTTTAGCATTCCTTTGGTAGATGAACGGAGATCATGAAGTGCAGCTGATGTCAAGAGCCTCTACTAGAGATGAGCTTTTCCATTAGAAGGGTTTGATCAGCAAGGTGTGTGCCCTACTATAAATCTCCAATTCTTAGATTCACACAAACACACACCACCCCCCAAAAAGAAAAAATCAAAATGTAAAGCGTGTCTCTGAAGAGCAGTATGTTTCCATGCAGCAGTATCTTTGTCACATCAAGGTGTTATGCCAGATATCAAAAGATAAATTGGTAGTCAGAAAAACAAATGCTGTTACTACAAATTGAGCAGCCAGTGATTAAAAGCAAAACAACATGCTGGGATTTCGAATAAACCTGTCATTAATTCTGTCAATATTGTTAACATCTTTCACAGAAGAACAAGAGATGTTGATGAAATCTTTAAGGTAAGACATGTAATGCAACTGTCAGGGTAAATCAGGTTTTGAATGTGGGACTGTTTTGTTGATGGCAATCATTTGAATTTGTTATGTTTTTCAGTCTAGATGTCCCTATAATTATCTAATTATGTTTCATCATAAAATATGTCTATTTCACAATGGACTTTCTAAGAGTCTTTTCTTAGTATGGTAAGAAAGACCTTCCAGACAGCTCTCTTTTCCTGAAGGAATTAAGAAACAATTCATTTTTACAGTTAGCTGACTGTGCCATGCTTTTTTAATAAATAGTATTAATTTGTTACTGGTAAGTGCAATAAATATATTTTCTTGTTACTTTTTAAGTTGAGTTTTTTATATTAGGATTTACTTTTCTATTGCATTAATAAATATTTTTCATTTGTGATAATTTTTATAACTTTCTGCATCCTCACTGTTTTTTTCAGTGGATCTCTCTAAAACTCCTGTTGTCCTGGTATGGTAGGCCTCTGAAAGACTATGAACTCTGGGCATTATGTCATGAGTGTTTATGTACTCTGCAGACTTGCATAGATTATCCAGGTATAGTCTTAATTATCATGAAGTATTTTGCCTAATTATTTATGTTCACTGTGTTAATATTTCCTTTATTCTGTTGATTGAAAGGATCTTGACTCTCATTTTGTGTGCAGATATTTCTATTTTGATTCCCTTAACTCCAAATTGAGTTTTGTCACAATTTTTCTTCCATATATAAGTGAATGTCTCATATATAGGTTTTTTTGGTTATTCTGAATCTTGATGGCTTTTGCAGCAGAAATTAATCTTTGGCTTCAAGCTGTGAAACAAATTTTAGACATTTTTTGGGAATGGAGAATCTGTACTTTAGCTTTTAAGAAAAACACTTGTGACTTGTATCAAGCAGGAGGAAATAAGTTTTACATACATATATATATATATATATATATATGTAAATGAAAAACTTCCTCTTTTGCCAGGATTTCTTTGTGACAAATGATTCCTGACCTATTTTCTACTGTACAGGGCTTTGTCATTTTAAAGTACCCAGGATCTTGTTTAAAGTACCCAGTCCTTCCACATCCCCTATGCTTCAGTTTATAGACAAATTATCAGAAATAAACTTCTGAGAGAGGAAGAGGGAACTGTCCTTTGACAAAATTGGAATATGTTGTGTGCACCTCAGAAGACCATCCTAGATTTCCATGGACATTCTGAATGATGGTTTAGCTTATACTAATGATGAACCTATAGCAGTTCTGATAAACAGAGCAGAGGTTTCCACTACCACCACCCTTTCTTTTCCTTAATTTAAAAAAACTTGCTTTTGAGAGTATGGGCAGGGATGACTTTGAAGTCTTTAAGTGAATATTAACAACTGGATAGTAATGTACAGAAAACTTACTGCATCTCTTTGGATTTCAGCTTCAGTTATTTTATTTCTATTGTATAAAACTGTTTAAAAGGAAATAAGCCATAGATGAAGATTCTGAACACTTTTAGAATTGTAACCCATAAAACTAAGTATTTAATATACCTTGTAACAGAAGGATTATTTCAGCCTCATAGCATGTTCCTTGTGTTTCTGAAGGTTTTGGATAACTGCACATAATGGCTCAGATTCTAATGTAATATGCTTAGCCAGCCTCTGTTACTGCTCTCGTAAGAATGCATGTCTTAAAAATATTAAAAGTTGTCATCTGAACCTTATGTAGCCTGTAGAAGGGAACATAATGATACAAACCACCAAATGGAAGACACTTTACTTTAAAATTCTGTATTTGACAAATAAAGCTATCTTGAAGTTGAATATTGGTTTCAGATTTAAAATGTTTCTGCAAGAGGATTCTCTGCCTGTTCTGAGGGGAGTGGTACATTGTGGAAAGGTTTATAGTGGTGTTACTACTTCATTGCCCACACACACATATAAAGCTCTCTTGACATTCCTTTTGAAATACTTACTAAAGGTGAAGCTGATACATGTTTTGAATAAATCTTGTAAAAAAATCATTTGTCTTCACAATGGTAGAGTGAGACTGGTAGCTGATGAGCCATGGTTAAATATATGAAGCTGGATTATTTTTTATTTATTCACATAGACAGCCTTTTTCTCAAAGTCCTTCATTGATTACACTTTTTTCATTATCCTAAGCAGGAATTACCTGGCTAAGAAAGCTTATCCCAAAGCTAGCCTCTTCTTCACGTTTTTGTTCATTCAACTCTGCTACAGAAGTTGTTTGTAACCTCCATTGGGACTTAACTTAATTCCTCTCCTCTTATCAGAGGATGTTGCTTACATGTTGCTCGTGGGTGAGTCAGGGAGCCCAGGTGAGGATTCTTGTGTTATGCTGAACAAGCTGAGATCTGGTTTGTGTGAGCAGGGTCAGGGGCATTTACTGCTGACCAACAAAGACAAGTGAGCATGAAGCTGCCTCTGCAGAAATAACCAGCAAAGGTTCTCATTTGGGAAAGCTTTGCTTTTCAAGACATACAAGTTGGGCTTCAGGTCCAACTTCAATATTACTGAAGGTAGTAGACAAGCCTTTATGTTAAGCATAGTGAGTAATTTAATTTTAGATGTGGTTTGTACAGATAACTAAAAAAAAGGAAAAGTGTTACCGCCTTTTTTCTTACTTTCTTTTTTTTCTTCTTAGACCGCTTCAATTAATTATTTATTAATAAATTAATACTTGTGTGTCTCTTAGACATCTTTAATATTTTATTTCATAATTAATACATTTAATGTTTTAATCTCTTATTCAATTTAAGAATCTATTCTTCCAGTACTTTGTTTTTAATAAGAAAACAGTGCATTTGATGGTAGTCTAGAAATAGAGGACTACAGTTGGACTGCAAGAGAACTACTTACTGGCCAGTTGGCTTAATATATTAAAACATGTAAAATTAAGATGTTCTTTGAAGTTAGCAAACAGGTAGACACAGTTTTGCCACAAGATTTTCAACCCCAAATTTATAGGACCTGATCTCCTTATCTTAATGTTAAGCTCCTGAAGACCTGAGATCATTTAAAATAGTTTTAGTAGTCCATTATTTCTTTTTTAACAATGGGAAATTTCATGGCCTTGAAAATACTGACCTATGTAACATTTCTTCACTGAGAAAGAGTGATTATAACTAGTTGTGAAAAACTGGACTTTGTATCCTGTTGCACCTAGAGGGGTTTTGGATCTGGCCACTTGTGTGTCAGCTTTCTCCAGATGATGACCCTCTGTTTTTGTGGGGTTGAAGGAGAAGAAGAGGAGACTTAAATTCTTAGATAAATTGACCATCTTTTATTGGTACCTTGTGAGAAGACTAGAGTATATCTACCTATTGTATTTATTTCTTTTTGTTTTGTTTCTTTTTTGACCTTCCTTTTCAATGCTGGGTATAAAGATAATAAACTTCCAGCTTCCTCTCTTTGTTCTGCAGAAATTGCTTTGGGTAATTACACAGCTACTGTCTCTTTATTGGCTTGTGTCTGTTCTAACATAAATATTATTTAAAGCATCATTTATTTGAGGGTAATTTCTGCCACTGTAAATTCTTTGATAAAATTATTTATTTTTATTAGTGCTAAATAGCTAAGCTAAGTGCTAATACAAGAACAGATACTTATTATGCCTTGCCCTTTTTTGGGTTTTGTTTTGGTGTTTTGTTGTTTTGTTGTTTTTTTTTTGCAGTGGTCTTATGTTTGGACTCTGTGCTGATTGACTGCCATGGAAGGATCCTCTTTGCTGCTCCAAAAGCTGAAGGTAAAATAAGAGATTGCATGTTCAACTTTTATTTCTTTTCAGGGGAAGTGGAGAAGAAAGCAAACATCTTACCTTTTGTTTCTGATTTCTTTTCTCATTTAGAATCTTGTGATGTATTTTATTTAGCTCCTGAAATTGAAGAAGAGGATGTGGATACTGAGAAGGTAATGTGGTAGGTTATGTAGATTGCTTTGTACTTTATCAAAGGACAGTTTTATCCCTCTGCTAGTTGGAGAAGAAAGCTAAACTTCTAAGATTGTGTTAATATTTCTCCCAATGTTTCTTGATTATCTGTGAGGCTTTTTTTGATATATTGATCTCTCATGAAATCAGTTGCTTCTGTAATTTTTCCTTCCAGGATTCTTGGAATAACTGCCAAAATCTGCTATTCTATGGTTTTCCATAAGACTTAACTATTTTCCATTTTTTAGCAGTAAGACAGACTTTTAAGTCATTTTTTCACATTCTGAAGGTCACAGTAAGATCATTAGCTTAGACTATCTGGGCAAAAGCCGAAGCATTATTCACACTTAGAAGACTGGATAAAAATATCATTATCAGTATGTTTTTACTTTGGAAACATTATGAATGATGCTTTTTTTTCCAATATAGTTTTCTTAGAGCTTTTTCCTATAGATAAAAACCATAAGGAGCTTTTAGAACAAAGATAATAAAAATGTCAAATAGCAGGTGAATGTGTCTCCACTGCAGCTACTTTTGAATTGCAAACTGTACCACAGTGATCTTAAAAGTCAGGGGAACAGAATTTACAGTACCTTTCTTTTATGTAACAAGAAAAGAGATTAATTAATATGTGCCTTGTATCACATGGGTTCTTTGGAATTAGGCATAGTAATCATGAATCAAAAAATCTAAGCTTGTAAAATTTTACTAAAATCATTCCATTTTCTGTAAAGCTACCTATAACTAGAAAATATTTTTATATCTTTCCTAAATTTCTTAAACTGCTTTGATCCAATGTGCAGGTTTTTCAAAGGCTTCAGAAGCTTAAACTAACCCTGAAATATAATACAGCAGTTTCACCAGACAGTAGAAATTAATAATCCTAAAGTCTTTGTGCCTTGTTTTCTTTGGAATATTGGAAGTAATCTGTTTCATTGTTTTTCTACAACAATTATTTTATTATATATAGAATAAGCTGATGGGGGTTTTTGCCTTTTTCCTGAAAGGCTGTGTAACTTTCTAGTCATAAACATTCAGTTCAGTTTATGGTATGGGAATGAAGAATGTGTCGTGTCAGTCACAGTAATAGTAAAAAGAACTTTCATTGAAGGCTCTGATGGCTTGGATGGCAAGTTTTTCCTGACTAAATTTAGGGTAATCTTGGAGTTCTAAACCTAAGGGGAAATTTTTGTTTTGATTGAGCTGCTTTCTCCATTTCAGGTGGTTTTGTACCTATTAGTAGCTTTTGTTCAATAGTTCAAATGGAACTATTCAAAGGATTATTTTGTTTATAATGAACTTACTTGTTACGTTTTGTTCATTGCTGTTCACTTTGCTCAAAAGTGTGCCAGAGAACATTGTTTTATGAGAACACATTGTTTTCTACTGTGCTTATGGTTCTGTCCATTGAGCTTTTGTAATATCTTTCAGAGGCAACGTAAAGTGTGGTGGTTTAAATTTCTTAAAATTGCATTTGTAGTACATGCTAACATATGAAAACTAAGCATGAAGTGGACTAAATCTGACTCTGAAAATTGTAATTCTTCAAATGAAACAAGAAAGCTGGTAAAGACCAAGTCCTTTTCAAGGTCCCTCATTGGGGCAACTTCAGTTGGTCTGGCTGCAGGTAGCACAGTAATTGCTAAAATAAATATGCAGTGCCTCATTCTTCTGACAGGTGTAATCTTCTCTATAGAATATGACTTGTGCTGGCTAGTGTATAATTACTGTGTGCCACTTACTTGCTGAATTATCATGACCTTTTTTAAGTAAATTGCAGCTGGCCACATTTTATGGTAGAACTGTGAAGCTTGCAGCAATCTTTTTGCATGAGAAAGGAATTCTTCAAAACGGTTCTAAAATGCATTTTTCCTAGGTAAAGAATAAGACAATTAATGTCTGTTATTCCAACAGTAGAAAAATAGCTGCTGGTTTTGGCCCTGCATGCATAACAACTAGATTTTGAAGGGGGCTGGGATTTTCATCAGCACCCTCAAAAGCCAAATGTAATCTGTACTTTAAAAGCTCTAGTAAGTTTTTTTCTTTTTGGCAGGAAATGGGGGGAATTTTTGGATAATTTGCTGGAATTGTTTTTGAAGTGGGGACGACTTTTTTAGTCTGTTTAAATCTTTCTTGTCTCTTACATTATACCAATAGGTTTGTGTTTATGGTGTTGCTGCAGTTCTGTGGATGGCAGCAAAATACAGTGTTCCACTGAGTCACAAAGTAGTATTGCCAAGAAAATTTAAAAAACTACTTCTGGATATGGCAAGAAAAAGCCCTGAAGAAAGACCTTCTCTAACTGCTGCAATTAAGGTTACTATATTTACTTGTGTCTAAAGTCTCATTTTAGTGTTTTTAAAATCAAAATAATAACTTAATACTTGTAATATACTGATATCTAATTAAATCATAAGCAGTCACTTTGGGTTTTGTTTTTAAAATTACCTCCTTAGGGACACAGAGGGGCGTGTTTTTAATTTATATTGAAATTATCAAGGTACTTGGACTTGGAGAAGACTTCCTAAACTTAGATTACTTCTAATTGACAATTTATCTTGACTTTGTCCTTGTCCAGGAATACCTCACTTGATTGAAAACTTATTTACTGACTGAAAATTACAATTTTTTTTTTAGACATGCAATCATTATTTACTTGAACAAGGTATAAACAGCAAAAGGATTTTGACATTATTGGGTAAACCCATCTTTAAGGTAAGAGTGCCACCTTTCTTTACTTTTGTATGTTTTTTCAATTAATTCTGTAAATATATTCCAGTAAGATTTTGTTGCCTGCAAGTGTAGCTAGATTTTGGGTTTGGTTTTGTTGGTGTGATTTTTTTGTTGTTGTTTTGGTTTGATTTTTTTTTTTTTAATGTATTTTCAAGTAGTCTGTAAGTGTTGCCTTTTCCTAGTTCTTGCTGTTGGAGTGATTACTCCACAGGCTGTGATGCTCTGACTCCATAGTCTATATGGGTGAAGAACAAGTAACTAATTTCATAATCTCTCTTTTTATTTACCACCCCACAGAATAAATTAATATATAATTGTTGGGTTCTGTTTGTGTTTCAAATGTGTTTCTATAATGCACACAAGATTCAGTCAATCCATGGAACTGAGTTTATTCAAAAATCTGAGTACCAAGTTATCAAGATTTCTAAACAGTTCTACCAGTCCTTAGACTTCTGTGTGTAATTTTTTTTAATTCCTCACCTTGGCATGACTAGGTTGTTGCAATATTCAAGGTGTATATGAGGATTAGGGCTTTTTTAAAAAATGTGCTGAGCAGAATTTGAAAAAAGAAAATGCTAATAACATCAATTTGGGCTTCAATGTTTATTGTTAGGCTGTTGAGGAAGAAGCCTTGTTTCAAGATCACATCACTTTTGAATTAAAAAATAAGAAACATGAAATGGACCCTTCAGAGTCAAGTCCAGGTAAGCAGTCAGGCTCTGATGTGTTTACTCTGGTTTAGTATTCTCTAGTTCAGTTTTCCACACAAGATTTTCTCAGTCCAATATTCAATTGTTTTTCTATCTAAATTTATTGTTACTTACTTTACATTTATATTTTACATATTGATCATCTTTCTGTGTTTTTGCTTTTAGGATTTGTGCCTTTTACCAGTGAAAGTAAACTTGTAGCAGTTAAAGGACCAGTACCATGCCAGATTTCACTAAGCTGTGAGAAAGCAACATTACCTGTTGCATTCACCTCTCCTGCAACTCACTTTAAGCCTATTATTTTGCAACAAGATGCAAATATAACAAAGTTAGTATATCCTAAAGCAGAATAAGTTAAAGATTAAATGTCATTGTTAAATCTATTTGAGTTTTCCTTTAAAAATTCTTTGGGTTTTTTTTCAGAGAGGTTCAAACACCAGTTTCTGACCAATTCAAGAAAGAGACGAGGAAAGAAAAACATATGAACAACAAATCAGGATATATAAAAGACTCCAAAAGCTGTGGTATTGAGGATACAGGTGTTATTGAAACTGTTCCTGAAACACCTGAGTGTGATTTACAAGTTCCAAGCCACTCATTCCAGATGTCTTCAGAAGAGCAAAACTCAGGCAAAATGTTTGCTTCTACAGTTACGTTACCATCACCATCTGATTCCTCAGATGCTCTACAAGAGAAGAGCTTTTTATCTGAAGATCCCTCCAGCTCTTTAGCTTGTCCTACATCTCCTAATTTTCTTCATATAAATAACATAATTCTCAAACAGGACTCAGAGAAAAGAGTTCTGACATTTGTACCAGTACATTTGGCTGTATCAGAGCAAATACCAAATAAGCCTCTTCGCTCAAGAATTGCTTATGATTGCTATCACAGTTTGCCAGTGCTGCTTTCAAGTACTATTGCAAGTTATAAAATGAGCATGCAAGCAGCAAATGATGCCTCCCTTTGCAATGTGCAAAGTCATGAGACTACTAATACAGAGAACCAGTTTGATAAAAGTCCAGTTATTCAAACCAACTGCCAAGAAACTGAGTGTGCTACCAGCATAGACAGTTTTTTCACTGAGCAAGAATGCACACCATGTACTTCAGTGAGTGAAGACAGCTATAATTTCTTCAGTGATGAAATCTTGCCCCATCAGAACACAACAAGTGACACTTTACTACAGGAAGTGATTCATCTTATACAAGAGGAGTTTGCATTTGATGGTTATTTAGAGAATGGAGCTGAAGTTTTTGATATGGGTATGTGCATTTTCTTCTGTGTGTTATTATCATTGATTTGTAAGAATATTGCTATTAATTTTTTTCTCCCTCTTTTATTTGTTTCTGTTGGTTTTTTTGTTGTTGTTTTTTTTTTTTTTTTTTAAACAAGGTAACTTCATTTTAAACTTAAAGGGAATTAAGTTTGGTGTGTTCTCTGATAGAATTTGTGAGAAGTTTTGTGACCTCTACTGGGATGAAAAGTTACTGGAGAATCTCTATCAGGTAGTAAATGGAGAAAGATCTTCACATTTATGGTAGGTGTTTTTCAACCTTGACCTTCTTACATTTGAATTTAATGCTTTTATCCCTACTTTGTAGAAGCTGGAAAGAATTTATATTTTCTCTTCAGGTATTCATGCTTGTTTCCTGTAAACTGTTCATTTCACAGTTTGGGGTTTTTGAAAGCTTTTTCCATGGCAAATAGTACTTAATGGTTCAGTCAGAAATATTTTCTACCATTGTTTTCTGTAACTCCATCTTAGGATACCTGAATAATGGAAACCCAATTCTGATCAATTACAACCATTGATGAAGAGCTTCATAGTCCTGTTAGACGGAGACTTTATTCAGAAGTATATTGTTCTTATTGTTCAGTTTGTTTATTCTGTTTGGTATTAGTTCTTTATCATGTGTTCTAATCACACCCAAGAAAGAGGAAATTAATTTAGCTTTGCTAGAAATATTTTGTTTAACTGATTTAATTTGACTCAGTGCTCCTCCTGGCAGTGTTTTATAAGTAGCCTATTAAGTGACAAAAACCAGCTAAATTTATTTCTCTTTTTTCTTATTTACTTTTCAATGACATATGTATCTACCTGAAAAACAATTTTTAAATTCTTGTTTTACTGCAGCCTCCAAATGTAGCACACTTTGTAAAAGTGTCTTGCTGAAGACTGTTGAAAAATGTAATCGATTTATGTCAAAGTTAATCTGGGGGTTTTTGGAACTATAAATTTCAAGTTTTGACAAAGAAGCTTAGTAGATACAGTTTAGAAAAACTTCATTGTTGAAAGGTGTGTAATCCTTACAGCAAATTTCAGAGATAATAGATTATGACCTCCAAATAGGCAGCCTTGGTGTGCTGGCCTATTTCCCATTTGAGTTGGGATTTTTAAGGAGATATTGAAAATTGATTGGAAGTTAGGCATTAGTTCCCCAAAGTTCAGTGATATGGTAGGAGAAACCTGAGCTGTTGCATCTAAATTACTGAGATGTATGAGGGGTTATCCTGTGTATGAACTTTTGTTACAAAGTAGCTTTTGATGGTGAGAGATCATAATTTATTATCCAGAGAAAAATGCAGGTCTAGCTTCCACATCACATGCAAACCCTGTCTTAAAATATCTCTCGAACACTGCTTACTGAACATGAGTTTGACAAAGACTATAGCAGTTTTTCAGTGTTAGCTTCTTTGATTTAGAGAATGATTATGATTCTAACTAGGGATGACTTAGAGTCAGTTTTATCCAGAGGTTGAATCCTGAGTGAAAAACCCACTACAGTAACTTGCAGCCTGTAGTTATGCCTTCTGTCCGTGTGTGCTCTGATCCTTCTGTCGAAGTTTTGCCAAATGCTGTACAGGAAATCTCTATCTTACTGTACTTGAATAGCCATTTGAACATTTTTTTCTCATAAAATAACAACTGCAGCTGAACACGAAAATTTTAGGAATTAGATAAATGCTATGAAGTTTTTTATGTGCATGATAGAGTCCCTTGTAAGATCTCATTTTACTGATGTAAATATAAAAGTATAGGAAATATTTATTTTTCCTAGTCTCCTTGTATTTTCAGCATAACTGGGGCAGATGAAGCAAAATGCAACAATATATTCCAAGATGTGAAGAAATCTGAAAGCTGTTTGGCAAGCAGTGATCAGACAGAGGGTGAGAAGGGACTAAACTGTGAGGGAGGAAAAGAAAAGGAAGAGAAGGGAACGAGTGACATGGCAGGAGAGGGAGAAGATGACAGTAACAG
>JAYDZK010000271.1:19300592-19322034 GCA_034509185.1 Euphonia xanthogaster | reverse complement strand
GCAAAAGAAATCCTTGGAATATATTAAGCAATTCAAAATATATTACTGTATTATAATCTTAAACCAGTTTGGGGGTTTTTATCAAGCAAAACATAAATTTGTAATTTTTCACTTGGCTGCTGTTGTTCAGTGTTGCAGTTTTCCATTTTGGCTCAGAATGATTGCGAATGTAGAGCCAGACTTTACCATGCAGTGTGTGATTCCTTTGCATCAGGAAATTAGCTTTGTTTGACTCCAAGGTGGCATATCTAAGCCCTGGAGGGTTGCTCAGGTGAAGAGGGAGACTTCTGGCAGGTGTAAATGCTCCTGTCAACATTATACTGACCTTTGACTGTCACCTCAGTCCCTGAAGGCTAGTGGTAGTTGTTACAACTGAAAAAAAAGTCCCATCATAACTCAATGGATTGAGTCCTGTAAGAGTAGAAAGTTTACCATCTATTGCCTATATTAGGTATTCTTGCCCTTTCTGTATGGAATAAAAGCTTCAAGACTTACAGATGGAAAAAACCTCAAAAGCTAAACATTTTACTAAAGCTAAACTTTTTACTAATGTGTGCTGATGTCTGACATATTTAACTTCTGTTTTAAAGTTTCTCAGTGTTTTTTAAATGCTTGTTGCATGTGCATGGAAAATATTTTGTGCTTTTCAGAAATTTATTGTTAAACTATTGCTTAATAGTTCTGAAATGTTTTTAACCTTTATCATTTTACAATGTGTAGTTGAGAAAAAAATGTAAAGTCACAATAAGCATCTAAACCCACTGTTAGAGCACATAGTCTCATAACAGTGTTTTGTATGTGTCATATTTAAGCTCAATAAAGCATGAATTACAGCACATGACCATTGTTTATTTTCCCCTACACACCTTCTTTAGGAAAAGGGGAAGCAGACTTCGATGTGAAGGCTGAGCCTGTGATAAAAACATCATTAGCTGAAATGGATTTTGATGAGTCACCTTTGGATAATATCAAAAAAGAATTGACTCTGAAGAGTACAATCCCCATAGCAAAAGAGCAACAATATTTGCAAAGCAATGGCTGTGGTCCAGGCTTTGCAGAAGAAAATTCAAGTTCAGAGGAACAGGCCATGATAAAGACAGCTGGAAACAGTTACCTGGCATCTCCCAATCTACCTGACTTTTGTGGCTGTAGTCCTGGTTGGAGCAGTGCATTTTATGGACCTGAATGTTTTGATTCAGAAGTTCATAGTTACTTGAAAAACCTTGGAAAGCAGAAATCAAGTGAGTCACAAAATATAGATGCTAAAAAAGTGGTGAGTACATTGATTTTAAATCCTTAAGATACATCTTGCTGGTTAAAAGTGTGATAAAATTTGTCCTGCTATAGTGAATCAAAACACCATTTAATTTTTAAATATTGACTCTTAAGCAGTTTAAAATCCTCAGGATTTGTTGTGTCTTGGCGATAAACCACAGGAGAGGTGTAGTATTCCAAAATAAAGCACGCTGACACAAATGTGCAATCACCAATCTACAACCCATTTTCTGCTCTTAAAATTGGCTGGAAAAGCACTGTCTGCCCTTTGCACCAGCCCCATGGTGGTGATACTATAGGAAAGAGCTAAGAATGACTGTGACTGGAGCACATCACAGGCATAGAGCTTTATCAAAAGTTTTTATACTCTAGACCGACCTGAATTGGAAAATGTTGTGAAATAGACAGAGAATTTGCCTCTGACTTCATTGCTACTCACCATTGCTACTCTTGCTAATGCCCAGATTTTTTAGGGGACAAACTCCTTTGTCCACCGGATTCCAAATGGTCACTCCTTCTAATTCCCTTTCTGTTCACATAGTCTCTTAATCACCTTGATTTTGTTTTAATTGATGAAGCAAAAGCAGACCTTGAAGTAAAAGCAAGCAGCTTCCAATTAGAGTCTGGTTAATAGCTTTCCTGTGCTTCCCCTGTTCTCTATGTAATGCCTCTGTAGGAGTACCTCTTATAAAAATCCAGGGGGCTTTTATAACTCTATGCTAATGAATTATGTTGTTAAACCTTTTGAGCTTTTCTGAAAAACAGTGACAGGTTTTTCTTAAGCTCAAATTAATTTTTAGCAAGTCCATCCCATTAAAGTTAACCTATTTACCAATCTGTTGTTTGATATGTTAGCTCCGAGCTGTGTGCTTTCTGATCACTCTGCTTGTGGGAGTTGTCTGCTACATTCCGTGAACTTACTGCATTTCAAATGCTATTTCATGTAACTGGGTCACTGGTAGTTAACTTAGCACCCAAGTGCAAAAGTCGCCTCTTTTATAAAGCACAACATACATCATGTTTGTTTTTTCATAATAAATCAGAAGCTGAAGCCAAAGTGGATGGCCCATTTTTACTGGCTGGTAATATAATGAAACCTTTGATATGCAAACCATTATAAATGTAAATGTTTGCTTTTAAATTTATATATTTTGAGGGGCCTGACATACTTTCATTTCTACTCATTGCTTAAGTTACATAATTCTATAGAAATTTAATTTCATTTTTTCAATTTTGTGAAATACATAAATAGAAAATATGAAAGTTGAACTTTGAAATTTATATGTCCTTTATTTCTAGAGCAGCTCTCTTGTCTGCCTTCTGACCTGGTTGTATAATATCATGTAATTAAACTTGTTTGGAAGCCATTGATTTCAGTCAGACTTTCAGTTCTTGCTGCAAATATAGGTCAGCTGTTTAAAATGTTTCTAGGGCCTGCACTAAATTCAGAACATACCAATTTTAATTCTGTATTACTTTTGATTTTAAGTTTTAAAAATACTCTTGAAAACAACCAGATAAGTGCAATTATAACTAAAGGCATATTTATGTGAACAAATTCAGACAAACTTCCACTCAGTCTGATCATACACAAACCTGCTCCAGTTCTTAACTTGTAGAACTGTGACATCACTAATGCTTTTCTGGGAACAGGTAACTCCTGCTGTATCTTGCCTGTAAACACAGATGTGAAAGGTAGTTTTTCATTGTTAATAACATATTCTTGTCTGTTTGGATGTGCTTTTTTCTTCATACAGAATAATTCTCTTCTCAAACTTCACTTTCTTACTAGAACTGCCTTCTGCTTACAATTCTGATCAGCATCCTATTTCTTTTTAAATAGGAGCTAGAACAATTACTAATGATGGAGACAAAAAATTACAGAAAGACCATAAAGTTTTACCAGAAACTATTGCAGAAAGAAAGAAGAAGCAAAGGTAAGATTACAGCAACTTGCCAGTAATAAAATGGCTGCATGGTGCTTTTAAGGACCTGCTCTGTAAATCTGAATCATTGATGTTCTTATGCCATGTATTTTAAATCTAAAGGTCCTGAAACTAAATCTATGTTGCCCAAACTGAGAGGACAGCTACAGGAGATGAAATCAAAAGTGCAGTTTCTTGAACTGGTAAAGAAATATGTGCAGGCAAGTCAGACTTTATTTCACTTGTGCTTCATTTGTCATTTCATTACTGCACCAGTGTAACTGGCTGCTCAGATCCCTATATGAAATTTGAAATGGTTTGTGTCCAACTGCCAAATTAAGATCCAAAAGAATTATTAAAGGTAATTGCTACTACTATTGCTTAAAAAGAAAAAAAATTAATTGTATGAAATGCAATTTGTCTTTAAATTGATTGCATTTTGTGTGACTTTAGCTCTCTAACTTCTTGTTTTATCATGGCCTTGCTTCTTTGAGCAGATGATGTATGCAGAGCAGTGGGGTGTGGAATCCTATGTGCTGCCTACAGTCATTCACAATGGGAAAGCTGACACCATGGACATGGCACCTGTGGATGAATCATCATTGCTGCTTTACTATAACACAGAGAAACAGCAGTGTAACAATCAAAATGGAGTCAGAGTTCTGCAGGCCGGTACACCACTTGGTTTAATGGCTTATTTATATTCTAGGTATAATATATTTTACACATTAATTGGGAGTGGGTTGAAGCATAGTTGCAAAATCAGGAAAAACTTGTTTCTGTGATGAATCCTAGTTACTCAACATTTAATAAATTCTCTCTTCTTCATCAAGTTTGTGTTATTTCCATGAACACTCATTTACAGAAAGGGAGATGGAAGCGTCAAAAGATCGGCCGACTTTCTTTAAAAGTATTTGACAATAAATAAAAAACTAGCAATTTTAAACTTTTTAATCTTTGACTTACTTGAGGCTTGCTCTGATAGTTGCCATGGAATCAAGACTAAGTTACTGTCAGCAGTACAGCAATTCTTCAAATAATCATATTATAATATAATTTGGAAATTATTATTAATAAGGCCTGGATATGAATATGTTTAGGTTCATTTCTACAGAATGTTGCCCCAATATCAGTCCTTGGCACTGATCAAGATGCAGCCTTATCTCAGGGTTTAAATGGGGACAGAAGTGTCCTTCAACTCTGGTGAGGGAAGTGTTGTTTTAAGGTACCTAAACTGTAACAGTGCAAAGGATGGAAATTGCCAGAGGCTCCATCAGACTTGTGCCACTCTAGAGGGAGCAATTTCCTCCCAGCTACTTCTCCCAGTTCATCCTGACTCTTGAGACCCTGTTACACTGAGTGCTGCTTTTCCTCATAGTGAGTATTTTGCACAAAGTGAAGGAACATTCATCGAACCCAAATTTCCATGGTCAGCTGTAAGCCAATAGGGAGAAAAGACAATTAACCTGTGTTAAGACCTTGAGAGTGTGTGTGTATATAAAAAATTAAAATGCCCTCATTTTTAATGTGTATAATAAGTGTGTTCTGTTGTTAAAGTAACTACTCCTCTAATTAGAGCTACAGGGAATATTTTCTTGCTTAACCTATCAACTTCTATGCTGTTATTATAATTAAAATGCTTTAAAGCAGCATCAAGTTAGATGATAGAAAAAAAAGAAAATATAATATGTTCTTCCATACTATTTAGATTGCAACTTGCCTTAATAATAAAAATGTCAAAGTGGTTATTCACAAGATTGAAAGTAGAGAAACTCTTTATAGAACAAATTATGCTTTCAGGGTTGGCAATCACAGTACTTGATGTGTAAAAATAATTTTAAAAGAACCAAGGTTTTATGAAGAGCTTGAGAATTTAAAATGCCTATTCTTGATATTTTGAGGAATTTTTTTTTCTGTTGCTGTACTTAAATGCAAGATGAAGATGTGTTCTGGCTTGTCTGAAGTTTTTCTTGTGCTTTACAGAAATGCCTTTTTAGAAGGTTATGTACAGCAGTTTCTTTACACATTTCGCTATTTCTGCACACAAGAAGAATTTTTGCAGTTTCTTCTTGATAGAATCAGCAGCACTTTATCCAGGTACAGTAAATTCTCCCGAACAACATTATCAAAGCACAATTGAGTTTCCTCCTAATAACAAATTGCTGTTTCTCGAAAGTCCTACTTAATTAAAATGAATTTGTAAGTTTGGTTTTGTAAGATTTCCTTAACAAGTGAGAGCAAAATGAGAGCAAGAGCTGCATCTGACAATATGCTTACTTCTCAGTTCTGCTTCTCACTTTTACCAGTGAACCACTAATGGGTTGCAATTACAACCCCAGCTTTATTTCCATAGAGCCATGGATTCTAGAGACATGAAAATTAGGAATTTAAGATACTACATTAAATACCTAATAAAACTTGTGGGTTTTGTCAATGCTTATTTTTAAATTGGAATTGGATATCAATTCTGGCATAATAAGTTTCTTTTTCTTCTCACCAGTGCAAGCCTGGATCCTTCCACATCCCTTACCAAAATATGTAACCGCAGTTTCTACATCCTGCAGGCATGGATTGAAGATTGTTACAGTGTAGACTTTGCGACAAATACTGATCTTCTGGGTACCCTAAAAGAATTTATTTCTTCCAAGGTAATTCAGAATTTCAGTAGACCCTTTAAGAAAAAAAAAATTAAGTCAGTTTTGGGATATGTAACATAGTTATTGCAAAAAGCTGCCCTAAGTACAATTAAAGTAAATAAAAGAAAATAATGCTGTATTTGACAGCTATGTTCAGTATGTCTGGTTTTGGATGGGTAAGAATCTTACAACTGTATTGTAACTTGGTTATAATTTCTGGAAGTTGAGTTCTATGTTCTGTTAGCCTATTTTGCATTCCCAGGTTGCTTCATTAAATGGCTACGGGGAGCGCTTGCTGGCACTGCTCGAGGACGCCTCTGCCAGGAAAAGCGGCAGTGCTGATCTGTGCTCTGGTGTGGACAAATGTAAAGAGGAAAGTGAGGAAGGCAGAAAAACATTACATTCCCTATGTAAAAAGCTCTCAGAAAATGTTTCCAGAAAGGTGTGTCTTTTCTTCAGACTGCAGTGTATGGAGCACATTTCCATATATTATGTATATACAGAACTGTCCAACTTAGAGTCCAGAACTACTTAGTAGGAATTATGTACCTGCATTTTAAATTTTCTTTTGAAAGTATGTAAGATTCAGGCAGTTCTGTAACCATGACAATGATCTTAAGTTTTAACTCCTGACAGCTGTTTCAGTAATCACAGATCAGATAATCAAAATTTTGAGAATAGAATCTTCATTCTTGACACTAGCATGTGACTCATAGTTATTAGGAAACGTTTGTCCCCTTGTCAACCATTAATGCTTTTTATTAGGCATCTTTGTAAGACTATAAATACAAGAAAACAGCAGGAGCTATGAGGTTCCCTGCTAGAACCTCAAAGCTTGTAGCAAGAAGTTGTCTGAACTTTTGTCTGTATTTACTATTTTATTGTGTTCTACAGCCCCAGAAACCAGAACATACTGCAGGCTTTTCCCAAAAACAGATCTCTTTACAGAGGGACCAAAATAACATGTGGAAGTCAAATGTATCAATAATTTGCAAGCTGAATTAAACATCAGCCTCGTGATAAAGGTGCACAATTCCATGGGTATACTGGGGATTCAGCCAAAAAAGGGCAAACAGAGTAGAGGAACATGGACTTTTTTTACTGTCACTGCACAATAATGATAATGGACAATGGAAGAAGGGAAAAGAATGAAAAAACAAGTGTTTTTTGGAAAGGGATGTTTGATTCTAAGGAAAAAGAAATAAAATATTTTATGGCAGCAAGCTTGAATACAGAGAGGTTTGTTTTAAATACTGATTGTTGATTGAGATCTGGCAGCCTCCTGCTTAGACTCATCCACTGTGCATATTATATTAGCTTAAAATAGCAGTGTTGAGTCAACCAATTTGTTCTGGGCTAACCTTGAAGGTTAGCTGAAGAATTTTGCATGCACAAAGGTGTTTCTCTTAACAACACTTTCTCGAAAGTTACACCAAGGGGAGACTTAGTGTTTGTTTTAGAGAAGTTGTAACCTTACATTTATTTTTTCTACAGAACTTCTACTGGAAGCTATCCAAAGGTATGGGACCAATTGCACAGTATCAGAGAGAGCAACTGCACACAGGTTCAGCAGTTTTGCCAAAGCCCTGCTGCAGCAGTTTCACAGAAGACTCCTCAGTCTCCTTAGCTAGAGCAGATGAAGTGGGACCAGTTCTCTTGACTGAGTGCAGTGCCCAGCAGCTTTCTTGGCAGCTGACACTACTGCAACAGGTACAAAGGTCTAGGCTTATTTGGAAGTACAAATAATGTCTATCTTCTTACTCCTTCTCTTCTTTCTTTATCATTTCCCAACCTTGTTTCAAGTTTATTTCAAGTATTTTATTAGACTTTGAATTAAAACTTTTCTCTTAAATTTCCACAGTGAAATTTAGAATATCTAATGCTATTCTTAGGACCTCTCATAACTCATGCAGGTGGGGTGGGAGGAGGACCATACTCTGTCATTTTTATCCCCAAGAATCTTAAAAGAACTGTTAGAACTAACAGCAGATATATCTTGCTTTTTTGTTTAGGAAGTATTTAATAAATGTCATCCAGTACACTTCCTAAATTCCAGAGCACTTGGTGTTAAAGACAAATGTGTTGCTGTGCCAAAGTAAGTTGCTTGTTTTAACTACACTTCAATTCTGTTGATGCACAATAACTTAGAGGGTTACACTTTTAATACAGCCAGAAACAGAGAAACATTTAAATACTTAGTATTTCTTTTACAGACTAGGTAGCCTGCTTATATGGGTTTTTCAATTGCAGGAGATCTCATATGTGGATACAGGTATGTACCCACAGCACATGCATGTATGTGGAAGGCCACATTTCCCAGGTGATTTCATTGAAATCTGAAGTGAGTTGAGGCCAAAAGTTCTTATTTTTAGGAATTTACATTGGGGGTTACTTGAAAGGTTTCATTTTTGGCAGGGGAAAAAAATGTCATGGAGTCTGAAGTAGATATGTGGTCATGAATGTGTGTATGTATATGAAATCTCAAAGACATTTATGGTCTTACAGAATAGCTGAGGTTGGAAGGGACCTCTCAAGATATGTAGTCCAACCACCCTGCTGAGAGCAAGGTCAGCTGGACTAGGTTGCCCAGGCTGTATGCAGTTGGGTTTTCAAGGTGGATGGAGACTCCACAGCTTCTCTGTACTCATCTCCCTTCTGTATGTTAGGGAGATTAATTATTGGTATTCAGAGATACACAGGAATTTTGCTATAGTTACTGGAGTGATTATCAACCTAGTTAAATTATTTGCTCATCAGTAATTAAGGTTTTCATCCAACCACATAGACCTAATTATTTTTATGATGGTCTACTTCTTACATACTCAGTGGATTCAGTTAGCTTCTAATTAGTGGTTGTTAATTGCACTACCTATGGTACATTTTTGCTTCTAAGGACAGGGAATGAACATCTAAAGCAACTCAGGTTGTTCAATGGCCAAGATTAGATCACCTGGTTCATACAGATTTTGGGGCTCAGTCATGGGAAACAACATGTGTGGTGCCACTTGATATCAGGCTCAATTTCTTATGTGGCTGCGGTTCTTGAGTTTGGGTTTCTGGTTGTTATTTTGTGTCAGATTGGCTGGGATTTTATTTTGCACTAATGAAAGTGATGAAAGTGTTTTTATGGACAGAAATGTATCCTGTATATGCTTTATTTTTTTTTATCAGATATACTTACCTTGTAACTATAAGGAAGAAAAAGTAACATGGCTCACTACATACATTATGAAGTATAAAATGAGGATGCCAAGCAATACAAAATTATTTTAAATTATTAGGCGGTGACATCTTCACAATCAAGGTTTTCTTTAAAAATCCAATATCAGCCAGAATAATTTTTGCCTTTTTTTTTTTCTGTATTTTTCTTAGGGCACTTTCAGCTGAGACAGTTTCCCTTAAAGTCTGTAACCTCTTTCTGTCAAAGTGCATACAAGACCAGTACCTTCTGCAATTATTGAGAAATGCAGACAGCATCAGCACTTGGGTTGCTGCTGAAATTGTAACATGTCACACAACTAAGGTTTGTTGTTGTTTATTGTACTCCTAACTACAAAGCAGTTACGTTTTTGTCGTTATCTATAACTTGTTATGTAGCAAACCTGCAAGAAATAGTCTGAAATACACCTGTGAGTGGGCAGTTAACAATTTGGTTTGTTGTCACAAAGAAGGTCTTGGATGCTTTTTAGTAGCAGGTGTCAAAATCTTACAGAATGTAAGAAATGGATTGTCTGAGGGGAATATGGGTCAAACTTTCTTCAAGGACACCTGAGTGACAGGAAGGGATAAACTGTGTGAAGGAAAATGTTACTACAGTCAGCAATTTTGATAACAAAATGAAAAGGAAATACCTCTTCTTCCTTCTCATTTAATTTTATTACGTAGATTTACTGTGTATATGTGTATATTATATATGTATCTTAATTTTTTTCCAGCGGCAGGTGAGCTTGTTATCAAAATTTCTTCTTATAGCAAAATGCTGCTATGAGCAAAGAAATTTTGCTACTGCAATGCAAATCCTAGCAGGCTTGGAAAATCTTATTGTACGACAGTTGCCAGTAAGTTTGGGACTCTGTTCTCTAACCATTTTGCTTAATATTATCTTGTTCCAATATAGACACTAATGTAAAAAAATATATATTCTGTTTTATTGTAAGGCCTGGAAAATTCTACCTGCAAAAGTAGCTGAGATAATGGAGGAGCTCAAGGCTGTTGAGGTATAGTAAAAAGCTCTAACTGCAAAATTACATCTTTGGGGTTGGAGAAGGTGCAAGATCTGCCTAAATGGGTGTCTCTGCAGGGTGGAAACCATAATTATTACTTTTAATTGTGAGTTTAATTTGATTGAAGACTTTTAACTCCTAATCCAAGAGTTTACATAAATTTTAATCTCTGTATTTCTTTAACATTTGTCCTGTGTGACAAACCAAAATTTCAAAAGCAAGCTAAAACATTAGATATGCTACACTGCATTAGAAGATTTCTGCAGAAGCTTTGCAGCTGTAATGTGTTTTGAAAAATCTTAAGTGCCTATTTTATTATAGGCATTCTTTTATTGCTCTGTACAATTTTGAAACATAGTGAGATTTTAAAATGCAGTTTTGCCAGTAATTTAGAACAATGGAAATTATGTATGAAATATATTTTGATTAAAGTTACTTTATTTGTGTACTTTAAAAAGTTTGCCACCAGATGAATTCATAGTGTTGTCTTCAACTTCAGTGCCAGAATTTAATATTCATGACAAATAAATAGATAGTGTTAAGTACATGGAGAACTTCTAAAACCTTCCCCAAGACTTAATGTGAGATTAATCTGTGTGCATTTTTTAACTAGGTGTTTTTAAAAAGTGATAGCTTATGTCTGATGGAAGGAGACAGGTTCAAAACTCTTCCAACAATCCCATCAGCCCATGTTTTGGCTATGCATGTCCAGCAACTTGAAACTGGAGGATTCACAATGACAAATGGAGCTCACAAGTGGACTAAACTTAGGTAATTATTTGAATTATGTACATATATCACCTATGTTTTTATTATTGTCTAATGAGATAATGAGAGCTAATGCAGCATTTCACAATTAACAGTTCAAATAGTTTCATTTGTTTAGACATGTAACTAGAGGTACCTATACAATAGAATAAAGTGCTGGATGCCTTTGAATTTCCTTTAAGGTTTGGTTTTTGTTTTATGCCTTTGTTTTTATCATCAGCAAAACTAATCTTTTTTACTATATTCTCTTACAAGAAATATTGCAAAAGTTGTGAGCCAAGTTCATGCCTTTCAAGAGAATCCTTATACATATGCACCAGATTTCAAGCTGCAGTCTTACCTCAGACAAAGAATAACTCATTTTAAAGATGCAGACATTTCTGCCTTGGCAGCTGACAACTGTGCCAACTTCCATCAGATACCAGCAGAAAAACATTCTCGAAAAATTCAGGACACACTGCGCAGGATGAAAGCAACGTTTCAGTAATTATTTATATTTCACCTGTTCTAGTCTGGGTCTAGACTGTAAAACTGGATTAAGTTGACTTCATCTACTGGACCTACTTCCAAGAAAATACCTAAGTGAAGTGACATAAGATACTTTCTCAAGTTGAAATTATTTTATTTCATAACATGGAATTCTAAAATGCTGACTAATGAAACTTGAATCACTGGCAACTGAATGGCAGATCTAAAGAATAAAAAGAGAGATAAAATTAAAGAGAGTATAGATGAAAAGGCTTATTAATTTTGTTACTCTTCTTTAGCATAAATAATTAATTAGCCTGAATACCAATATCTAAAAAATACTGTGGAAAAAAGTTAAAATTCCAGCTTCTGTTGCCAAGTTGGCCTAGGAGAGTTCAAAACATAGTTCATTAAATGTTGAATCTATTTTTATATAAACACGGTACACTTATATCCTGTCACATTGTGCATACAATTCAGAAACACAGATCCTCTGCTGTTCATTAGCTGTTGGTGTGTCTTGCTTTTATGTTGTGCATTATGAAAACTGTAGCTGACATAAATAATTGGCTATTTCTCCTACCAAGGAAGGAGAGGAATGCAATCGTTCAACAGGTTTTTTTTTAGTTTGATTTCAAAGTCATCAGATGAACCCGTTTCCAAATGAAAGTAATATCTGAATGTAAGTATCACCAATTTGCTGCTCTGCTTCTGCACTCCTGCCATTGTGAAGACAGTAAATGTGAAATTGCTTTTTTCATCTGTATTTGGCACAAGAGTCACTTTGCCAATTTATGTCTGTCTGCACATTTAAGTATGGTTTTTGCTCCTGAGGTTGTTTTTGTAGATCACAGTGCTCCAGCAGCATCCAATAGAAGATAACCATGTGAAATTTGGATCTGCAACTTGTAAAACTGTGGTGCTAACCTATTCATAGAGCTTATACTTACAAGACCTTCTAAATGGCCATGAAATGTATTGCTATTGCTAGAAAATTCATTGAGCTACCCAGGTTTATGCAGGGCCAGAATGTTAAGGCTAAAAATTAGTTAAAAATACAAGTATTTCTACCAGAGGAAGCAATGGTAGTGTTGAATGAGAAGTAGGGAAGGGTAAGAAATACTCAAGCACTGTTCTGAAACTGATTTGCTTAGAACTGTGTTAAAAAAATTAAAAAGAAAATGTTTTGAGAGAAGTGAAGGGCAGATGTGAAATAAGTATCTCATTGAGTGTTAGCGACGGAGAAGGATAACGGTGTAAGAAATGGGAGCATGTACATGTCTGGTGCTTTGCAGTTGGACTCGTGTTTGACAGAAATGCATGTGCACATGCTAAACTGTAGCTTTCTCAATGCATAAGAGGAAGGCTTCTCCTTTTCTTTGTCAGTAACAGCAATATTACATCTCAACCCTCTTTCATCTTCCTCAGTAAAAATATGGTGTGTCCATACTTTCCTTTAAATACTCAGTTACTTTTTCTTACTAATACAATACTACTACTGTTTGGCTCTTATTGGTTTAAACACTGAAGAACTCAGTCCTCAACAGGATTTTCTTGCTTTTGTTCTACTTTTAATATGATTTATTTTATTTACCATATGTAGGTTTAACATGTCATTAATTATAGTATTCTGACTTACCCTTAGGGAAGTAAATCATGTTGCTATTTCTCTAAAGATTGTCAAATGTGAAAACATTTAATATTTACTTCCTACCTTTATGATTTAAGAATGTTAATAATAACGTTATCTTCAGACATACATTTTACATATTTTTATCTGTATGCATTTATTTTAAATAATTGGTTTTGTTAGTAGTTATTTGGGGTTTTGTCAATTAAAAATTACCATTTGCTTAAACCCGCATCTTGCCTTTGAACGACAGTAAAATTTTAAGTAGCGTAAGTTTTACTAATGTCAAATACTCCACAAGACTTGCTAATCACATGATCTTAATAAATTCATTTTATACAGTTACCAGTCAGACTTTTGAAATTGCTTTTGTGAATTTTCTTGTTGTTTATATTTTGCACTCGTGAGAATTCGCTCATGTATTTCTTAGCTCTGTGTTACTACATCTAGAAAATATTGTTTATTCTATGACAATAACTGGTGCTATACGAGATTTTAAAAAGCAGCTCATGTCTTCTGTAAGTGGTTCAGTGTATCAAACTTTATATTGGTATTAATGCATAGCATTGAGTTATGATACTACTTTGGGGTGCTTCCATCAATCAGACATTTCAGATTCTGTGTTTAGGCACCACTCCACAACAACAGCAAAAATATTAATAGCTAATAAAAAAAACCCCACTCCTTTACAAGGAAACTGGTTCGGTTTTGTCCATGAACACTGAGGTATGTGCATCTTATATGACACAGATTTCAGAAGAAAGTTGCATCTAGCATATAACTGTGCTGCTTATTTATGACTAACAAGCAGTAGGGGTTGGGCTAAAGTTTTTTCTCTTTGTGGGGAATGTCCTTTAAGGAAAAAAATGGGACAAAAGATATCAAAGAAATAAGTTCTTTTTTATCTAGCTGGCAAAATATTATTGGCATCAGTAGTCATACTGCATGAATGAGGGACTTTGGAGTCTGGCCCTGTGCTTCTGTTCCAATACCAAACTAGAATTTTGGGGGAAAAATATTTGAGTTTATTCTTTAAGCCACAATTGCCACAGCTACCCTAGTTCTTCCTCATTTTTTCCACATTCCCCTCATCTTGCTTTTATGTTTATTTTTCAAACAGTGACCCATGGGGTTCTGAAATGAAGTCTGCTCCTTGGGAGACTTTACAGCTGCTTTGTGTATTGGTGCCTTAGGCCGATGATTGCCCCCAGGATCCCTGGGGTTTTCACTCCTCTTCTGAGAGAGCTGGGAAGTGTGTCCTTCTTACACCAGCTCTGTTAGAAATCAGGTTTCCAGCTCCAACACCTCCAGAAGCCTGCCAGGAAACAGGGATGGAATTCAGTTGGATCCTATGAACCATTCTGTAGAATCCCAAACGAAGGAGCTGGCATATAATTAATGAATCAACATTGATTCATGATTCTGACAAATTCCTTTCCTTAAAAAATTTTCAACCACTTCTAGACTTGGCTTTGTGTATTGGATTGGTTTCATAAGTGTTGCTGAGACTCAGCATTTCTGTGAGTACTCAATGTGATTTGCAAAGGATTAAAACTTGAGGAAAGTGTGTATATTAAAAAATAAATAAGCTACAGTTAGGGGTGAAAGCCATCAGTTTTTTCAGTGTTAAACACAGAGTTGATTGTTTCAATCCTTGATGTTATGATGGTGGAAAGAGTGAAGATAAATTCTTTTTCTCCCTCATACTTGTTTAAATTCAATCCAAAGCATAACCTTGTTTAAATTCCAAGCGTTCTGTTAGAGCTATCTTATCTTTTTTTTCAGAAAGTCTTTTTTTCTCAAAATATCCTTTTAAAATTATTAGTTTTAAATTAATGCTGAGCTTTGACAGACCTTCAAAGCATTGGAAATGCAGGTTTGAACTATATTTGAAAACTAAAGTCCTATAAATCAAACTTAGTTGAAAGATGATCTTTGGGATTTGACTGACTAGGAGACACTCTTCACCAACAAATGTTTTTGCCTTCAATAAGTTATTATAAATGTAAGACACTGCCATCACTACAGTTTGGACTATAAAGGTGTTTTGGGAGTCTTTTCCCCCCAAGAAACCTTGTAATTATTACGTACCAATAAATTACTATTTTGTGGTGGAATATTCCACTGGAGATTTTTATATGGTTTCATAGTCTGATAACCCTCTAAAATACATGTGAGAATGAACAATTTCACATTTTGAATTCATACTCAAAAATTCCTACAGCAAGCAAGTTTGAAGAAGCTTTTAATGTGGCTATTTTTAATCCATCAATGAATGACAACAACTATTCAAATAGATGCTTGTTTGCTGTCATATGTGATAAAATTCATAAACTAACAGTAGTCAATTACTCACCTAAGTAGCAAAATTACAGCATAATCACCTCCACAGTCATAGACTAGGATTATTGTCTTTTCTGGGGAAGAGGGAAGAAGTTTCTCCAGGGAAGAAGTTTGGGGTTTCTGGGGAAGAAGTGTCTTGATATCCCTTCAAGATATCTCCTAGTTCTCATTTTCTTAATGCAAGGAAGTGAAAGGGCAAAGGACTTGAAAATAAAAGGTCAAAAAGAGCAGATGATTCCTGAGATGAGAGTACAGATCCACAGACATGAGCAGAGTAACTTTTCTCCATGAAGGTAAACATGAAGGTCAAAGGTTGGATAATTCTGTTAAAGACCATTGTTGGGAATAAAAAAAAACCCCAAAATTTGTTCATTTAAATAAAAGATAATGGACTGAAACCTAGAGAAAGATGTGAAGAACACACTAGAGTGCCAAACAATTGTGTTTTGATGTTTAATCAACTAAGCTAATGAAATACTGAATATCCTAGGCTGCATCTGAAAAGTGAGAGGACGATGTCTTTGGAAATGTCACATATAGTCTCTCATTTATTGTTTCTCCAGACCAAGGGATGTGTTCAAGTACACTGTGCTCACATCCCTACCCACAGCACCTTCTTATCCCTCTGATGACAGCCTGGATATGAGTTGCTCTGAGCCCAGCATGAGCACACTTCAGATACAGCTTTGCCTGTGCTGGAACCATAGGGAATAATCTTACTGTTTAAGATTTTACAGTGTTTAATAGATAAACTGTTGAAAATCTGCATGTGGAAAACAATCAAGATGAAAGTAACCATGGAACAACAAGAGTTCATGATTCAAGGGACAGAAAGAGATGAAAGAAGCAGAATAATAACACTGGGCTTCAAAAAAACAAACTTCAACAAATTCAAGGGATTGAATTGAGGTCCTGGGGAAGGAGTTAAAACACAAAGAAAAGTTCAAGAGAGCTGAGAGTTTCTAAGAAGAGTTTCTAAGGCTGTATTTAAGTATAACAGTCTATCCACATGCAAAGGAAAGAAAACTCAGAGAGCACTGTGGCTGCGTTAGGGGCTCATCAATTACCTGAAAAAAAAATCTAAAAAGAATACTGGGGAAAAAAATAGAAGCAAGACAGCTACATTATCAAGAACAAATATAAAAGAACAGCACAGCAGGTTAGAGGCAAAACTGGACAGATAAAAAATGTTTATCAGCAAGGGAAAAGCAAAACAATAAAAATGGATTTTTAAATATCTTTCTATTATACAATAAGAGCTCTCTGCTTACCAGAAGAGGTAAGTATCAGATGGTACAGAAGCCTGGAGTGCTTTCTGTTCCACTGCCTCCCCTCTAAACAATGCCTGTCATAATCAAAGTTAACCAGGAATGCAGGTCAGAGGCTGTCAAGCTAATTAGATGTATCATTACATTAACTTCTGATTAAATCTGTTCTATAATAATAAGGAAGAAAATTGAAATAATCTTGGAATTACTGTATTTTTCATTGAGGAACAATAAGTGAGTTCCCAGAGGACCAGAAAATAATACTACTTTTTAAAAATGGGCAAGACCACAGGGATGAGTGGAAAGGCAAGGTAAAGAGAATGACAGAGAATTAGCCAGGAAAATTTTGACACTAGAAGAGTTACTGAAGAAGCTGTCTGAAAATCTGCAAGCATAGAGACTGATTGAAAAGGTTGACATGCTGTTGTCCACTAAGTGATTTTTAAATGACTTAATGGTCAGGCTAACTGTCCCAAGAGATAAAACAGCATGTTGTACATTGAAGTCAATAAATGCTTTGACAACAGCTCCTCCTGGCCTGATTATATGTTTGGTTGCTCAGATTCAGATGATGGGCCTCTAAGATGAATACACAACTGGGTGATAAATCATTTCAAAGGGTAATTAGCATGCTTGTTGAATTGTGAAAGTGAATTGAGTGGGGTTAGGACTATGCAGATGTTATGAGTGAAAAGCAGGTGCAGATCCCTCAGGGACAAGGCACAAAATAAGTGAGGGCTTTGGCTTTATCAAAAGTGTAGCATCCCCACAGTGGGAATCCTGGAGCAGCAATCAAATGAGGACCCAAGGCACTGGAGCCCTGCTCAGGAGTGAAGCTCCAGGGAAAGTGCTGTGGGGGTGAGTAAAGAAATCTGTGCTAATTAACATTTCATACATATGTAATGTCCTGTTTTGCTCATTAGCTGCCCCATGTAATGCAGGTGCTGCTGTTTGACTTCCAAGATCTGCAGCTGGCCTTCACCCTGGCACCCCTGCAGATGGGGGGAAGCAAACTATTCTGCCTTACAGTAATGAGGTAAAACATGCTTGGTGCTCAGCACACCCGGGTGGTGAGAAGGGAACTGTCACAGTCACAGTAACAACAAGAGAAGACCTGCTTGGGACTGTGCATGCTCTGATGAGGGAGGCAAACTATCCAGGATTACTATAAAGCAGTCTTCTCCCAGCCTACACTGTATGGAATGTGTAGGAATGTCTGTGAATTTTACTGCTGAAATATAAGGTGGGATGGAATGCACACTTATACAACATACAAGCTTAGAACTCACAATAATCATGATAACAGTTTAAATTTCAGCTTCAAGTCTTATGGTTTTGAAGGATAAATATTAAATGACAAATCACAGAGCTTCAGTAAAAATCTCTGGGGACCATAACAGATCACAAGCTGAATATAAATCCATGTGTAGAGTTTGCAAAAAGAAGAGAAGAAGGTGGGGTGGGAAGAAGAACTGCCCGTGATAGAAGGTAATTACTTTGCTCTGTTTGGCAGTAGAGAAGCATCAGCGGGAATATTTTACCATTTGGGCACTGCAGCTAGGATACATATATCCAAAATGAGAGAGAGTAGAGGACCACAATGAGTATATATTTAGAAACATAGACTGAGAAAGACTGAAATAATTGCACTTACATAGACAAGACTGGATTGAGCAGACCTGTGAATACAAAATGTTGCTGTAAAAAATGTTAGTAGCTGCAGGGGGTTTTGAGGGTTTGGTTTTTGGGGGTTTTTTTTGTGTTCTGTGAAGCTTAAGCACTTGGTTTTGAAACAAGGCTGATTTTGTTTCAGTTTTCACACTGGAAAGTTTCCTGTGAATTTTTAAGAACAAGTGAGATAAAACTCTGTCGTAAGTGCCCAGGCCTCCTTGTTCCTATGAAGGGAGAGGGACTCAGTAAGGATCTTCAGTAAAGTAAATTGGGCACTAATTCAAATACTTACTTGCAATCAGGGAATTATATTAATTTTTTTATTAATTTAATTGTATTCCAGTCAGTTCAATTTTCAGGGTTTTATTTGCATTCTTTCACTAATACATACCAAATGTAGGTGATGCTGTGGGATGAGTTATTAGAATTTATGTCAGAGATGTTCTAGAGGGATGCTGAATTTCCTTTCTATACCTATGCTAATGCAGTGGGAAAGTGACTTGGTGCTAAAAGCAGCAGCAGGGGCAGTAGAGGCCGAGCCTGCCATGCACTATCCGTGTGCTGGGTGAGTCCTCTCAGCTGCCAGGAACTGAGTGACCATCCCGGGAGTGTTCCTGGGTACATGTGGCACTCAGAGACATGTTTCAGTGGGGAACTTGGATTAAGGGCTGGACTCGAAGGTCTTAGAGGTTTTCTCCAACCTGAAAGATTCCCCGATTCTATCACTGCCTCAGCTAAACTTCTACCGCTTCCCTTCCCTTCTGTAGCAGTTTTCTGGCTGTGAAGTCTCTCCATAACCAGGAGATGGCACACGAGGCCCTCTGCAGCGTTTTAGATGTTGCTGCTGCACCGGGAGCAAAGGGAGACTGAAAAACGATCGGCTGTTCCGATGTCTGCCCAAACCTTGCCTAATAGAAACATGCAAACACGAAATGGCAGGGAGTTTTTAATATTCCATTTGTAAAATGAACATGTATTTATAGTCAGCGTTCAGCTGTTCCCTTTAATCTTTCAGAGAACCTGCACACACATCGTCATGGTCTTAAATGCTGTTTCCCTTCTATCCACGTGTAATACACTCATTTCTGTAAAACCTGGCAGAAGAATTACACTGCGCTGTCTGGAGGAAACGTAGACATGGAATTGCAGGTTACAGGGGCAGTGTTAAGCATCTTAACCAAACTACATTCCTGTCCTCACCCACTGAGCCCAGCTTTTCCCTTATCAGCAAACCAAGGGAATGTCAGGACATGTCTGTGCTCCCTGTTTGGGATGAGTGAAGGCAGACGTGCAGTGTCATTTATGCTCTGTTGCTACAGTTCCGTATCCTGCCAAAATTCTTCTCTTCTTCAGGCAATAGTAACATTTTCAGGATACTTGATGGAAGTGATTGGAATAAGGGAAATTGGAAGGAATGGTGTATAGAGAGGAATACAGATGAAGGGGAGAAATAACTAAAAATGTGAAATGGAGAAGAGCCTTGAAGTCAGTAAAAAAAAAAAAAGGTAAAGGTTATTTCCATTTAATTTGAACAGATTGGTTTTGTAGCAATACAAGGACTTGATTTATTTTAGGTCTGAGTTGGGGGGGGGAGGAAGAGATAGTAAAACATTTACACTGCTGAGAGCAATGCATTTCAAAGCAGCATTGTATGGCACAGACCAGGATGGGCACAGAGCTGATAGATGTCCCAAGGCTGCCAGCTGTGATTGCTCATTCTCCTACTGGCTGACTCATCATGCTCAAATGCTAACTCTGGAATCAAGGGGGAAAATTATTCTTTCTTTAATAGCTGAAATTGAAAAGTTACTTTAAGAATAATAAATGCTTTGGTCAATATAATTTCTTTCATTTCTTTCTGAATTTCTTTAGATTTGTGGGAAGTATGAATGTAACGGACAATTTCTGATTTAATGCACTCTTATATGCTCCTAAATGTAACTTTAGAAGTAAACATCATGAAAAAAAAAATCTTTCAGCAAAGACTGACAAAGAAAAAGGCCTTGATGTAAAATGTGAAGTTAGCCTCTCTGTTCGGTTTCGAAAAGATTGCAAGGTGTCTAAGTGCATCTAAGTGTTTTTAAAGTCTAATTTCTAGTCTAAACAGAATTAAACCAACTACAGATTTCTGAGCAGTTTCATTTGAGCAGTACCCATAGAGATCTCCCTCTGGCAATATGATAGAAATGCGTGCTGAAGTAGGATTTACGTTCCTGAAACTTGGAGGGTTTTCTAGATAGAATAGTTTGTCTAATAATAAATAAATAAACAAAATACTCTGCTTCTGTAACAAGAGTAGTACATGTTCTAAATGTGGTCCTGCTTCATACTGAATTTGACCTTTTTAAAATAAGCTTAAATTTGGGTAAGGAGCCATTAAAATAAATGTTTCCTTTATTAATATTTGCAGCATATCTCTGCAGAATATATCTATTTTTAAAACATTTCACTGATTCTTTTTAGCTGCTGGTGGCAGCCTTGTGTTAAGGAGCCATGGGAGCTCTTGGCATTTTAAGTGCTGTGTTGATTTAGATCAATTCCAAACATGATGAGACATTAAATTTTCATTTGTGCATTGTCACTATGTTTATACCAGGCCCTCCTGGTATTTATGCACATATGGTCTTTAAGTGCTTCGTGGAAAAGTTGCTCTTATTTTGTCAAAGAGGAAAGATAATGATAATAATTGATAATTAAGAGATTGGTTGGAGGCCATTTGTAATGCTTTTAAGTCCTAAATAGTGATTACTCAGAAATGGGATGTTTGGATAAGCACACCAGGACAAAGCCTGTAAATTGCATAGCAGATGCCAGCAGCCCTGTTTCCCTGGGCAGACCTTCATGGGAAATCTGCATGTCCACAGGTGAACACATGGCCCCTGTGTGGCATAAACGGCCTGGCTTTTGCTCCTTGAGTTGCATCACCTCCTAGCTACTCCTAAGAACCACAAATTCCCTCTGCTCGAGTCTCACAGGACCCTCCAATGGAAAAGGGTCCCCTGCTGGTATAAAATAATATTCCCTTCCAGTGGCCGTGTGTACCCATGGCAGCAAGGCCAAGCACAACGGGACACCTCAGCACAGTCCTGCTCCCTGCCCAGCTCCAATAGCAGGGGAATCTCAGCACAGTCCTGCTCCCTGCCCAGCTCCAATAGCAGGGGACACCTCAGCACAGTCCTGCTCCCTGCCCAGCTCCAATAGCAGGGGAATCTCAGCACAGTCCTGCTCCCTGCCC
>JAYDZK010000271.1:19281433-19300492 GCA_034509185.1 Euphonia xanthogaster | reverse complement strand
AATAGCAGGGGACATCTCAGCACAGTCCTGCTCCCTGCCCAGCTCCAATAGCAGGGGACATCTCAGCACAGTCCTGCTCCCTGCCCAGCTCCAATAGCATGGGACACCTCAGCACAGTCCTGCTCCCTGCCCAGCTCCAATAGCAGGGGAATCTCAGCACAGTCCTGCTCCCTGCACAGCTCCAATAGCAGGGGACATCTCAGCACAGTCCTGCTCCCTGCCCAGCTCCAATAGCAGGGGACATCTCAGCACAGTCCTGCCCCCCTGCAGGGCTCTGAGCTGGCTTACTGGGGCACAGCTGAGCTTTGGGCTGTGAGATGTGGAGCCACAATTAATTCTCAAAGGCTGGGATATAATCCCAAAGTATTTCTATTTATTATCTATTATCCAATATTTCTAAATATTATCAACTGTCTAGTAGGCAGCCAAGTAGGAAGTTCTGCAGAACCTGCTCAACATGAGGCCAGTGTTGTGTGTGAAGATTTCTGCAAAGCTGAAGGGGAAGGTGCTGCCCCCCCAGAGAAGGCAGCTGTGTATTCTGCAAACATCTGCATAGAGTATTGCCATTATCTATGGTAATGGGTCTCCAGACTCCTGCTAGTGGCAATCGTGTTGGTCTGTCTGAGCTCTTTGTCTCTGCCCCCCTGTAGAAGCAGAGTAAAAGCTACTGTCTGTCCCTGTCCCTGCCCTACTCTGACAAATTTCATTAGCATGAGCAGGTTTGCATCCCGTTGGTAATATCACTTGATTTCGAACATGGTATTTCTGAATCACAGTTTAGCAGGAGATTTTCAAATAAGCATTTAATGAATAATAGAACAGGAAGAAGGCAGCTTAAGAATTTTAGATAAAATTAAACTAGCAGCTGTTAAATATTGTAGCAGTCATTACATTCAGAAGTCATCTGCTACCTGTCCAGGAGACTTACACATTTTATGTGTAATGGAAATGAGATTTGATTTAATCTTGTCACACCATGATCAATTTGTGTCTCTGGGAGCTCAGCATTTGACACCATCTTTCTGCAGTGCCATTTGCTTCAATGCAATTAATAAACCAGCAGTGTATAAAGATGTAATTTGCATCTCAGATGGTAAAAAGTCTTCAAATCACTAAAGGCAGATGTATCAGTGGATGATAAAACTCAGTATTTTCTATTTTTAGAGTTCCATCATAGGTCTTGTATTGTTTTTGTCCTGTATGACAGCTTGCCAAGTGTCTTTATTTGTTGACATAAAGCTGGAAAAAGTAATGTCATAGAAATAGACTCTTCCATATTTTTTAAAGTATTTGTATCGATATATATATATGTTATATAGAAGAAGATTAGTGTGTTTATACTTATACATAATATTGTGTAAGAACTAAGACTGGAAATAATTCTGGGCACATGGGACATATTTATCTCATTGGGATGGGATTGTGCCCCATCTGTGATGCAGAATGCTGTTACAGTGATCAGAAATACTTAAATTGAGAAGGAAGCTTGCAGAAAAGTTACACTTTCTTTTTCTGATGTTCATGAGAGTTAGTCCTTGAGAATGGCATTTTGCCTGACTGCAGGGGAGGCTGGGCAGGATTCTGCAAGCAGGCAGTAGCACTGATATTCCCAGTTCTGACTGGAGAGCTTGCTGCCAGGCCAGGTGTTAAATGCAGCTGAGTCAAGGGACTTGTCCTTCAGTAGCTCAGGGAACAGAGCACATTCCTGTCTGTCTCCTTTCTGTCTCCTGCCTGCTTGGTCTGCTCTGGGAGATAGGTTGCCAACAGAACTGTCTAATGCTCAGAAGTTCTAGGATTTTAAAATTTATCCTCAGTGTTGGGGGAAGTCTTCACAATTACCTAAAGAATAATTAGGAACGTGAAATATTCAAGGTGGGATAGGGGGATTGTTGGGGATGTGTGTTATAAAACAGGAAATTTAAAAGCAATTTTGTACTGTCTGGTCAGGCAAACCTTCTAAACTTTCCACTGTTAATCGGGAAATGCTTGGGAATGATAAATGGATGATGATTCAAATAATTAGATATCAAACAATTCCATCTGTTTGGTGAAAAAAAACCACAAATACATACATACATATGTATGTGTGTGTGTCTGTGTGTGTCTGTGTGCCTGTGTCTGACAGGCTTTGTCCATGCTAGAAATGTTTGTGGGCTTCTTCAGGTAGATATATGGGAGGCATTAATGCTTGAATGTTTATTTACACATTTTTACCATTTTTCCTCCAGGAAGTTTGTTTAGTGGGCTCAGGCTGCAATATCAATTCCTACCTACACAGGCCAAAAAGGAAAGGCTCCATGAGGGCTCTGATCATGTGTGGTTGTGGTTTTAAATCAGTTATTAGACACCTTTATATAAAGGTGACAATTTTGTTTCTGGTTTTATTTGGTTAGAGACAAACTCATGAACAGTGTCATCACTGGTAGAGCAAAGTAGGACTCACACTATGCCATAAAAATGAATAATCAATGACAGAGCCTAAAAGGGGTTCACAAGTCAAACTTGAATATAGTTCAATGAAACAATTTTCTGGTGAACAAAAAACTCTAGGATTTCTTGATTAATGGATATAGCAACTGTATTTAGAGTGGACAAGAGGTTGGAATATTTGGTTTAGGAAAAGATTGACAAAGAGGATTTTAATGAAATTTCTACTGGATTAATATAAAGAAATATATATATGTATAATATTAAAATTTAATACACTGGAAGACTTAGACATAAACTAAGTAGGAGGGTTTTCAGTCTTCAAACCTCTACCTCACCAACAGTCTAAGAAAGAGTTGTAACTGTGGTTACAGTAAGTGTAATCACAGAGAAAGTGAAGGCTGAGAAGTGCAGCCAGAGTGGCAGAATAGCAGGTTGGCCAAGTCACAGGGTAGACAGACAGCAGAGCACTGGGTTCGTGTGCAGGTGGTGGGTGAGTGTAAAGCAGCAGGCAAGAACAAGGACAGATAAATGAGATGTGTGATCGTGATCTCTGGAGGCAGACTGATACCAAGCAGGGCTGTGATAGGAATTATCAGTGCAGTGCAAGTCCCACTCTGTTCTTGCACAGGACAGGAGGGTGAAAAGGGGAGGGGATTCATGGCTACCCTGCGGTGAAAATCTGCCCATAAAGCACCAAGAGCCTTTTATCAATGTACTACAGAGGCTTTACTGCAGCAGCCAAGTTTTCCTGTGGCACTCAAAACCCAGAGATGAACGGGAACTTTTCTGGAAGGTGCACACAAGGTAATAAAGAGAAAAAGGCAAGATAGCAGAGAAATCTGGATGACCTGCATAGCTGCAAGAGATCTGGGAGGGAAGATATGACATGAATTCTGTAATTTCAGAACTCTCAGCAGAATGTGAATTCTAACGCAATAATTGTCATTTTCTGACTCGTTAGTCCAGAAACTTTTATATAACCATACTTTTATATAAACAACCAGAAGCCTGTCGATTCGTAGAATCCAATGGCCTTGACAGAAAACCTTTTTGTTTCACAACCTCCTCCTCCTCCAAACTCCTCAGCCTGTGCCTGGTGCTTATAACCTGATGCTGCAATCCCAGAGAACCCAGTGAGTTTCTCCACTTGCCTGGCTGAGGCTGTCTCGGGAACGCAGTGCTCAGCCCCGAGAGGAGCAGGCTGGAGAACACGGGCCTGGTGCTTGAAAAGGAATGGAAAAGCGACTCCGGGGAAGGGAGATCGGAAGTAGCAGCGTTCCTTCTCCCTCCAGAGGCCGGGGATGCTGCGCTCCCCCGGGGTACATTCCCCAGCGCCGTTTGAGGCTGCTCAGCTCCATAAATGCCATTTGCATGGGGATAGGATGTAACAAGAGCTGTAAATCACTGACGGAGGAGTGAACTCCTCAGGGGCAGACACGGCGGAGCCGAGCCTCCGAGAGCTGGGGCAATGTGTGAACGATATCTTTTGTTGGGGAGGAGGTCTGATAGCAATTAGATGATACTTATCTGGCCCTTTGATGTGTATTTACACAAACAACGTTTTCCTCCGGGAGTTGCGCTATAAAGGAGAGGCCCGTGCTCCCCGGCACCCTCCTTCCCGGCATCTCCGAAACAAGGCACGATGACTAAGGCCCCTTTCTCCGTGGAATGGTTGTCCCAGAGCAGCCAAACTCTCAAGAGCCCCAGCGAGGGCTCCCCACACCGAGCATCGTCCGCGGGCCACCGGCCCGGCCCTGGCTCCAGCCTCGGCCAGAGCGAGCGGAGCCCGGAGCAGCCGGCGGGCCCGCGGCACGGGGACGGGACAGGCGGCCGGAGCAGGGAGAGCGCAGGTACCGCGGGACAGCCCGGGGCTCCCGGGCGGGGGGCGGCGGGTCTGGGACACCCCCGGGCCTTCCCGGGAAGGCGCCACTGCGCGGTGGCTGCTCGGGGACGGAGGGCGCGGCGGTTCCCCACGCGGTGCCCGGGCCTGGCTGACCCTTTGCTGCTCCTCGTCCCTGTGCCCAGGAGCAGGCGGGAGGCCGTCGGGAGCGGTGCCGGAAGAGGGTCCCGAGTGCCCGGGCCCTGAGGAGCCGTGCGGCCGCGGCGGGCGGCGGCTGCGCACGGCGTTCAGCGCGGAGCAGATCAGCACCCTGGAGAGCTCCTTCCAGCGGCAGCAGTACCTGGGCGCCGCCGAGCGCCGGCAGCTGGCGGGCAGGATGCGCCTCTCCGAGGTGCAGGTGAGCTGGGGCGCTGGCGGCGGCGCGGGCTCGGTGAATGGCCACGGCACGGCTCCAAATGACGAGATAATCAAGCCTGGGTGGCGTTGTAACCTCGTCTTTTCTCCTTCCCCTTCTCCTTCTACCCTTCCCCCAGATCAAGACCTGGTTTCAGAACCGCCGGATGAAGCTCAAGCGGCAGCTGCAGGAGCTGAGGACGGAGCCCTTCTGCAACCCCGCTCTCCCTTACGGACCTCAGGGCGCCGTGGTGCCCCTGCCGCTCACGTACGTGGCCCGGCCACCACCTCTGCCCCGGCAAGGAGCTGCCTCTGAGAGCTTCCCTTTGGCGGCCCTGCCCGCGCCCGCCCTGGACCTCAGCAGCGCCTGCAGAGCGCAGCCAGTTGGCTTTTGGGCAGCACCCTGCTTCGTGGGGTACCGGGACCCCAGGGCCTTCCTTCTGGGCGTCTGACCCTCTGATACCAACTAGGACTAAAGAGGATTTGCACTACTGACAGATACCTGGGCTGCCCTCGTCCGTAACTGCTTGGTGGACTTCTGATGTGGCACCGATCTCAACATTTTCAAAGACATGCTGGACAATCTGAATCATGGACTTCAGGCCCTTGCATTTATAGGCAACTGTAAAATGTAAAATAGATACGGGGTGGGGCGAACAATAATATAAATGGAATCTTTTAATAAACCTAATTTTTTTCCAGCTTTCATGTGAGTTCCTTTGTCAAGGATTGTAGAGGTATTCATCCTGCCCCAAAAGAAGCTCCTCTTCACTTTAGGAAGCATAGACTCCTTCCTATCTAGATTTGTTCTGCCCCACCTGCAATTTATTCTGCCGCTGAATGCAAAAAAACATGAATTTCCTTCTGTCTTCTAAAGCAGGTATCCAACCCTGTCATGGAACTATGGTTTTAGCCAAATATGTGGATACACCTGTTACTTAATACTGTGCTTGCTATAGTAGCAGAACTTTAAGATGTAAAAATGCTTTTAAGATGCTTTTAAGATTTAAAAAATTACTTTCTAAATAAGTATATTATATCTTCACGATTTTATGAGCTGCCTCAGTAGATTAGTAAAAACCTCTTACCTAAACAGATCCTGGAAAGGATCTTGAAATTTCTTATCTACAAAACTACCTGGTCATCTTACATGCAGTTATCAGGGTACAAGGGCGATGATCAAAAGAATTTTAACATTCCAAAGCTGGATTTCCGTAAGTGGCAGTTCCTTACCACTGTGCTATGCACTTTTAAAATTTGGATAATGAGCTAGTAAACTCATGATCAAAATGGCCTGATTTCAGGCCAGGAAAAGAGCTCTGAGAAATGATCTTTGACTGTAAGTTAACATAAATCTTTCAAAGTCAATTGTCGACTAACATAAAAAGAGCAATAAAAATTTCCATGACTTTAGAGGTGATCTGGGGGGTAACTAAGATATTTCCGGCACACTGGTAATTTAAACTCCTGTAATGAATGGTCTGAGGGTTCTCTGTCAGCCTCCTTGAGTATCTTTCTTATACAAAGGCCAATCTCCCACTCGAGTACCCTTGCCTGGAGAAAAACAACATTATGTGCTGCTGTGGGCAGTGGACTTTGCAGTCACCTCCGCAAGTCTTGATTTTTTTTGTCATCTATGCTGTATTTTTCTAGTCTTTTGAGATAATAGTATTTGTTTGCAATTGCACAAATTATGGGTCTCTAATGCAAGAGTTTCAGCTAAATTAAAAAGGGCTCAGGTGCTACCAATCTTGCTGAGATCTCAGGAACATTATACGCTTATGGATTAAGGAAATTTGTTGACATGTAAGTAAAATTCCCAGTCGATGGAGGCTTATTTCTCAAAGTAGGTATCATTAAACAGAAGTATTAATTTGAAGAAATCTCTCTGACTCTTTCAAACATCATTGGGGAACTGGGGTGTCTCCAGAAAGAGCTGCAATCGTGAATATTTTCCTCTGCTCTAAAGCAGTCATGTTTAAAATAACAAAACAGTCAAGGCCAATAAATGTGCAATTTGCCACAAAAAAAAAAAAAAAAAAAAAAAAAAAAAAGTATTAAGCATTAGACTCCATGTGGCTATTGTATTTTCAAGGGAGTAATGGTTGAAGGGTTACGTGTTCCCATTATAATCTCGTAGGGCCACAGAGGAGAGCCTCCACCACTCCTCCAAAGGCTCTGCTCAGCTCGTACGAAAGGAATAATGGTAATAATCCTTCCTGCTCTCAGAGGCCAGAGCGGCGGTATGGGAAACTGGGGGTGGAGGGACGGAGGGCTCCCTGAGGGCGCCGGGACTACCCGCAGCGTTCCGGGAGCGCCCCACCCCGGACCAAATGGGGGAGGGTGAAAGGGAAGTGGGCATGGGAAGTGCCGCAGCTGGGCCCGGGGAAAGTGAGAGACAGATGGAAAGGCTCAGAGAGAGGGAGAACAAAGTGCTCCCGCCTGCTAAGGGGAGCTGCTTCCTGGGAGGGGAACTGCGGGGATGGAGTTTGTGCAGTGGAGGAGGGTGTCATCGTCCCCTCCACCCCAGTGCTAAAAAGGGAGAGGCATGTCCCCGGGGAGAAGTGGTCTGGAGTGGCTCTGAATAAACCCTCATCCCCTGGGTCTGCCCTCCCTCCTCCCGGGCTCGTAACGCGGCCCCAGGCTGCCCTGCCCTGCCCGGCCCTGCCCGGCCCGGCCCGGCCCTGCCCGCACCGCACCCGATCTCGGCTCTGCCGCGTCCGGCGGTGCCCGGAGCGGGGCAGCAGCTTCCCCTCCGTGCAGAGGTTTAGAGCCGGGCAGAGACAGCCGGTGCTGCCGGGAGCAGCACGCAGTGCTGCCGTCCTTGCTGTGATTTAAACCCGCGGGGTTTGTGGGGACCGCGCTGGGACAAGCGGGGCTGCGAGGCCGAGCGGCGCCAGCCCCGGGCGGTCTCGGGAATGGAGCTCAGCGTGCCCGGGTGGGTGTGTGCGGCTCCCCGTGCTCTGTCTGAAGCTGGCGGGATTCGTGCCAGGGCTGAGCGCTGGTTAGCGGGCCTAACTGGGCATCCCAGCTCCGGGCGTACGAGCTGCACAGCGGTTGGCGAGGCAGAAGCCGATCTCTGTTGGAAAGGGTGCTAATGGTCACTTAACATAATGACTCCTTGGCCACAGGTATGTTCAGCAAGCACATTAAATACCTTGCCAGTGTTTTGGCAGGGCTAGCTTGCAAATACTCTTCTGTTTCCCGGTAATTGCTCAAATGAATGCGAGAGGTGATGCTCACTTGGCTGAGTCCTTATTGGTATCAGGTTCCTCCGAATGTCTACATGATCATTTCTCGCCGACCTGCAAAAATCGGCTTTTTCTAGAAGGCAACTACTACGTTCCAGTTGTCTAGAAATCTTTATGTGAAGTAATTTCATTTTTGCTAAAGCTGTCCAACTCTAGCATTAAAATATGAATGTACTTTTTTCCTTTGATCTGAGAGAAAGAAACTGGGAGTTCATGCTTTATTCCTGCTAGTTTGAATTTCTCCTTCACTGTGTTTTAGCCCTGTCAGCAGTAAAGAAGGGGCACTAGCGTCAGTGGCACCTTCACGGTACCAGCCCCTCGCGGGGGATGGGAGCGCTCCGGCTCCGGCACCGCACGGCCCCGCAGCCGAGCCGCGGGCAGCGCGGCGGGGAGCGCCCGCCCTCGTGCCTTCAATCGCACCGCAATAACCCAGCACCGGAACGCTCTCCGGCAGCACAAAGCCGTGTGGGCAAGTGAGCTACAAACGGGAAGAAGGGGAGAAAAAAAGAGAATTAAAAAAAAAAAGGCCGATTAGCTGGGGAGGAGTAGTTTAATGCTCGTGGGGTGAAATTGTCGGAACCCCCCCCGCCCGGCGGCTCTCGAGGAAGAGGCTGTATAATCTGGAAACTGGGCTCCCCGGGGAGGAGAAGGGGATGGGAGGGGACAATTGCCAGAGCGCTAACTTCAAAGACCTTCTCCCCTGCCGTGCGTGCGCGGAGGGGGAGAAACCTGATTGAATTAACACCGCAGGGCGGGGGAGCCGCCAGCAACCGCGCTCGGATTCTCCCGTCCCAATTTGGCTAAAGCAGCCATCAGGGGACTGGGAATAGGATCGGGGTGTATCACCCCCCTGCAGCTCCTAGACATGGTGGAGCCACTCCAGGGACCTCTTTACAAACTAGGTGAAGTTATTCGGCGTTGTGTGCTAATCGAGAGAGATCTCGCACTGTCAGGCCATTACATCTAATTGCTGCCCATTATCTCTTCCTTTGATTCTCAATTAGATGACAATTAACTTGATAAATCCCACCGAAGTGGAGAGGGGAAAAAAGAGGAGAGACTTCTTGGTCTCGACATGTTCCTTGTGTAGATTTTACTACTCTTCCTTTATATTTTTGTCTTAAACTCCTAGGCTTCAACCTAGTGTTATCTTCTAATAGTACCTAGTAGGGAACTAATCCCAGTGTCTCTTCCGTATTAAGGTAGGCTAAGCGCTTTAATTCTTATTTCAGCTCTTAGTTATTCTGCCTGGGCAATTTCTGAACAACTGTGGAGGTGTCACAAGTCCTCAGGCACTGGGGCGATGGCGCCCATAGAAATTCAAGTGCTAGTTTGTTTCGAACTAGCTTGTACTTATCTAGATGTTTTGTCCATTAGTTCTGCAAAGTACACAGAAATATTTCCCCGATAAATCGTTTTTCATGCAAAGTGCGTGTTTGCTCCCGCAGTGGCTGAATGGGGATATCTGGGCTTGCAGCGTGAGCCGGGAGGGAAGAGGGTGAAGCGCTGCCGGCTGAGTCAGTAGCATTTGTCATTTATTGTGTGTTAGCCCGTATTGTTCCCGTGGGCAAAGGAGCGGCGGGGTGATGGCACTGTTAGTGTTCACGGGTACTTCAAACAGAAAAGCATCTATTCCCAAACAATCGATCTCGTTGATGCCTAATTGACTATCTAATAGCACCTATCAGGACATCAAAGGAGACGCTGAATAACCAAGTTAGCATTTCCAAAGGGGAGCAGTGGAGGGTACAAACAGCCATCAGCTGTCCCACCGGCCAGGAGCCCAGCCCGGGCCCTGCGGCTGCCTGTGGGCCTGCGACTACTGGGGCCCTTCTGAAGCAGAGCAAACTGTCCTGTCCTGCCTGCACTTTCAGCCGTGTTAAAACCCCGTTCCTTAAAATGAGTTTACTTACCTCAGAAGGGATGCTCCACTTCCCCAGGCTCTCTCCTCCTGCCCATTTGTACAGCTAACCATGGTGGGTTTTTTTTGTTTTTTTTTTTGTGGTGTTCCAATGTTGGAGTCTTTTTGGTTTGGATTTGTTGGCTTTTTCACTTTCTCATAGTGGAGTGGATGGCATTGCACCCCCTATCATCTCCACTCCTCCAATTTTGTCAATAATATATTGGGAAATCTGTGCTTTTCATAAATATAATTAGGATCTAGCTATGATGGAGCCATTATCCCAGATCTGGTGGCCTAGTACATCAACTCTCAATCTATGACAAATGCCATGATAGTTTGTTCTGTATATTGTTTAGGGGTTTTTGTTTGGGCTTGTTTTTTTTTTTTTTTTCATGGTTACTTACAGACATGGCTAGACGGTAGAAAGTTTGCAACTTCAAGATTTGCCCAACTATCCTAGCAATTATTCCCCTTGAGAAGGGCTATTTTTCTGTTGGCAAAATATGTCCACTTTTTCTTTATGTTTTCTTGTAAAATCAATGTGATGGTCTGCTGAAGGTGGCCTTGGCACACCAACAGCATTCCTGGGCAACAAAAGTGCTTCAGCATCTGGCAAAGGATGAGTAACTAGTGTCTTGCAGCCTGAACGATGGGCTGGACCTTCCTCAGGCAATACCTTCACGCTGTAGAGCTGCTCCAGTCCTGCCTGTTCCCATGGGTTTACATGCCATGTGTGCACAAAGCCCCACATGAAATATTCCCAGGCATACCAGTGAGAGGAATCTACCATTTGTCCTTAGAAGTCTTGTCGAGCTCACATGGGAAGAGCACTCTGTCCTGACAGCCCTTTCTGCAGTTATCACATCCTGGCACGAACCTCTGCACTGACATTCAGGATATCATACCAAGTTACAAGAGTGCATAAGATTTCAGTACATTTCTTGAAAGCAGCAAGTGTGTTTCTTATGGTTGTAAGGCTTACATACAAAGGGAGAGGAATAAATATTTTGAGATGTGATTTGTAGAAATGGGTCCACTATGTTCTTAATATAACACATGTAAGAAAAATCTACCCATTTTTCAGTATTATACAATATCTGAAGTTCTGAGTATATGGAATTCTCTAGGAAAATACATAATTTTCCCTGAGAATTTAGATTTTTTTTCACCATGCATATATATAAGATCAATTGAATGCTGTAAAAATTTCACATTATAGGAAAGAATTGAATGGAAGTAAATTTGTGTCTCATATGAGTCCCATACTACTGCTCAGTGAGGGGAAGATTTAACTGCAGATGCAGCACCTCTGTCCACCCAGGGTCATTAAAGTTTTCAAGTTTCTCAAGCTGCCACCTCTTTCTAAGGGGAACTACAATAGCCACATAACACCTTCCACACTTTTCCCATCTGTTCCAGGGTTTTGTGGTCCACAGATGCAGCTACTTTCATCTGGAGTTGGGGGGATCCTGGTGTTTGGTTTAAATATCCCACTAAATAGGCAATTCAGATTGGCGTAGAATTTTAAAAAAATCAGTTTCGTTGACTTTCAGCAAACTGTGTGACATGTCAGCTGCTTCCCTGCATTCCCAGCCAAAGGAGAGGGAGGAAATGGCAGCAGCTCTTCAGGGTTAATAATAGTTGCCTTCTATAAGACACACGTAATGTATCAGTGCAAATGTTGGTCTCTTTGGGCACAGCACTGCATGGTCCTCTCGTGTCTGGTTCAATTTTGGCAGCTGGGGATGAAGTGTCTCTCCTAGAGGGCAGTCCCTGGGTGTTTCTGTGTGCTCGGGTGAGGGGCCTGCAGGGCATGGGGGACCCAAGGCTGCCTGGCTTGGCACAGATTTCTTCTGCTGGAGAAACGGTGGGGGAGGCTGCCCTGCTGGAAGCAGAGTTCGTCCTGCTTGCTGGGTAGCATGTGCTCTGTTTAGGAGCTCCTGAATACCAGTGGTTTCCATGTATTGTGTCTAAACTTATTTCTGGTGAGGTAGTCAAGCTCTGCAGATAGCACTCACTGCTTTACCAAGGACAACTTGCTGTGCGTGAGTTTCTATGTGGTAGAACATGGGTTTTTCTGCTTGGATTTGTCCACATATGAGGTTATTCAGAAACTGCTGCTCTGAAATAAGATCGGAGATAAGAAAGTGATGTGTTTGCTTCAGAAAAAGAGGGACCAAACATGAGTGGAATAGTTAAGGAATAGTTATTAAATCCTGAAGTTATTAAAATTAATGTGCAGGCTCTTAGTTCATTTGGGGATCAAAACCTATCCCTGCTTGACCGCAATGTGTCTGGGATTTAAAGGTTCGCGTTACAGTGGTTTTGGCTGTGTTAGTGGCACTCACAGGTGTGCGGTTCTGATTCAGGGTGGGATCCAGCTGTGTTCAACTGCTTGGATATTTGCACTGGCTTGTGCATATCAGACGAAATGACAGTCTTGTGCCAGCAGTAAGTGAAACTCCTTTAGTGGCTGTGTCCAGCACCCCTCAAAGAGCAGGGCGATCTGTCTGTCGGGGCTGTGCCGAGGCAACAACAGCCTTTCCCATCCCTGCCCGGAGGGGATGGTGTTGCAAGCAAAGCTTCAGAAGGCATCCAGCTCTTGGGCTCCGTGGGCTTGGTAAGGTGTTTGCATTGCTCGGGTGCCTGGGCTTTATCCCTCCCCCGGGGACAGTGTAGGGATAAGCCGACTTTGTGGGATGGGAGGGGTCGATAACCCTCTACACATTCCCGCGGCCACGGAGTTACGGGAACACCTGAGATAATGAAAATTAATAGCACGAATATGAGGGGTTTTTCCAAATTATTTTCATAATAAACTGGGGAGGTTATTTAGTTGGGGTTTGGTTGACTTTTTTTCCTTCTCACACTGTCCGTGTGTGTGGGAACCAAATTATTGCTGTGTTTTAGAAAGAAACAAACTACTTCCCTGTTAGACCCAGGTTTATGGTGTCCACTTCTTCCGGTGATGCATCCGAGCAGGAACTCTGAGGATTTTTGGAATCGTCATTGAAATTGAGGTCCTGTCAGTGCATTTACCCAGTTAGAGGGATTGGCGCTCGTTTCCATTCTCCTTTAAGAGAGGGTTAGAATGCGAGTAATTCAAGTAGCGCTCGTGCTCGGTGTGGTATTTTTTACTGGTGTGACCAAAACCCCGGTGAAGCTGAACAAAAGAAGAACCTGGAGACAGGCTGAGCTGCCGAGATGCCCCTTTCCTCCAGCCCAGAGGTGCTGGGAGGTGTCTTGGTATTCTCCCTGCATTACAAGGGCACCGTCCTTCGCGGGAAGCGGCATATGGATTGGGGTGGTATGAAGCTGATGAGGTGCGAGCTCCGCTGCTCGCTCAGCGCTTTGATCACTAAACGATTGGGGAGATGGGCTGCGTTTTCTGGCTAGACAGACGGCGCCAAGTTCAAGCTGAGAGGGCCAGAGGCTCTGCTCACCCCCAGCCTGGCTCTGGCCCGGGGAGTGAGGGTTGAGCCCCGTGGATAGGGACTTCTTGACATTGGCCCCCCACGGCTTTTCCCTGGGAGGGAAAAGGACGGCGGGACTGGCAGGTTCTACCCGAGGTTCCTTATCCCTCAGCCCTGCCCCGGCCCCGTGGGTGGGGGTCTCGGGGCTGGTTTCGGGCATGTGTGCAGTGTGGGACCCCGCGACTGAAAAGGGAGCGGTAAAGCCGCGCGGGGTCTTTAGACACCCGTTTGCGGGGCTGGGGCTGCCATGCCCTGCCTTCCAGGGGAGAGGGGCAGCTTTGCACTTCAAGGGGGTCTCCCCGGCCCCTCAGACACGCTGGAGCCAAGGGCTGTAGACATTTGCCAGACGTGTGAACTTTCCTCCTCGCTGGTAGCTGTTATCTCTGCCCGATTCCCACTTTGATGTGTGTTCGCACTTACAAACGACCCCTCCCGGCACGGAGCGCCCATATAAGCGCGGGCCGCGGCCGTGGATCGCCCAGCCCCTCTCAGCCATGGATCAGGTGAACCAGACCCAGACCCCTTCGGCAGAGACCAAGCCCAATGGGGTCAGGCCCCACATCTGCTGCGCGCCCCCGCCCCGCGCCCCCAGCTCGCTGGGCAGCCCCACCCTGCTGGTCAGAGCCAAACCCCGACGGAGCAGCCCCCAGCCGGGCCAGCCCGCCGACAGCGAGCCCTGCGCGGCGGAGCCGAGCCGAGCCGATCCCCGGGACATCACCGAGCCCTGCCCGTCGGACACAGGTGGGTGAGGAGGAGAGCGGGGGGGAGGCCGAGAGAAGAGGGAAGCGGGCTGGGAACGCGCCGGGATCCAGGCTCCCCCCGGTGCAACGGCCTGGCAGGGCTGAGGGGCGGCGGAGGCACTGCCCCAGTCGGGCAGAGGCTTCACCGCCGCTCCTCCTCCTCCTCCCTGCAGCCCCGGACGGCGGCTGGCTCAGCGCCGACGAGTCCTCGGGCTACGAGAGCGAGAGCGCGGAGCGCGGCGGGGCCGCGGCGGCGGGCGGGAGGCGCGGGCGGCAGCGGCGGGCGCGCACCGCCTTCACCTCGGAGCAGGTCTGCCGCCTGGAGAAAACCTTCCAGAGACAGAAGTACCTGGGCGCCACGGAGCGGAGGAAGCTGGCGGCTGCCTTGCAGCTCTCGGAGATCCAGGTTAGTCCCGCAGGAAGCGGATCCTTCCCCGTCCCGTTTGGAAGGAGCAGCCAGGGTCGGTTCCACATCTGTCTTTTCTGCCATGAACAGACTCTTCAGTGTAGTAGGGGCTGTGAGATCCCTCGGGGATTAACGAGTTAGCACTCTGGGAAATTTGCGGCACTTTCTTCGGGAAGCCATCAAGGTTTTTTCATTTCTTAGTGAGATAAACTGTCCTGGATATACGGCGATCTGGGTGTAGTCCATGCAGAGCTCAAAACTGGTCTGAAAGACTTAAATTGATTATTGCAAAATCCCTGAACGCAGCTGCTCTCTCCTCTACTTCCTGCACATCCTCTGCTTTTTGCTAAGTAGGGCAAAAGCATCAGTCCCTCTGTGTCAATTCCATCTGAAGCAAAATGGCGAAAGCAGCTGACATACGGTTGTTCATAGTTTGCACATTATCCTTAGGCAAATCCCCGATTTGTCTCCTGCATCTCCCCCCCTTCATTTTGTTGCCTAGATTAAAACCTGGTTTCAGAACCGGAGGATGAAACTGAAGAGACAGATACAGGACCACCAGCACAGCCTCGTGTCCCCTGTTCCGTTCCACAGCTACGCCCCGGGGACCTCACCGGCTCTGTTTCAGGATGGTCTCCACTACCCCTTTGCTGCCCAGCACCAGAGACTCCTGCCTTTCACCCCGATGCCTGCTGTACAGTTCAGCTTCTCCTTTCCCAGATATGACGCATCGCAAAGCACCTACCACTTTATGGCAAACGAACTGCCCTACTACCATCAACACCTTCTGGCTCATCCTTCTTTCCATCCGGTTATTCAGAACAAAATGGACAGGCAATGCCACCCAGTATATGCATTATAGTGATAAAGCAGTGTTTTATACTGTAATATATTTCATGCTCAGAATCTCTTGCCTGATTTGAAAGAATGTGTTTCTTAAGGTAAATGTGAACGTTAATAATTTTATATTTGATAATTAATATTAAAAATTATTCAGTCTAAAATATCATGTAGGTGGTTTTCATTGTTTCCCCCACTTTTTTCATAAATGTGTGTTTATAGATATTAATAAATTTTAAACAGGGTTATATGTGTCTATGCAAACTGCAATGGTACCTTGTCCTCCTGTGTAAAGGTAATGGATTTAATGGTTAAATACATTTTGTCTGACTTTCCTACTGTCCCACCGAGATTGTCTGTCTGTAGTTGAGTGGTAGCCTGGACAGAGGCAACTGCACCCAGTTGCCCTACACTGTGCTTTGAAGTACATCCTTCCGAGGAAGGATAAGCTGTCAGTGAGTTTCTCTTCTGGATATAAATCAAATATTATAAGTTCAGTCCCATCTTCCATGTGAAGGCAGTAGAGATAATACTATTTATTAAGCCAGCATGTCTTTAAACAGGAATTAACAGATCAGGCCTTCATTATGGAATTTTAAAGTTTTACAATTGCCAAAGCAAACGCAAAAAAAATGTGGGCATAATTGTGTCTGGTTCAAAGCCGTATCATCTGATGAGGATTGTAACCTGAAACTTTGGCCTTTGTCTCACCACTAGAAAACAATTATAATTGCGTACTTGGCAGTTTGCACTTCTTTAAGCAATTTGATCTATTTCCTCTAAACATATAAAGTTTTGTTTTAGCAATCCTGAAATGTGTTGGGTTTTTTTAGTTCCTCCTGGGAGTGGTGTTCGCTCCTAAAAGCGCTTACTTAACACTTATTTCTTAGTCTAGATTTTAATGAAGTTTCGTTAATTCACCTGTAAGACCTTTTAAATACATGACTTGATTGTTGCATTGTAGTCTAAATTTTCACCCTCCGCCCTCTAATTCAGTGAGTCGTCAAGAGTTTCGATGTAATAGCCTAGGGGCTTCTCACTTGTGAAAAAAAATTCTTGGAAGGGGTAAAGGGAATTTTCTGTGAAGTGTGTTCAAAGTGACCTAGAAATGCACAGATCGTCCCTTCAGCTGCCGGGCTGTGTCACGGATCGGTGCTGCCCTGGCGAGGCTCAGAGAAGGGGTGTGGTGGGGGAAATTCCTTCGAGTGTCTCCCAGCTTCCCCTCTTCCCTTTTGTCTACCAAACGCGATGGAGGGTGGTGCTGGGGGGAGGGTACACGGACATGGACGGTGGAGGGAGGAGAACAGAGAGGGAATGCGTGGCACAAAGCTGTAGCAGGTCCCATTTTTTTGCCTTGTGAGCAGAGGGAGGGAGGGTTTGGGTCTCTTTCTTGGTGGTGGTGGGGTTTTTTGTTTTGTTTTGTGTTAATTTTTTCTCTCTTTACAGCTGCAAAGTAGTCTAACCATCATCTAGCAAGCAAGATAGATTGGTCTGGATTGGGGAAGGAGATGTAGTCACACCTGCTGCAGCTGCTTCATACTGATGTAAGGTCTCTGGTTTCCCATTGTCTAAAGGCTTGACTTTACCACTTTCCACAAAACTTGCTTTGTGATTTTAGGAACAGCCCTGAGTGTTCCTAAGATCAAGGCTTAAATTATACTGCAGTTTTAAAATTAGGGAAGCTATCAAGTTACAGCGGCGACTTTTGGAAGTAAAAAGTGAAGTATTTTCTTTTTGAGTGTCCCAGGAGACCTAAATTGGTGAACAACTCGTTTTCATAAGCAGATTTTAATTGCAAGTATGCTTGACATTGGCATCAACATACATGCTTGCCTGTTAATTCCTTAGCTTTATCTCTCTTTTGCATAAATGCAACATGTCCATCAAAAAACAGGTGAGACCACTTGAAGAATGGTGCAGAATATACAGATAAAAGAGAATACTGGGCAACTTCTTCGGTTTTGTTCATGGCGTTTTTACCTTTGCTTAACATTTTAGTTTAAATGAGCTTGGCTGTAGCTCACAAATGTTTCCTTAAAAACCCCCACTCAGGTAGAATGGACAAAGTTTTTAACACCATTGCCATAGTTACTACATAAATTTCAGTGTATACAGTACTCCACTTTTTTAGTGGATATCCCCACCTGATTATAGGTTATTTTCTGAAAACTTTTAGATAGGAAAATTTAGATAGAAATTTCTATACAGCGTGGTGACATCTGTAGGAAGAAGGAGATTTCATGTCCTCCTCCACTTCCACTCTCAGTATCACTTCTTTAATATGGGTAAATTATTTTCTCCTCTAATCAAACTTTTTAATATAAAGAAAATAATTCAAAGGATCTTTTGTTTATTTAATATAACAAAATAAGTTAAATAGTTACTCCTAGAGATATTTGGCACTTTTTTGAGATTACAGATAATCGTTGACATTTTTAACAGGAAGGAAGATCTGGTTGGAACATCAGTCTTTTATGTTCAGTGGTTAGAGTCACTGCTGGAAACACAGAAGAGTAACAAGATAATCCTGGCCCAGGAGGCAGTAGTAAAGCTGGACTTGGCAATACTGTCTGAAGAGACTGAGCTGGAACAAAAGGTAACAACAAGGCAGGGTTTGGCACAGCTGGGTGAAGGGAAGCAGCAGAGGGAGCAGAGACACTGACATCCACCCCATGAGGATAGCTGGATGTACCCATGTCAGGGTAAGAATGATAGGGCCAAAACAAGCCCGAGAAAAGAGCTTCAATCCTGGCATCTTGAGTCTGGCGTTTGAACTTCATACGACGATTCTGAAACCAGGTTTTTATCTGAGGATAGGAAAAAAAAGAGTCAAGCACCAAACCCGTTAGGCCTTTTCCATATAGTTATACACCCTGAAGGCAGACTTACTGTCAAAGTATACTACAGAATGCATTAACAGTAAAGGTGTAGCCAACTAATAACGTTGGCATATATTTAATGCAGAGTAATTGTCTTGGCATGATGATGAATTGAACCGTGAACACTCCACGATGCATGGCAAGCCAATACTCAGATATGGGCCAGGGCTGTAACACAAGACTTGTGCAGTGGGGATGAAAAAGCTGGGTAGGGGTGGTTCTATTCAGAAGTCCTGCAATGTCGCTGTCAAATAGATACACAACCGTAAGAAATAATTAGCCTGTAAACTGAGGTTCTGGAGATCACAAAAGTACTTTTACCCCCAGTGAAGTGTCAGCTTTAGAACTTGCATTCACCATTTTCCATCTGCCCCTTGTCCCTGGAGCACTCGGAGCTGAGCCGGGCGCAGCCGTGCCGGGCGAGGCAGGGCTCTCAGTTTGCTCAAGCCCCGTTTGCAGCCAGCCGGACGACGCTGACGGGCGGCTCGGACCGCCGCACCTGCGGGAGCTGTCACTGTCACTACCCCGACCCCCGGTGACCGTGAGGTGCCTCCCACCCCCGGGGGCCCGTGTCCCGCTCGGGCGGAGGGCGAGGCCGCGCTCACCTGGCTCTGGGAGAGGTTCAGCACGGCGGCCAAGCGCCGCTTCTCGCCGGCGCCGATGTAGCGCTGCTCGCGGAAGCTGCGCTCCAGCTCCTGCAGCTGCGCGGCCGAGAACTTGGTGCGGGCCCGCCCGGGCACGGCGCTCGCCGGCACCGCTCCGTGCCCGGGGCGCTCCGCGGCCTCCCGCTCCCGGGGCGAGTCTGCGGGGACAGATGGGCGCGTCTGAAGGGGGGACCCTTCGGGGGACCCTTCCCTCGGCGGGCCACGGGCCCCGCGGGCGGTGACACGGTGGCGGCCGCGCC
>JAYDZK010000271.1:19259660-19281422 GCA_034509185.1 Euphonia xanthogaster | reverse complement strand
ATCTGGGCACGGCCGGGACTCACCGGGAAGCTCCCGGGCTCCGCCGCGGCTGCTCTGGGCCAGCCACTCCACCGAGAAGGGCCCCTTCTCCATGTCCCCAGCCCGGCCGGCCCTCGCTGGAGCCGCCCCGGACGCCGGGGCAAACATTTAAAGCGCCGTCCCCGGCGTGGTTTGAAAAGGCCCAAAGCATCAAATGAGGCCGGGGACAAAGGACCTCATTGAGAGGCGCTTTAATCTCCCCTTTCAGGTGATTGTTACATCCGCCTAATCTCCGAGCGCAGTAGTTTGCAGAACTCAAGGCTGCCTGACCTGGCGCCAAGTTCAGCGCGGAGTCGTCTCACCACGTAGGTGCTGGGAATTGCATCACGGCCTGGATTTCTTCTCGCTGCCCGAGCTGCCCTCGTCCCCCGTGATTTCCAGTCTTTATCTTCTGCTATGGAGGACGAGGATTCAGAAGGGACTGATAACAAAGAAGGACAGGGAGAAGCCTCTTTTATGAGTCTTATACCCAATTTTTGCCACCCTCATACCTGTTTGATGCAAGGCTTGAAAGAATCCTCTTGCATATCATAAGCAAAGGAAGTAGGGACGTGAGGTAGGAACAACTAGTCCTCGTCAGATAGAAATCTTGAAGAAATCTAGAAGAAACACTGATATAGTATCTTATCAATATGCCTGTGAGCAGCTCAGTGCTCTATACTAAGTCTGGGTGGGTAGAGGTTGAGTTTGGAGTTACTTGGAAAGTGCGGGGTTAACTATTTTCTGGTGCTGTCCATGAGGCAGAGTGCTGCAGTCAGGACTCTCATCTTCCTCTGAAGTCTTAGACTTGTTGACTTCGGTTTATGTAGAATCAGAGATTTTAAGAAGTCTTCAGGGAGAGAATGGTTGAAACTGGAGGACGGACATTTGCATAGCAATTTGTTAGGTCATTTTCAGAAAAAAGGTGGGAAGTTTTGAATAATTTGAGTTCATGCTTATGAGTTTATTTAAGAATAAGATTAAGCAATGAGCAGTTATGTGTCAGGACGTTGGACAGGACAGGAAACAATGAGAAAATTACTAGTTCGCTTGAATTTATCTGTTCATGTCTTAAAACGCCATCTCCTTTCCCTGCATCCCAAGAAAGAAATGTGTGCATTTCAAAGTACAGAGTTCTGATGTTCTTATGAAGTAGATCAAAGAAGAGGAGTGCAAGCTCTGTTCAGAGGCAGTCTGTTCAAGGATGATTCAGACAAGGGTGAGAAAAGAACCACTTTTACGGTCTGAAGTGGGCCTGGGATGGCACAGTCCTTACCCTCTGCAAACACGGGCTGACACATTTACAGGTTGTTTCAGTAAACAGTCACCGCTGCTTGAGTTTATACAGTCAGAGATAATGAAGCAGCTTCCACGCGGAGCGGAACATGTTTGAGACAACGTGCTAATTCTGAAACTTCAAAGAAATTCATGTCACCTTTTACCAAGGGTGATGCGTTTATAGTGAGATGGCATAAGTGAGATAATGCTACACTCGCAGCTCTCTCTCTTAGGTTTCCTATATTTCTCAGGATTATTCTTTTTTGCCATAAAATGCAATGTAATTTTGTTAACTATGCTGAAGCATGACACACGTTAGAAATTTTTACACTCTGATTTTGAATATTCATATATATATTCATCTGCTTTTATAAAGTTTTTTGCTCTTCTTGTAGTAAAAAGAAAAAAAACCCCATCATCTCCTGAATATCTACCTGAGCAGTCTGGTTTTGTTTGGTTTGGTTTGTTGGTTTTGTTGTTTTTTTTTGTTTTTTTTTTTTTTAATGAACATTACACTTTCAGTGGGTGACTACGTACGCTTCCAGGTAAAGCAACGACTTGGCTGACCTGACACTTAGTTTTAAAGAAAAGCTCTTCTGACTAAGCTAACAGAGACGGTGGTTGCATTGTCTTCATGTGCTTCTGATTCTACCCACAGCAATTTGCAACTCTTGAAAGCAATTAAGATGCAAGTTGAAAGTTACAGCTTTTCTTTTTAGTAAAAACCAATCCAAACTCACCAGCACCACCGCCCACCCTCCTCTTAGTTTCCATTAGGTTATAGTAAAAATTACTGGGAAATGATTCAGTGTTCAGGACGATTTGTCTGAAAAGGACCGTCCAAATAATGGACCATTATTTTTCAGTTAGCCTGTTTCCTAGTCCTATAACCCTGCAAATTTATCCTGGAGAAAGTAAAGTTTGGTCTGGAAAAATTATTAAGTACTATACAGTCTCTAAGGCAATCATTGTAATTTGAGTGTTAAGGTAACATCTAACCAGAAGGATTAGCAAGATATGGTTCCTTTGTTATATTAATGTTTCTCGTTGTCGATTATTATTGCGCTTATTTTAAGGGATGAACAAATGTCTTGAAACAATTAAGTCTTTGCCACTATGATTGCAGTTTTAAATTTGTATTTTAGTGTTAATAAAACCTGTCGATTTGTGGGTACTTTGGTTTTTTATCCTGCAATCATCGATCATGTCATTATCTGACTATACTGTAATAATCGAGTGCACAATTTCAGGAGAAAAGCCCTAATTTCCAAAGACACAGGAAGCTAATACAATATTTTATTTACTTCTAAGGAGATCAGTCTTTCAGACTATGCTTTAGATTGTGAGGCTTCCTTCCTCCTTTTTTCATGCAGAAAACCATGTACAGACATAAAATGAAAGTGACTCTGGTGTCTGTTTAGACACTGTCTCTTTTATTGTAAACAGAAGTAGGTGATATAATGGCTAAACTGTCCTGTGCTGGCATGGGGCTGCACTAAAGAAGATGTATAGTGTTCTATTATATTAGAAAATCAATATGAATTTTATTTTGTTTTTAATGGGTTTTGATCTTGTTAGTGTGATTATTTTCCCCTGTAAGATCTTTCTGTTTCCTTTGGTTTATATTTAAAATTTAGAGACTTGGAGTGTTGTGGTGTGTGACTGATTGATTTTGGGGAGGAAGTATCCTAATTAACAACAAGTTTTATTTTTGCCAATTGTCATTTGACCTGCAATGTTAGAACTAGACAGGTAGCTCAACAAAACGAGAAGTATGAGTGGCTGTGAAGGTGATAAACACCAGCAAGAATATGCTTGAAAGACATTATTTTTTAAGTATGCTACTGTTCACGCCGTGGAGTGTTATTGTGATGATTTACATAAGATACAGATCATGGCTTGAGGCAAAGCTCCCGTTAAAAGGACTTTGATGGAGTGATTGGATGTCATAAGTGACCATCACCTGAGAGCAATCACAAGTCAAAAGGTAATTGTCGTGTGTTTCTGGTTAGCAATTAACATTTGTCAGAACCTGTGATGAAACATTGATCCCATTTTCCATTGATCATCAGCACTTTTTATGAACGCGTGGGCTATAAAATCCATGACGACACAAGCTTTGAATAGAAATGGTAAGCTGTAAGTGTAGTGGAGGTGCCAGTGGTCCGCATTTTACTGCTGCGATTTAATGACAGTTTTTCTTGACAGAGCCCTCAGTGAGAACATCTGGTGACACCTACAGCTGTGCTTTCTGTTGTCTATTTAAGTGTTCTTGAAATAACTTTATGATGTGTCTTATAGTTGTTAATGTTTTTAATCATTACATCAATTGTCAAGATAATTTCCTTCAAAGCAACAATTAATCTTCTGGTGTTGGTTTGAGCACAGAAAATATTACTGCATAGATGTAGTAGGATTTGTCAGTGTGCTAGCAATGAAAAACTCTGGAAACAGGTTACTCAGTTATTTTAATAAATGTTAAGGGCGTTCATCAGATAAAAGCGTTACAAACTGCATTAGTTTCTATCTCATACAATGGACATGCCTATCTAAATGAAACACGCTGGGTAGAACTGCCAGCTCTGCTGTTGGGAGGAATCGATTCACTCCTCCTGCCTCTGTCTTTCTGGCCATGCTTTTCCCCATAGGCTCTGAGTTTAGGTGGCCCTCTGATCTATCAGGGATTCTGTTTGGGTTTCTAAGCCAGCAGGAAACCGGGGGGAAAGAAAAAAAGAAAAGAAAATTTGGGGTTTTTTTTTACAATTTGGAGGTGTACCCACTTACTGAAAAGTTGGATGAGCTCTTTAACTTGCACAGAGCAATGCTTGAAGCAGGAGGGGGAAGAGGAAGAACCAGGATAATTCATTCAGTAGTGAGTAGATTTGTTGCTTTATATAAGCAAATTCAGGCGTCTCTACAGTCACTGGGTCAGTATAATTCCTCCCTTTCTCCCGATGGAGAAACCAAGGTAGAACAAGGTCAGAACTGGATTGATGTGCAGATGGAGACGTAACTCACTAGTAAATAAAATACTGATTTTTGAATAAGACTTCTACTTTCAGGGTTTCCTTTTTGCCACCTTTTCTAGCAGTTTGCCCTCTGCCCCAGCGCGGCTCCGGCCCGGGGTCGCTCCGTGGCCGCCTCCCGGAGGCGCCGGGCGGGGCTGGGCCGGGCTCGGTCCCCGCTCGGGCAGCGCCGCCCGCCGGGAAGAGCCGCGTGTCGCTGGGTCGGGAAGTGCTTTTCTTCCTAGAATTAGCCATAGATAATGGGCATCATCTTCTCCCCTCGCTCCCTTTAATGCTTAACAATGCTTATTTTTTAGAATTAACGTTCAAGTTCTGCTTTAATCTTAATTTAACCCCCTCGACATATTATACAGCATGGGAAAAAAAAAGGCAAGGAGATTTTGTTAAAAACTTTGACCCATCTCATGGAAAATCTGCCTCTGTTTGCTGTGTCACTAGGCTTTCCTCGTTGTAAATTTTTTTCTTTTTTTTTTTTTTCTTGCTTCACTCCATCTCCAGCTTCTTTTACCTATGGCTGTGAGGCTTTGGTCCTGCAGAGTGGAGAAGGAGTATGGGGGGGAAAAAAGTCATAGTTTATTGGACTGAAAATTCAGTCCACATTGTAAAGCATGTTTTATGAACTAGATTTAAGTTTGAATAATGCCAGTATGTTTTTACTTTTAAGCCCGTGGTAGTTTGCGTAATAGTTAGAAAAATTAGTTTTAAAAATAAATAAATAAATCCACAGCGTGGATGCGTATCAAAGCTGACTATCAATAATGGTAAAAGCTACATTTTACTGACAGGAATAAGCATTGTAACCCCAAGTTCTGAAGAGGGTTGTACTATTAAAATGAATGGCTTGCAGAAAGGGAAGAGCTCAGAAAAAAAAAAAAAACAAACAAACCCTAAAGACCCCAAATTCTTCAATCCTAGCAATATATCTTGCCTTCCAATGTGCTCCGTAAACATCCAGTCCTTCCCTTCCTTCATCTCTGCCTCTGCGATCCCTGTGTGCCCGGGTTTGCCGCTCCGTGCCCGCGGCCCGGCCGGTGTCAGCAGGGGGAGCGCTGGGGGAAAGGATCGGGGCGATGCTTCATTTTTTTTCCCAAGGTAGGTTGGTAAGTTCTCTGATCTAGTTTGAAGCCCAGACAGAGTGAAGCAAAAGTAGGGAGTCGTGAGAACTGCAGAATGAGTCATGCATGCACAATGTTTCCAAATATGAGGGCATGATTTCCGAAAAAAGACATCTTGTGTTCAATTTTTCCTGTTTCCCAGCAGTTACCTGAGCAGTGGCAAACAGGAGAATGAGCAGCAGGAGCATATTTGTGCAAAGGAACTTTGTTTAAGCTTTCCCTGCCTGTTTAACTCAGTGATATAAACTGTGATGCACTTGCTGGACAGTGCAATCCTTAATACTGATTTCCTTTGTATTACAATGTGTTTTGGGTTTTTCCAGCCCTTCATTTTACACCACTGAGTATTTACTATTCAATAACGTGACACATACCTCGTTATGTTATTTTCATTACATTGTTCCATAAGTTCATGGTATCCTGATGTTTTTAGGTGAAAAAGATATTTATAGCTAAAATTCTGTCCTTCTATTCAAACACTACAGAATGGGATCATTCTGTCCTTGCATCATAGGCTTATTGCTCCCACTTAAAATAATTATTTTTTAATGATAATTGGGGTGTATCTTGCATTATGCCAAAGAAAAAGGTGGGGGGAGGGGGGGAAGCTCTCTCCACGCACACTTTAACCCTATTTAATGCCCTCCTTTCAGCCTTGTTCAGGAAGGTGTTTAAGCATAGGGTTGTGGCTTGTGTTTGAAAGATTAGGCATGAGCTGGATAGAGGTAAAAACCCTGTAAATTATCTGTGCTTCACTGTCCCATTGCTGCCCCACCCCTCATCCAGATTTGGCAGCTCAGGTCCCAATACCTGTTCAGAGTTTTATCCTTTATCTGTCCTGTTGTTTCATCACTTCATGGATGCTTACAGAGACTGATGTTTGGAGTTTAAGAGCTATTGGAGGTTATATTATGGTCTGCCAAATTTTCATTTTGGCCATGGAAGGTGGGATCAGTAACCAGCAGTGTTAGGAGGGAGAACTAGATTTGCTCTCCTTAAGTGATTTTAAGTGCAATATGAAAACTCCAAAAAGTCCAGCAACCATAAATCATACAAAAACACAAAATCATATAAAAGAGGTGTTTGTTTATCAGTTCATGTTGTTCATTTCAGTCTTGTTGCTTGCTCCACTGCTACTGTGATTGTTATGGTTGATATTTGGCCTGCTATTGTTATAGGTTTCATCCTAATTCAAACACTTTATTTGCTGTTTTTGGTAATGGCTGAGATGACATTATTATTCCTATTAGCTTTGAATTTAAGCTGTGCTCTCTGTGCTATGAGAAAAAAAGGAATCAATTGCACTCCTGTTACTTAGGGGTCTTGGATTTGTTGTAGGCTAAGTTTTAAAAGAGATATATTAAAGGTAAAATATATACTTTTCTGGTGCAATTGCTTTTAAAATTTTTTATTAATGTGAAATTTCTGTGAAATATGAAGAACTAGGTTATATGGGGGGTTGTGTCTTGTTAAGTAATCCTTTTGTTTGTTTTTTATGTATTTTTCCACTTCTTGTGCAGTAATTCTGCGGGTTCATTTAATGACTATTAATACGTTTAATTTTTTTAAATATATATTCAAAAAAAACCTTACAAGCTCTCTTTAACACAAGCTTTGATATGAAACCGGTGAATAAAGATATGGTTGTGGATGTAAGTTTTTGAATTGATTTTTAATTTAACACTATTATATTAGAAATAGATGAAAAGTAACTTCTAAAATATTCATTTAATAATTGAATAGTGTAGCATAACAGTAACCACTGGGTAAAATGACTTGTAATGTAATGTTTTTTGCTCTTTCTGAACTCACAGCTTTATAACACTTGTTAGAAACTGTGATGCAACGTAACACAAACTTTTGGTCTGTGACTGAACCATTAGATATTTATTTGACATGCATTATGTACAGTTACATTGTCTCATAACAGCAGAACTTTCCCCCCAGAATTGATGTGACACATTGCTATTTAGAGTAAATGAAAGTAATTGGACAGAAACATTAAAATTTTTCTACTAAATGAAATGAGAAAAGAGAGCTTCTACTCCCACCTCCACAGCACCTGTGGGTGAAAGAAAAAAAAAAATTAGTATGTTTTTAATTTGATTTACTGTTAACTGATTTATACAAGAGAAGACTTTGCAATTCCACACATGCATGCATCACGTATAAGGTACTTGAGATCTTAAAGGATAAAATCCTAAGAATAATTGATACATTACAGACAACCCACTTAGGCAGCATTTGCATGGCTGGGCTTTACACATGTGAGTCAGCATTACCTGGATTCAGTGACAGTGATCCCGGCACCTGTGAGACAGGGACAAAGAGTGGCATTTTTGGCAGTTTGTGTGACTGCATTTTCATTATTTTCAACTGGATTTATGTCAATAAGGACTATAGGGGTAACTTAGCAATGCATGTGCTTTACATTAGACCAAGTGACATATTAAATAATGTAGTTGGAGAAATGCTTCAAATATTACTCTTGTAATAAATCAGGTTTTAAGAGGAAACCAGGATTTAGATGTTAGGTCAGAGTAAATAGTGGCAGTATCTTTTTTACACAAGTTTTGAGGATTAACTGGGAGTTTCATAAATTTACCTTTCATTTCTTGGCCCATCTGTTTTCTCTAAACCTTTCTGCCACTGCCTTCAGGATGCTGCCTGAGATGAGGGGTGAAGTACCTCAGTTGCCCCATTTTCCCATGCCCTATACCTCTTTAGAAGCAAGTCTCAAAGAAGTATATGCATAGGAAAAAGGAACAACGAGCCAGATCATGATCCACTCCACTTGCGGCAAGAGTAAACCTGGAATATAAAAGTATATATTAGGGAGAATAACATTTCTTTTGAACTACAAGGCTGCAAAGAACTACTGCAGACTAAAAGAGAGGTTGAAATAAGAGATAACCAACATTAGTGCATAGGATTCAACAGTATTTAGTATGTTAAAAATTAATCAGTGCATATTTTTGAAATATGTACAAGAAAGTGCCGAGTTCTCAGAAATAATGCAGACTTGATCTGAAAATTAATTACAAGTTAGTAACGATATCCCCTTTTCAGTATATTGCACAAAATTTGATGCTTTTATATTTAAGGCCTGAGAAAATACTTATTTGAATTACTGAACAAATGCAGGAGAGAAAGAAAGAAAGAAAAAGTCTATAAATGACAAAATATGGTAAGATCAGCACTACAAGCAGCAATGGGACTTACCTGGTTCGCTGTCTGATGCCTGAAGTGCAATGACTTGGTTTTCATGAGAATTTATGCTTTGCTCAAGGCCTTGAAGAAGCATGAACTATACAGTGTTACTGTTTTCTTAAGTGATAATCGCTTTGCCCCTTGCCAAGTTATTTGCTGCACCTGCACATTGGGTACACAAAAAGTGCTGCTGAAAACATGGGAAGTGCTGCTCCTAACTTGGGGGAGTGCAACAGACAACAGAAGTGATAGGAATAATTAAAGTGATGTCTTGAACTGTGTGCTGAGAATGAGAATTTATCGTCTGTGTTTTCTTTCACATACATCAATGGTGTTTGGAAAGTGTAAATCTGTGAGACGACCTTTTGTTCTCAAAGCCTGTGCTGTATTTTCAGTCTAACTCACCCCCCTTTTCCCCAGCACACTATTTTGAGAATCTCTATCAATGTCCTTCAGCTGCAAATGCAACTTTACTGGGGAGATAGCAAGGTCTGTGTACAAGGCTTTCCTCTGCTTATCCAGGCACCAGAGAGGCTCCGTGCTGGATGCCAAGGCTGGGAAACATCTTTCACCATATTTAGTCCTTTTTGCTAACAAATTTATTAACCATTTGCTTTCAAGTTGCTGTCTTTCTTTTAGGTCATTTATTACACTATAAATCTGCATTTTATCTCCCATGTAATCTGGTTTATATATTAGAAGTTACCAGCTAAAATTGTTCAAAGTAGTTCAAATTAATTCAGAGAGCAGCAATGTCACAAGCAGTCACAATACTAATTGTTACATGCTGTTGTTTATTCATAAGTTTGGACACTCCTGAAATGCACTGTGTGTTCTTTCAGTGTCAGAAAGTTTCAAAGTTTCTTTAATTTCCTAATTTTCCTTTTCTAATCTCAGGTTCAGTTCGTTCCTTTCTGTCATAAGAAACAGTACTGCATTCTGATTTGTATACAGTACCTTCAATTTAAAAAAAAACCTGGTTTTCAGTTTAGGATGAATGTTTGCCTAGGTTGATTCTTTAAGCTTTTCTTCAGGTTCTGTGCTTGTGAAACCATCCCAGATGTGATCTGAAGCAAGCACTTAGTTTTGTGATTTTCAATTCTGCTGGGCTTTCTGCCTTCAGTCAGACAGCCACATCACCTGGAAAGAGAAAAATTGTATTGCACAAAACCAGAAAGTGTTCAGAGCTGTGAACACTTTCTGTGAACACATTTCAACAGCTTTTGATGTAAGAGCTGTGCTAGGGGAATTGTCAGTTTTGGTTTTGCTGTGTGGTGTTCCAAGGGAGAGAGAAAAGGTTGTTTGGGTTTTGTTTGTGTTCCTGGGGGGTTGAACACTAAATTTCTGGATTGGCAGCTGGAATACAGATGCTCTTTAAACTCTGGTCCTGGGTTCTAAGTAGGCCATCTAATGACCATGGATGGTGGGTGAAGCTCAGGTTAGGGGCTCTATCCACAGAAAACCCCAATGAAATCTGGTGTGGGGTCTGAGGGCTCTGATAAGTGTCCTCACTGAGAGTAATAAGACTGTGCACTTATGTATGAAGGAGCAGTCTCTTGCTTTTTGTGCTTTATATTTGCTCTTATTTATTTTTGGATTTGGAAAGTAGCTGCTACAGCTGATTTGTAAAGTATCAGTCTTTCTTTAGAATACATTTATAGCTGGTTTTGATTTGGATTGCAGCATTAAATCTTTATTAAACTGTTATATTCAGAAATAGAGCAGGCCACTTTGAAATTTTAGAAAAAAATTTTAAATAACACACCAGTCAATCTTTTGCCTTTGCTGTTGAATACAAAGTGCTTCCATAATCCTTTCTAACCTCAAAGCATGTTTTCTGAAATTTACTCCATTCAGGCACTCCTCTGAAGGCCACATAAAGCTGGTAGCTAGTGTAAAATAAATAGCCTGAAGCATTCAAGAATGGATGTTTCCAATATTTTATGTATTGTATGTGTAACTTGATATCATAAATATTTAACAACTACTTCCTCTAAAAAGACTCATGCAAGCTTCATGAAACTGATTTTGAACCATGCCCAGAGAGGATAAAACAAAGTGTCTTAAAATGAAAAACAAAACCAACAACTCAGGCCACCCCCCCCAGCCCTCACCATCCCAGTGCACTTGTTATTAATTTACTGATTCCTGCCTTGGGGGAGAGAGAGAGTTTGGCATTTTTAAACTGATATTTAAAATCTTGTGGTCTAAGTAAAGAACAGTCTTAGTTACATGTAGCTGCCAACTTTTGAGCACTGTTTGAACAGCCCCTTTTGAATGTTAAAAGCTATTCTAGACTGCTCCTCTGAAACATTTGTAACTTGTCCTTTCATGAAGGATCCTTGCAGAGCAGATGCAGGCAGATGGGAAAACTGGGCTGTAACACACAGATGTGAGTGAAAGCTCTAGATTTCTCTTCCATCAACTGCATGATTTGTAATATTTGAATGGTAGCTTTGAAAGAGAATAGGTTGGAATGCAGTTCATCCGAACTGTGTGGCAGCTTGGGAAAGTATGATTAGGCTGAGGCATAGTTTTCAAGAAATTGTAGTAGCAGTTTGAGTATCAATCAATGAATCTGTATTGTATCTTGTCACTATTAAAAGATACTGCTTACAATCAAATTAAGCTCAAATTTGTAGAATATTATTTCTCAAAAAACTTTGGATATGACGAAGTCAGGCCTTTTCTATTGAATTTCTCACACATTTTAAATGTAGAAATGGTGTTTGTTAGACCTTTTACCACAGCATCTGAACTAAAACTGGAAGACTCATTCATGATTGCGTGTTCTGTGTAATGACCAAAAGGAGGAAGATGAGCAAAGAAGTTACTGTTTGTGTAGTATGAATACAGACTGAAGAGAGCTGTTAACTGGAATGGGATCTACCAGCCTACAGTGCTGGCTTTCAAAATGGAACATACTCATGCACACTCTTGTATAAATGGTTTCTTCTTACCTTTAAGTTTCATACTTTCTTTAGAGTTTATTTTCTTGGACCAATAGACCTTTTCTAAGCAACAGCAGGATGATGATCCTGCAGTTTCAGACAGTTGACATGTAAGAGTGCTTGGTGTCCACTGTGCATCTGGCATTCTTGATGAGTGTATGGCTGGTGCATTTTAGTGGCTATGTGTGTGAGTTCAGTCAGTTTCTGTCTGTTAATTACACTCCCTCATAGCATAATTCATAAGCATAATTCGTGTTAAATGCACATTCTGAAAATAGCTTTAAAAACATTTTGGAGAATGGTTGTTGCTATATTCCAAAAGGGTTTTGGGTTGCAGTGGCCTGAGTTGGGATTTTTCTCAGGACTAAGGCATAAGCACTTCATGGTGTAGGGATGTTTTTTGCTTTCCAGGCCTTCCATAAACAATCAGTACCTGTATCAGTTTCCTTTTATTCACTACTTAGAAGTTGATTTGTACCTCTGCTTAATCAAGGATGACAACATTTATTGTTACTTTTTCAAATGAGATTTTTTTCTTTCCACTCTACAGAAAGGCTTTGCTCATACATATACAAAGCTTTTTTATTTGCTTTCTAAAAACCTTTTGTTAAAAATTGCCTTTTGCCACAGTACCTACAAAAACTATCTTGATAGACAGGTTGCTGTGGGAGTGATCATATTGCTCATTGTGCTGCCTAATTTGTCTGCACTAATTAGTGAGGCTAATTGCCTCACTGTTTTACCTCCCCCCATCTTCTGTTTTGTACTTCAGTGTATGTTGAAAAAGTTGTGTATTTTTTGTTCTGTGATGATTCAGGGCCTTTCCCTCTGATGATGGACTGCACTTAATGAAACTACAGCCCCACATTGCCCTGTGTGATTCACTGAAAAAAAAAAAATCAACACACAGCCTCTTGATACATGACCAGGGAAGCTGAAGGGCTTTGCAGACAAAACTGCTGAATTTAAATTAGCCAGGTTATAAGTTTTTAATTAATTCTGTAATACAACATGCTTACCTGGACAAGCATAGAATTAAATTACTATTATTTGTAGCATTTGTGGTAAATGTTATAAAGAAAAGCATTGCTAAAAGACACTGTATGCATAATATTTATGTATAATGGTTTGGAAGTTTTATATAACAATGTTCTGCTCAAGTTCAGTTTATTTTGTGGATATGAAGTACTTCTCTGTTTGGTGCATAAAGTCTTTGATGTTTAGCTTAAAAGTATGACCACTGCAAATTAATTTCAGGAAAATGTGGTGAATGCATGAAATCATCAGTGAGCCATCCTTGCAAAAAATGCCCATTTGCACAAAATCCACTTATAGAACATTATGTAAGCAAAAGAGAATGAGCATTCCTGTTTGCAAATGCCAAGATATGATTTTGTAACAAGATGAATTATTTTATTTTCTTTCCTTTATTTTTTTTTATTAAATTGCCTTAAAGTGAAGATGCATGAAATGTGAGCAGATAGTTGAGGCATAAATTACAAAAACTATGCAACTGTCAGGAATGGTAATGTTCAAAGCAGTTGGAAAGAAAGCTTGCGTATTTTGTCTGAAAGAATGAAGCTGGCAAGTATCTTAACGGCTAAAGGAACACAAGATACAGTAGTTGGCCTTCAAAAGTGTTTTTTTCTGGGCTAAGTCATGTGAACAAAGTTGTTTTTTGCAAACTGCAGGAAGCAGCTTATGAAAATCAACTGGAAAAAACTCATATTCAGAGACCCGATTCAGTGTCTGCTAAAGTCAGCAAAGGATTCCCAGCAAAAACACTGGGACCTCAAAATCTTTGGGTTGTTTTCTCCTTTTGTTCTGAGGGATGTATGAAGTGCCACTATTTTACACATCAAAGCTGAAACCCTGCTTAACTGTACAGACGCACCAGAATTCCAACACAACTAGTAGAATTATTTGTTTTTTAAATGAAGATATTTGATTGATTATATTTAAGTTCCATTTGATATATGTTAACCAACACAAACAGGTCTTGAAACTACCCTAAAAAGATTTTCCTAACCTTCAATTGCCTCTTGCTGTTCTTTTCAAGGAGGAAAAACTCTTATTCTTTCCAATATTTGATTTGGGATCAACTTTTTCTGTGCCTTTGACTCTTTTTTTCTTCCTTCAAAGCACTGTTTAGCTATGTGCTTGTAGGGTGATCTCCTGGTAGAACACAAACATGCCGAGTTACACTTTTCGCTGATGTGGTACCGAGTTGTCTTAAGTTGCAGATCACTCTGGGCTACCAAAAATAATTGGTTTCAATTTTGCAGACTAGGACAGGCTGAATTTGAACCATTTCTGATGTACTGATGCTGTCCACTCTCTCCTTCCCAAGCAGTGTTTCTGAACTGAAATGTGATGCTCCATTATGCATCTGGTAAGTGATCCAACTTGGGTGTGGGATAGAGGCTGCCAGATGCTTTTGTACAGAGGTGCCTTCCCCAGGGTACCAGTGAGGAAACAAGCTGAACAGCTGAGTAGCTGGCAATTCCCTCCTGTCCTCAGCAGGACAAACAACTTGTTTCACAGCTGCCTGGAAAGGATTCTTGAACTTGTACCAATGTTATGACTGAGGGGGATAAGCTGCCTCAAGCCTTTTAATCTCTGCCAGATATGTAGAGTATAATGAATGTTCCACAAAATGGCTTTGCATGTCTGGCTTCTGATATCCAAACTGTATATTCCTGTATGACCTGAGTGGATCACTCTAATTAATTCAGCAGCGTGGTATGCTCTAAAATAATTGGTATTTTAAGTCCCTGCAGACAGAGTGACTTTAAGGAAAAAAAGTTGTGTTTAAAGTTGAGCATTGATAGAAGTATTTGAACCACTGTCACCTTGTTTTTCACTAGAATGGAGCATGTAGAGAGCAGCTTTTAAAATTTTTCTCAGTTTGTCAGTGCTTGCAGGTGACTTTGCTGTCTTCATTCATTGTGCTTCATTAGCATACTAATTGAAGTGCGGATGCATTCAGTATAATACTGGGAATCCAGCATGTTCAAAGATAAACCTCTTGCTCGTCTTTGTGGAAATACAGAGGAAGCCATAGATAGAAGGTAGGGTTATGATGGTAAATCCCTAACTGAGTCAGTTCTGAATCTTTATAAAGGTTCTGTTTCTTGACATCAGCAGAGAAAATCTTAATAGAGCTTTGCTTCTTCTTTGCTTTTCCACAAAATCCAAGCCACATGCCTCTGCTGCTTATTCTGTGCTCATTCTGGCTTTTGGTGTTCCTCTTCATAAGCCAGTTCAAGTCACTAGTTAGTTTTCAGTAGGGGATTAATTAAAAAAAAAAAAAAAAAAAAAAAGTGGAACTAGAGTCCCCATTTTCATAAAAGCAAGAAAGCAAGATTTGCTGGCCTGACTGCAGCACCACACCTTCAAAGTATAACAAGGCAGAATTGCAGGAATTTTTCTGTGCCTCGTCTCGGAATGGTGTTACTGCTGTGTGCCATTTCCACACACCAGCTTTTGTCTCTAATTTAAGATTGATAAAACTTTGTGAAAAGAATGCATTTCAGATGTGGAAAAATACCTACATGTTAAAAAAATGTGAGGATTTTTTCACCTGTAAATACATGTATTGGCTCATAAGGCTTCAAGTACTTCAAGGATTTTCCTGGCTGATTAGTAAATGGCAGTAGCACTTCTAAATCTGTTAGCCTCAAGTGCAAAGTATCTCCTGCATCTCCTGAAGACTGATCCCCAGCTGATGTGAATGAGTAAAGATTTGTGGGGTGAAATTGTGTGGATTCACAGCAGCAGGCCTTGAAGTTTTTGTGCTCTTTATTGAACAACGTTCATAATTTAGTATTTAGGAACTTGTTCTTTAGTTTAAATCTGAATCTATTGGTTTTGTAAACAACTAAACTGACTGTAGCCAAAAGTTTCACAGGCCCTAAATTCAAAAATTTCACATGTTTCTTATACTTAGAAGAATAGTCTTGTTTCAGTAGAATTACTAATGTGAGCAATACGAGGAATGGAACACTTTTTGAAGGATATTAACTGTATAAATGTTAAAGTTTTATTTTTCAGATTATTTATATCTTAATGCCTGACATTGTGACCAAGAGATTTATACTTTTCCCCCATCTATTATACAGCCACAGGAAGAAATACTTTTGATCAGGTTCAAGCAAATCCTTTTCAATTTTAATTACTCTGAAGTAGAAATGGAGACAATAGAGCAGCTTGCCCTACAATGTTGTCACTGAAGGTATGCAACATTCTCAGCAATCTCACTAACAAGAAACAGACAATGAATTTTCTACATCCTTTGAAGTATCAATATTACTGTTAGAAATATAACAGACAAATTCAAACAGTGGCCTTGGCAAAATACGAAAACTTCATTTAGCATGGGTACAAGTTACTGATATCAAAGAAGCTGGGAAAGGAATTAGTGAGGAGACAGAATTATCTGCTTACCCTGCCAGAGGGAGTAACAGCAAAATTAACCTTGAAAACTGTTTGGAGAGAATTCTTCTGAAAACAGTATGACACAATGTTAGATTTATGGATATGAAGAGGTCAACAGTTCTTAACTGACTGTGGGCAGTTACATTTTATTTACTGTGGATTTTAAGTAATGTTACAGCAGACCTGCTTGTTCTAAAATTTCTGAGTACAAATACAGTTTATTCATGTTTACTGTAGTCTGATAGATTTGTTCAACTATTATATTGTTCACCTCTAAAAGCAAAGGTCCATTCAGGTATTGAATTTGAACATGACAAAAGTAGAGCATCCCAATCTTAGGCAATTCTTGCTTCAGGCCCAGTTTTGGATAATCAGTGAAATAAAAAAATTAAGTGGAGTAAGAATAAAATTCATACCTGTTCCATATATTTGAAGACCTTTTTTTCTATGTGTAGCTGAAACCTGCTGCAAACCTATCAAACACATCCTGTTTATGGTGATTAGAATTTATATTTCAGGATGTGAGATCTTGTTATTATGTTTAGGTCATTAGGGAATACTAACTTGGACATATTTGCTGTAGACTCCTTGGTGGTTGTGACAAACAGTCTTCTAGCCTGCTTTTTAAGAGCATTATTTTTTTAATGTCTGTTCTTTCAGAAAGAGTATTCTCTAGGGCATAATTTTGGTGCCATCATGATATGTTTTCAGATCTTAGTTTAATTATAGTTATGCAGTAATTTATATATTCAGTATAATGGAATAATGGTTATATTAGAACTAAAACAAGCCAGGAAGCATTGCAATTCTGCTTTCAAAATATAGAATTTTAACAAGTCCTAGCTAAATTGCATCCCAGAATTTCCTCAGCCATCAGTTGAGGAACTTCTCAAGACAACTTCTCTTCCCCCAGCTGCAGAGTGGATGGACAGCAGGATGGGGACTGTGGCAGGAAAGTGTTCCCTGCTGCAAGTAAAGATCAAGTTCTTGACCACCTGGGGAATGAGATGCATCCTGAAGTCCTGAGGGGATTGGTTGATGTAGTTGTCAATCCCCTCTCCACTATATTTGAAAGATCATGACAGCCAAGTGAAGTCCCAGGTGGCTGAAAAGGGGAAACATTGTACTCACCTTTAAAAGAGGTAGAAAGGATGATCCTGGGAACAGCTGCCCTGTCAGCCTCCCCTCTCTGCCTGGGATGATCATGGAACAGATCCTCTCAGAAGCTCTGCAAAGGCACGTGGAGGACAGGGAGAAGATTTGGGACAGCCAGCACGGCTTCACCAGGGAGAAATCCTGTCTGTCCAACCCAGGAGCATTCCATGATGGAGAGATACATCAGTGGGCAAGGGAAGGGTTTTATCTAGACTTCTTTTAAGCCTTTGACACAGTCCCCCACAGCATCCTTCTCTCTAAACTGGAGAGAGATGGGTTTGATAGTTGGACTGTTTGGTGGAGGAGGAATTGGCCGGACAGTTGCACCCGGAGGGTGGTGGTTAATGTCTTGGCCTCCCAGTGGACACCAGTGACAAGTGGTGTTCCTCCTCTGAGGTCTGTACTGGGACCAGAGCTATTTAATATCCTCATTAATGACATAGATGAAGGGACTGAGTGCACCCTCAGCAAATTTGCAGGTGGCACCAAGCTGAGTGGTGTGGTGGACACTCCTGAAGCATGGGATGACATCCAGAGGGGCTTGGACAAGCTTGAGAAATGGGCCATGGGAATCTCATGAGGTTTAATAACCAGCTGCGAGGTGCTGCACCTCTGTTGGAACAACTCCTTGTGTCAGTCCTGGCTGGGCATGAGCAGAGTGAGAGCAGCCCTGCCCAGAAGGGCTTGAGGGTGCTGCTGGGTGGGAGGCTGGACATGACCCAGCAATCAGCACTGGCAGCACAGAAAACCAGTTTTGTTCTGGGCTGCAGCCAAAGCAGTGTGGGCAGCAGGGCCAGGGATGGGATTCTGCCCCTCTGCTCTGACCTGGTGAAACTTCACCTGCAGTGCTGCATCAGCTCTGGTCCCAGCACAGGAAGGACATGGACCTGTTGGATGGAGTCCAGAGGAGGCCACAATGATGAGAGGAACATCTCTTCTAAGAGGAAAGACTGAGAAAGTTGGACTTGTCCAGCCTGGAGAAGAAAAGGGCCCAGGGAAATCTTGCAGTCTTTCAGTACTTGAAGTGGCACCTACAAGAAAGACAAGGACAAACCTCTTAGCAGGACCTGTTGTGATAGGATAAGGGGTGATGGTTTTAAACTGAAGGGGTGTCATTTTAGACCAGACACAAGAAATAAGCATTTAACAATGAAGCCCAGGTTGCTCAGGGAGGTGGCAGATGGCCCATCCCTGGTGACATTCAAAGTCAGGTAGGATGGGGCTCTGAGCAACCTGCCCTGGATGAAGGTGTCACTGCCCATGGCAGGGGACAAGGACAAGATGACCTTTACAAGGTCCCTTCCAGCCCAAACTGCTCTGTGATTCTATGACTTAAATAGCCTTTACTAGGAAAGAATCATAGTAAAGAGTGTGCAAGTAGAAAGAGAAAAAAAGGAAACATAAAGCAAAGTGAAAATGTCTGGATTTTATATTTAACCAGGGGAGTATTAGATGAACTAGAAAGTACTTTATATTGTCATGAAGGGGACTGAAGATGTGAAGTTAAAGAAGGGAAGTTTTTATTAATAACTGCATGTGAGTAAATACATTTTATTAGGATTTTAACTTTCCTGATGCTTTGAGACATATATTGTGTCCCTTTGTATCAGCAGGACCCTTACAGTGGCATGAGGTTAAAAATTTACTTTATTTAGGCTTTCAAGATTTGGTCTTGGTTTGCTGAAAATTTATAGAAAATTATATTCCCATTTAAAGATTTTCCTCACTTAATGAGAGAGTAATATGACAGTTTTCCCTTTTGACAAGACAGGAAGCTGGCTTTGTACATGTGTAAATTTGATCACTTTACACAGGGCATGTGAAAGAAAGTTATGTACTAAGGATAGATGGAAATGGATGGACATCAGGAAAAGGTTGTGGCTCTCTTGAAGGAAAACATATATTTCTAGTAGATCTAATGAGGCCAAGACTTTGCCATAGTCATCCAAATAGATTTGTTCAGCTCTGATTTTACTGTCTTTCCTGCAATGGAACATAAGTTTCTCCTGATTTTTCTGTAGCTATACACACAGACAATCCTTAAATTTGCTTTGAGTGACTCCTCTAAGTACTGCTGGGTAATGGCTCATTTGTCCATTCATCCAGTGCAGGATTGCACAATGGTCTATTCTTCTATCAATAAAGGAATTGTAACAGACTTCTACGGCTTTGTAGCAGAATTGTGAGCTCCTAAACCAAAGAAAGAAAACAAGAAAACTATTTCAGATTGTGAACAAACGTAATCCATGTCTAGCAGTATCTCGAGCTGAGATTGTGTCCCAGCAGCCTCTGTACCATCTGCAACAACTTTGTTTTGAGAGAGACTGATAAATAGCAAAAAGAAAAATATTTTCCTTATGTGCAATAAGCATTCACTCTTTAAAAGTGGTTTCAAAACTTAGCTCTTTATGCCAAGTTCTGAAGTACGTCAGGTGATGCAAGTGTGTCATAAACATATCAGAAAAACATGGAACATTATTTTGGCTAGTGAAAGTAATACAGAGTAACTATTAAAAAGAACCATTGAAATGGCTTCCTGAATATAGGATTTTTTTTTTCAGTCTATGCAGGGTTTAAAAGCCTTTCAATATTTTAAATCTTCCTTTTTTAAAAAAAAAAAATTGTGTATGTTTTGAATTTAATTTTTTTTTTTTAAATTGTGTATGTTTTGAATTTACTGAATTTACTTTGAAAATGGTTTATTCGCAGAAAATTACATTCATTTTTTAGTATGTGTGTGTGTGTCTTAAAAAATACACTAACAGAAATGAGACTTTGAAGCTCTATATAAACCAGAACTTTGATGACTCTTTTTCTTTGTGGTGAAAAGTTTTAATTTTTTTTTTCAGAAAGGACTTGTTATATGGAAAGTTTTCATATAAAGAATATCAAAAGCTGTTTATTTTACACCCTTCCTTCCTGGCAATTGCAAAACACTTATCAAATCAGGCTCTGAAATCAGGTGAAATCCAGGACTACACAAAAATGACCAGAATTACTGTCTAAAAGTTGCTTATTTAAATTGGACTATTGACATTTTCATTTTCAAATCTCTAGCCAGAAAATTAATCTTGCCAGAAAATCATTTTACCAGAAAATATAAGGAATACATTTGTATCTTCTTGTTAGAATGAATTTTCTGTGCTGATGTGAAGCTTTAAAAAAAACTCCCTTGGGATTAATCTGCTTTTTCCCTCAGCTAAGATCTGGCTTAACACAGTTTCCTCTCCCCCCATTACAAAGTGTTCTGAAACTTGAAAAGTATGATTTTTGTTTTGAAACAAAACACTGTAAATGAGAAGGAATTCATGGAACCGGAGGCAACAAGAAGCTTTAGAAGGTTTAATAGGAGGTGATCAAACAGGCTCTCACATTTTATCTTGTTACCTCTGCTGTTGGCCCTACTAATTTTGTTTTACTCTAGTCTGTCTTTCACAATATTACCTCATTTTGACTGAAATGTCAAAAGATGGGACCCTAATTCTTCTTGGTAATCCTTCATCCCTCTCCCCTCATGATAAATCACCTTGCATTTCTTTTCCCACTTCCCACTGTTGGTTCTTGTTAGGCTATTCCTTGGGAATGAGCTAATTCTCTATTATCTAGTATTTTCTCCCCAGGAAGATACTTTGTATTCTCTGTGAGACCGAAGCCCAAACAGCTCCTCTGCAGCTGAGTTACAGCAGAAACAGGAGAAACCCTGTTTGTCTCTGGTAGCTGCAAAGCTGAATTGGAAACCAGTATCAATATTTACTTTCAAACTTGTCAGTATAAAACTTGTTTTTTCTTTTCACAGTAGATTGCTTTTCATTGAAAACATGAAGATTTCAGTATTTTATCCTACTTCAGTAGTCAGAAGTTCAAATGTCTATTTCTGCCATTGTCATATGTGATGTGTTTTTCTAATAGAAATGAAATTATGAATTTAGAAATGATTAAGGTTTTAATTCTGAATATTTCTTTTAACTACTGACAAGGAAGGAAAAATGGACACTTAAGGAAGGTGATAATGTATAGCTCTTTTTAAACAGTTATTTAGACAGGAACTTTAATATAGATAGAATATTCTCTGAGTGCTTTGGTCTTGATTTTAATTTGGGCCTTAACCTGGTTTCCAGTGTTGAGAAGGAGAGTTTGTATGTGGTTAATTACAAAGGTAGTGATTCCATCATTCAGGTGAGTAGTCTTCTGAGATTTTGATCCAGCCAGTTACTTTTCTATTTTTTTCAGGTACAGTTTGCCAGGTGACCTTGCTCAGTGAAATAATTATCACCTGTTGTTTTCAGCCTTATTTCATTTTGATGTACAGCCACTTGAATTTTAAGAGAAAACTGCATTTATGGATGTTAGCTGAATTAGCAGCTATCCAGAATTTCTCAATGTCTTAATTCACCTCTCATGAAGAAATAGTCGATCAGAGGGAAAAAAGAAAAAAAAAAAGTATACAAGAAAAAACTCCTGGTTTTTTTGGGGTGATTTTGCTCTTAGGAATATAGGCAGAGAAGTGATCAGTATTTCAAGGAGTATTTATAGGGGAGTGCTTCTCTTGTTGTATCCCTTATGGCCACTGCA
>JAYDZK010000271.1:19237208-19259560 GCA_034509185.1 Euphonia xanthogaster | reverse complement strand
AAGAGAGGAGGAGGCTGCCCTGCTGAACATACATTAATGGTTTAATTTATTTCACTTTTGCTTCTGCTGGAAATCAGACTTTAAAATCTTTTTTATACCAAAATTACTCGTAGTCCTTTAGTGGTTTGTGCTGCCCAGCAGTGTCTGACTGCACAAAGGAAATAGTTTAGCCATCCTATTCCAGGACAGGTTTGCATTAACATTGGAGCAGGCTGCACAAAGAACTTGGACAGGCTCTGTCCTTGGACCTTTTTCAATAACTAAAGGGATAAAACTCCAGGTAATTTCATCTGACCTCAGCGCTGACCTTGCTTTGGGCAGAAAGACCTGGCTACATCAGTTCCACCTGGAAGCTGATCTTTGTTGGAGCAGGCTTGATGCATTTTATGGATGCAGCAGTAACATCTGGAGGAGTAGAAGGGCTCATCTCGAGATTGTTCCACCACAATGATCCCAGCTGAATTTGCCAAATCATTTTCAACTGCACAGAGAGAACTGGTAAAGGTTTGGAGGAGAGTGAGTTATGAATTGATGGTCACTGCAGAGCTGAAGTGTTTGGCCTGGTTCAATATCTGATTGCTGCAGGCCCTCAGCTGTGTAGCTGAGCAGTCAAACTGGAGCTCTGCTGTTGCAAGCTCAGAACATTCAATCCCTTTTCCTTCTGCAATCACTATGTAGATATTTGCTTTAAAAAATCATATTTATAACAACATCAACAAAAAAAATTCCATGTATCTTCTGTGACTTCTTTTTCAATATATGAAGATCCATAGCCAGCTGTCATAAGGCAAAATATTTATTGTGTTTAATTCATTTTTATGAGATGTTATAAAAGCTGTGATTGCAGTGGGTATGTTATTGCTGAATTTTGTAATTTCATATGCTGGTATTTTATAATTTCTGGCCTATTGTCTTTATAGGGACATAGTTATAATATATTTGCCTTTATTACAGCAAATAATGAATCAGTTTAATGAGATTATACTATTTTTAAACTTGACACTTAGCTTAGCCTTGGTTTTTCAATTAATCACAGTATGGTAATCTTTTCCAGCTAGGTTTCTTCAATTATCATTAGAATGAAACAGTTTTACATGCTGCTGATGTCTGCTATTGGAAAATTCAAGCTGTGAGCCTCAGATAATTTCCCAGCTGCAGGAAAGGTTAGGAGTAGGGTGGACTAATATCCCCCACTTGCCTTCTAGTTGTCCTTCTACCAAATGATGGCCCAGTTCTATCTTCCAGCTTCCCTGTTCTGTTATTCTGTCCATAAATGAAGAAAGAAATGGAAAGAAAAGTGAGAATGCTGAGAGGAAAGCAGGGTTTTTTAAATTCTGAGGGAGACTTCAATTTAGTGGCCAGCTAAGCCAGTATGATTTACTAGCCGGGCTGCTTGAAGTGCCTTGATCAAGTATCTCTGCCACTTTACCAGGTCAGGTTCAGCATGGCTTGTTTGATGTTTTTTGTTCTTTTTTAAGCAATGTAACCCAGTAAAGCACGTCAGTGACAGTGAAAATATTAATGTGTTTTATTCATGACAGCACTCTGGTTGGACAAGCACCAGAACTGAGACACGGCAGGGTGCAACACTGTATAGGTGACACGGAGATGGAGGACTTGGAAGTACAATTTGAGGTAAAAGCTGCACTGAGGACTGATGAAATGTAATGGCTCATTCTCGTGAGAATGGGTAAATTACTCAGCTCCATGATCCCACCTTCCCCCTCACACCAGCTCTAGCACTCGACTAGATAAATTGTTTCAAGTATTTAAATCCCAGACAAACTTTCTTTCTTTGTTAGGCTCGTTTTCTTTTCTTTCAACGACTTGAATTGACTCAATTCAGGGCACGATGTGTGGGAGAGTCAGAGGGGGAATGGAGAAAGAGCAGTTTAGAGTCCAAAGGAGGAGGAAGGAGGAAGATCCCCCCCTTTTGGTCATGATGAATTCATAGATTCAATTCAGGACCTAACGCCATCCCATGCTGTTATTTTGTGCAACAGCCCAACAGCTGTTTTCAGAAAAAAAGAATTGTTATTTATCATCTTTATTTCGTTTTAAAGTTCAATGCTGAGTGTCCATATTCCCTGGGCTAGTTCTGGGTAACACTGGTTTAAAGGCAGTGGTCTGATCCATTTCACTGACTCTGACAAGTGACAGAATTCCCTGTGTGAGCATGGTTTCTGCTTTCTATCCCAGCTTGCATTTCTGACACTGGCAGATTGCTTCTTTAAAAGATAATTTGCAGTGCATGCATTTCCATCAGATGAAGTTGTGTCTTGCACAAGGGATGTCCTGACTCATAAAATAGTGCAAATTAGAATTGTTAGTAGTCCATCTGTTCAGTCAATTTAGCAATGATCCATGAATGCAAGAAGTCATAAATTTTCTAAAGAGTATAATCTGTGTATTTAGTTATGCTAAGACACCTCTGATTTCAGATGAAGTATTTTCTTTCAGCTTACTCAAGTGGTTAGAAATATGTATTTTGAATATCTCTCTATAATATGGTAGAGTATATATCTATTAATAGTATCTAAATCTGAAGAGATTCCAGGAAGAATGAAAATCCACTGCACAAAACACACTGTGTTCCATTTTCTTCTTTCCAGTTTGCACAGTTAATCAGCAGAGGTGCATTTGCCTGTTTTTTATTGTTACAATGAGATTTATCGAGGTATCAAAAAGCTGAAAATCTAAGAATTAAGCTTTCTGGGATTTTGGAGATTATTTTAATTAAGTAATCTAGAACTGAGATTGCTGCTATGTGTGACAATAGGATTACCTTTGTGCTAAATTATCAGTTTAATTTTGTACAGAGAGTTAAGTCTAAAACCAGTATTAAACATACATATTTGTTTCAACACAGAGAATTGAAAAATGCAGGAAGACATTTGGTATTTGGAAATATTAAAAGAGGATATTCACCAGCTCACTCTGAGAATATGGTCAAAGTGCTTTTAATACAATTTTCTGCTAGAATAAAGGACTCGAGGATTACTTAATTTAAAGAATGTCAGCATTCTTTAGAATATCAAAGCTAGGGATGATACCAAGGAAAGACATCTAAATGAGTATAAAAACATTCCCTAGAGGCCTGTGGAAGTGTACTTGGAGAAACATCAACCCATGAAGAAAAAGCAAATAGAGCTCACTGTGCCTCAACCCCCAGTGCTTGGTCTGTGGTCCAGACAGCTCTGATGAGCTTGGAGAAAGTCTGAGATGTCCCAGGGTAGAATTCTGTGGGACAACTTTTCAATTAACAATCAAAACCAAATTGGAACATGATTGATGTGATAGCGCCAAGTGTCAGATTTTGTGGCAAGTGGCTTTTTGTTCTATGTGTAAATTGATTTATCTCAGCAGCATTATGAACTGTCTGACCACTCAAGTGAGATAATGTGACTAAAAAAAAAAAAGTGCACATAGCTATAGAAAATCACTAGGTGATTTGCTACTTAGGAAGTAAAACCAGATGCTCATAAACCCCATCTGCCAACTTGAGCTCCAGTGAATTCTTTAGAAAGATCAACCCTGATTTAAAGACCTCAAATCACAGACAAATAATACGTGTTTAAAATAGGCAATTTACCTTCATGGTTAAGACTGTGTGCCCTACTTACATTTAATCTTCAGCCTCTGATAATATCCAAGGAGTCAAGTTAGGTAGGTAGGAGATTTGGGAAGTGATTACTTTTCAAAGAAGATGAGGCACTTTCTGGTGTTTGAAAAGGGGAAGAGGTTAGCTCTCTTTACTTGACCCAAATTAGTTTCATAACCTATATGCATATAAATAATTATGAATAATTTATTAACAACCAATGCAGTAATAAAGATCATGGCCATTTCAAGGGAAATTTGCTTGAAGAGAAGTTGAATACACTATAAACTCCCATGGTTTTGAAAAGTCTTCTTGGGCAAGTCTTCAAGTGCATTCTTAGAGGGAAAACAGAAAAAACATCAACCTTCAAAACAGAATATGTATAAAATTGCATGCCAGCATGGGGCATTACATTAGCAAATAAATGAAACAGAGATTTTTAAAATATACCCTGCACATTCCCAAATACTTTTGATGAAATATGATTCCTAAATGGGAAGTTTTGACTACTGTGAATTGTATCACTAGATGGCAGTAATAGCCAAGTGAAATGAAACAACCATGTAAAGAATCTCAGGGTTCTACTTTGAATTCAATTTCTTAATATCAACTCTAAATATAAGTCCTTGGTATAGTTCTGTGTCCAAACCCAGGCCAGACATAAATTATGATAATTTCTCATATCCTGTTAACAGGATGTAAGGTACTACAAAAGGCCATTTTCAATCCTTTCTAGAACTTTTGGGGGTCCTAATAGAGTCTTCAAACTGTTCCATTTTGTTGGTGTTTAAAAAAACACAACAACAAAAGTACCCAGGACCCAATGCCCAAAGTGGCTGCTTCTGAGGTATTAGCACTGAAAGCCTAAAAGGCAGGAAATTAACAAGTGAATCTAAATTGTTGCAAGCAGGAGGCAGATGGAGTTCCAGAATCTTACTGGGAGACATGCAAATCAAAGCATCTGAAATTGTGTCCATTTGTAGGATTTTGGAATTATTTTAGCTGTTCTCAGGCAGCCAAGAAGACACTGAATCTAAACCAACAACCTGATTTGTAATGAATTTGTCATTGTGTAGACTACAGGCTGGAGAATTGATAAAACAAATGCTTCATTTCTGGTCTCTCATAGGGCAGATCCTCTGTGTGCTCAGTCAAATCTCAATTTTGGTGTTATTCATAATGATTCAACACTGACACAGCACCCTTTCTTCCCAGGTTCTATGCACAGCATGAAATAATATTGCCACTCTCCTTTCCACATGTACTTGAATAGCAGTGGAGATAAGAGTTAGCTTTGGCCTCTCTTGCTTGTGCATTCCTTCACCAGCAGCAGTTGGAGAGGAACCAGCCAGCCCGAGCACAGGGAGTGAGATCAGCCCTGGAATTTCAGAGAGCAGCTGTTCTGCTGCCTCTGGTGACTGCACCCCGAGCAGATAAGGGAGAGCTGTAGAGGAGCCAAGCAGGACAGGGCTGAGATTCAGTCCCAAATAAATCTGGAGTCAGCAAAAATTCTGGGCTTTCCCCTGGGTTTTTTATCAACAACATACAGAGCTGAAAAAGAGATTTTTTCTTTTCCTTCTCCCCCACACCCCCTTAGAAGAAGTCAGATATATATACAGTAGCTAGTTCTGCAGGAAGGCATCATGCTGACATTAAACTAAATTTCAGATTGTTTTACTGTTTCTCTCCTTTTCAATAAATTTGGTGGGAGGATGCGATTACTGTTTATAATTACATTCATCAGTTTAGTTGTTCTCATTCTGAGAATTTTGTAATCAAACCAGACAGGTCTTTTGTATTTAGTGTCCACATTTAAAAATCTTCATGGACACTAAAGTCAAAGAACAATGCTTCCTGACATACAGAAAAATCAGTTTATTTGGTCCATCTGAGTAGCTGTCCTATTCAAATATTGTAATATTTATTACTCAGAGAGAGTTTAATTGAATTTTGCTCCAAAACATGTTTTACATTAATGTTATAGTGTGCAAGTTTTTCTGCTTATTGTAGGATCTTTAAAAAATGCTTGTGTTGTTATATCTCTGCTTTATGTACATATGTACATTCACAGATCCAAGCTGAGCTTCTTGAGAAGAGCTGAACTCAGCCAAGGAGCTGCTCTCGTAAAAGTTAAGAAAACTGAAAGTGCAGCACAATAAGCTAGTGTTGAGTGGACTTCTAAAAGCAGGAAGGCATTCTGCCAAGTCCAGGTTAGGAGGATCTACACAGATATTTCTCCCCTCCCCCTACAAAACCCGATGTGTAATTACCAGCACTGAATCTAGCAGCAGAAAGCAACATTTCAAACTGCAGCTTGATCAGACTTTCAGCGTTAAATTTAAAGCTGTGAGAGCCAAGGAAGATCTTCCAGCTCGGCTACCTCTTGGTTCGTTTGCTTGAAATAGGGTTTTTGCAACTACTTTTGTCATTATTATGCTGAAGTTAATTAAAACAATGAAAAAATAGAACAGATTTCAGTTATGTTGAGGTCCCTATAAATTAAAACAGCAAGAGATAAGTGAGACAAGAGAGGATTATTTGCTTATGAGATTTAAATGTAGAAATAAAACTCTTTTTACACAAGAAGCTGGCTGGCTGAGCCCCAGAACCTGAACTGCAATTATGACTTGTTTTGACATTGCAGTTTACTTTGAGGAAGGATAGTTTTGTTCACATTTAAATATTACGAACTTAAAATAATATAAACTTGCCATGCATCTGTCACCATAGGGTCTTAAATTATTTTACTTTTTGCCATGGCCTTTGTTATAAGTTTTGAGCGTTTTACTTAAGGAAGAATGGACTGTTTCACGTCTGCTCTAATTTGAGTTACACATTGCACTATCTGTTGCTTTCCTGTAACAAAGATATGAAGGGTTTAGTATCATTTATTGAATTGTTGAATTCTCCACTGGCATAGAACTCATACTGCAAACAATAATTAGTAAGATGAAGCCAGTTTGCATTGCCTCTTACTAGTGTGGATGTGTATTATTTCCAAAGAAGCTGTTGAAGAGGTTATGTAATGGCTTATTTTCCTGAATATTTTCACCATCAACTCTGCATGAGTAGCTCAGATCTCAGAAGCAGAAGAGTTTTAAAAGATGTATTCTTAGTTTGGTTGCTTTGCTGACCAAGCAAAGTAAGTTGCTCGAGGTAGAACGATGCAGTAATTAATCACTATTGCATTTGGCACCTGATTTAGCATGGATATATCAGGATAATCTTGCATTCTTCCATGTAAGACGACTCTCCTGATGTGTAAACAACTGACATTTTGCAGGTTGTTGTGCCATGAATGAGTGAAATCTTGGCAACAGAGAAATCAACACCAAAAATCTTGGAGGTCCTTTCTGTCAGGGTGTTGCCACTAGTTGTCAGTTTCATTTTGTTAGTGAGAAAGAACAAATTGATGTTGAGTGGATGCCTTTTAAACTAGAGATAGGGTCAAAGGCAGGGGAGCACAAAGGAAATTAATGCTTGGGTGTTACAGTCCTGGAAATTTCTTTGTTTCTGCATTGAAACTTCTGAGTTTAGGCACCCAAATTAGGTGCTTCATATAATAACTCCTGTTAGTTCATATAATAACTCCTGAAAAATAATTTTGTATCTGTTTAGCTTTTTCCTGGCCTGATAATTGCACACACCAGCTGTTTGTTATCTATTCTGTTTCTTTACAGAAGAAACAGAAACAGCTGCCTTCTAGACTACGTAAAATGTTCTTTCCCTTTATAGAAAGACCTTCACTTTTTTGTGAGGCTGAAATGCCTTTAAATCTATCTAGCTGAAGGTCAGCCTCTTAGCTCTGGTTCAGCATGCTTACAGGCTCTTCCTTCCAGCTTTAAAGTTGCTGTCAAGTCCTTTATCACCCTGTTACCTTGGAATCTGCCTGCTGGGGCTGTACTGTTCTTGCAGCAAATTTGCATGACAACTCTTTTTCCCAGGGCCTTTCGATACTTTCAGTAAGGCCAAAAATATTGAGAAGCCTTGTGCCAATTTAGTCTTCCCAGGAGAAAGCTTCCTTACTCCCTACAAATCTTGGTGACTGCCTGTTCCTGCAACTCGAATCTCTTTTTGTGTTATCTTCATTTGGTTTTGGTGTAGCTCATTTTCCTGGCCCAGATTGCAGAAAGAAACCATTACACTCTCGACGCCAAACTTTTGCATTGTCTGTCACCTCACTGAGGAAATTAGGATGAGCAGAACATAAGTCATGGGGGAAATAAAGGAAGGTGAAACTTGCAAGTGGGGAAAGGTATGAGTTTGGCCTGAGCTGAGCCGGAGCAAGGGGGAAGAAAGATATTTCCATAAGTGTTTAATTACTTCTATTTCCTTTTTCCCAATTGTTGGGAAAGATGAAAGTTTGACAAGAAAGTTTCACGAATATGTATGCTTGGCAGAGAGTTCTCTGAATGTACAACCAGAGAACGGAACAGAGATGGAAGCAAGTTTTGATATAGAAGAACAATAGATGCCTAAATTGGCAATTGCTGAGCAAGTAAGAAAGCAAAGGTTAAGTCGAGTTGGAAGGGGGTTTTATAACTAGAGCAAAGGATATGTTGACCACAAACAAAAAAGATGTTTTTACCAAGCAGAAATAGGTCTTAGGAAAAGCAGAAAGATACCATAGGCAAACAAACATATCGATGTGGCAAGTAGAAAAGGGGTCTAAGAATTCTCCACTGCAAGAAAACTGAAAAACAACTTTAAGCTTAAACTGTAACATACTAACTCACGTGGTTGGATAATAATGACCATAATATGGTAATGATTGTAGTTATGATAGGCTATAGGTAATAGTTAGGGTATTGTATATGATGCTGATTGGTTGTTATGAATTAAGATGCCCAGCAAAGAAAAATATATAATGTATTGTAACCAGAACCAAAGCAGCTTCAGGCCTGCCTAAAAGCTGCAGCTGACTGCTGTAGGCGTGGCTCTGTCACCCACGACCCGAGACTGCTGTAACATCTTCTCTGCAATAAACAGCATTTTGGAGAGCCACCTGGAGTCCCACATCTCTCGTCTCAGGCTCTCACACCCAATATTTGAATCAGTCGTTGTAAGTTTGTGTTAACTGGTAATAAGTTAAAACAAATTCCCTGATTGTTAAAACTGTTTTACCTGTGACTGTTTAAATTCTTTAGATCTTGAGTCAAATCCCAAAGGGAAATGTGGGTTCATAAATACTGCTATACTTTGCTTTTGCTGCCTAGTTTGCCTGGGATACCCCAGCAGTACAGAGCTGGAGACAGCTGGGAGCAGCTATTCCTGGATGCTCATCTGTGAATAATTCCTCTCTGTTTCCATCCTCAGGCTAGCCCAAACCTCTGTTCTCTTGCCAGGGTACAGAACAAGGAGTTTCAAATAACTTTCTGCGCACTTAGTTGTGCTCTAGGAATTGTCTCAGATGACCTTCCATTCTGTAAGTGCATTGTGAAATTCTAATCACCAGAGTTTTCTGCCTTGAATCCTAATTCTCCACTGCTTTACACCTCGACTATTAATTTGCACATATGCAGAGTGAAATCAGGTGTTAAATGAAACCAAACCAGTTTGGTAACAGATTGCATACCTTCTGAATAGTTGTAAATGATTGTGATGAAATTTAAAGGAATAGGGAATTGAACCCTTTGTGGCAATTTAAAGTGATTTTGTCTGATGGCTTTCACATGATGTGGAAATTATGAAACTTTTTTCACCTGTTTTTCATAAAGCATCTATGTGTATCATCAGATAAGAGCAGCCCATAATTTAGGGCCTGAAATTGTTGTCTTTCTTAAGATATTAAGAACCAACACAGTATTAGTTCATCAAAGAAAATATTTATATTTAAATAATGGCAGTTGAATATGAGTACCAAAGTTGGAAAATATCTTTGAGGGTCAGCTAGTCCAGCCTCTGTGATACATGAAGGGACAAGATTCACCAGCAGAGAGTGAAATCTGCGATTTATTCAGAAGTGCTCAGTGTGTTATCTTTACTCCCAAGAGCTTTTTTTTGGTTACAGTTTACAGACATAATCACAGTCCCACCATAAATCTGTCCTCTTGACATTTTCCATTGTTCTCTCCAAAGCCACGGTAAAGGAGCATGAAGTGTTCTGTGCTGATGTAGAAGCAGAAACTCCAGTTCTGTTTCACACTGCTGCTGGTGCTCTCTGTTTAACTCTTTCCTTACACCAACACCTGTATTGCCAGCTCTAAATAATCAGCAATGGCTTCTTAATGCAAAAAAGGGCAGGTAGGAAGCCAGATGCAGAGAGGTGCCAAAGATGCTACAAAAACATTGCTTAGGGATGAGATCTCTAAAGCCAGGCTTAACTGGAGCTAACACCAGGTGAGGACATAATGAGAAGCCATAATTGAATCTACCACTACAGCAGTAACAAGAGGAAGCTGTAGGTCTGTTGATGAAAGGGTCCAGTCCTGTATTATGTTATTTCTGATTTGCCTGCAGTTGTCTAAGCAACAGCATAAGCATTCCTTATGGCTACATTCACAGTGCAGGATTGCATTAATGAATCAAAGAGAACTGAGTTATTTTATCTAATTGTTTTACAATCTGCTTTTCATTTGCAACACCATGTTCTGCCTATGACAGGAGGACCAGAAATGGATTTATAAAGTTTTCCTTTTCCCTAGTCCTTTTTTTGCAACTAATTATACCTCAGGTTATAATAACCCTCTACATCAGAGTGAAAAAAAATTGCTGTCAGTTATAAATGCTGCATGTTTTCTGTTTGTTCTAGGCAATAGCTCACAAAACTTCATCTGGTTACAGCCAGCTCTGTGGGACTATGTGCATTTTCATCAGGTAAGGATCTCAAGAAAACAAACCTACAACAAGCCTCAAGTTGCTAAGTGATAATTCATTAACAGATTTTTATTTTGACTTTCATATATTTTATCATTAAAACAATTAAAACAAAATTGTTCTATGAAGTACTCAGCATTCAATCTGAATCTCTTATCTACTATTATAGGTCCTTCCTCTTCCTTAAAAAAGAAGCTATGCAAACACTCTTTAGTACTCAGACCACTTTCTCAGATTTTTTTGTCCTAAAAGAAGGTGAAGAAGCAAAATTGTCTTGGAGTCTGGAAAGAAAGCCTTTCTCTGTCTTTATGCAAGCTGTATTATCATTCCTTTGTTCCTTTGCTCCTTTACTTGGAAATACTTGAATTTTCCGGTGATGGAAACATATTAGCAACTATGTTGAATTATTGTTAAAACAGAACCCCAGTAGATATTTTTAAAATAGCTACAGTTTTTTATTGTTTCCATGGGTAGAGCTCAAGCCTGTGGGAAATGACTTTCAGCAGTTTTTGTGGGCGCATTTGCTCTCTCTCCCTGTCTTTGTGCTTGCTCGACTCTCTCTCTCTCTGGTATACACACATTTAGCCTTAATTAGAGAAAAAAGCCTGAAACTTTTGAAAACCACATTATGGAAACAGAAAGGTGCATTGGACAACAACAGTAACAGGCTTCTTAATTGGTGATCTGGGGGCTGGAGCACCTTTCCTGTGATGGCTGAGAGAACTGGGGCTATTCACCCTGGAGAATAGAGCGTCAGGTTTTGCACCCTCCACTGCCTGCAGGCACTCTACAAGAAAGCTGGAGAGGGACTTCTGCAAGGGTGTGTAGTGATAAGGCAAGGGGGAGTAGCTTCAAAGGGAGTAGGTTTGGACTAGATTTCAGGAAGAAATTCTTTACTGTGAGGTTGGTGAGATGCTGTTACAGGTTTCCCAGAGAAGTTGTGGCTGTTCCATCCCTGGGAGTGCTCAGGGCCAGACTGGATGAGCCAGACTGGTTCAGTGGAAGGGGTCTCTGCTCATGGCAGGGGGCTTGGAACTAAAGCTTGTTCTAAAACTACTTTCAATATGAATAAACGATTGAAGGAAAAAAAAATACACGGGTATTTAGAAGGCAAATACATTTGAAAAAGTGTCTTATACCCAGTACAACAAAATCATGGACTCAGTGCAGCAAGTTTTCTGTCACCTAGAAGAGGTTTGTTAGTTCCAGAGTCTGCCATGACTAAGAGCTGTCATTCCTCATCAAGTCTATCTCTGAAACCCCAAAGCTCAGAAAAGACAAGGTGACTGTCTTGTTAGAAAAACCCCTGAGGGTGTTTGGGTGAATATCAGACTCTGAAGGGCAGCTTAGTTCTTCTGGGCAAGTAGTTTCTTTCAGGCCTGTTTTTCTAGGGGTTAGCATGGAACTCCTTACTGTGGGCTTCACAGCAGATAAAAACATCCTTCCAAGAGTCAATGAGAAATTTTAAATAAAAACATGACAACATAACTTAGAGGAACTCTTGGCAGATGGTGGCAGCTTGATGTAATTTGAGTATTTGAATGAAGACGTCAGCTGATGTGCAAGCAGAGCAGAAAGTGCTGCCAAGACAAGGTTTGGAGAAATCTCCTGTAGGTAAATTCTGCAAGACATCTTCAGAGTGGGTAATTGTGATACATGAAGGGACAAGATTCACCAGCAGAGAGTGAAATCTGCGATTTATTCAGAAGTGCTCAGTGTGTTATCTTTACTCCCAAGAGCTTTTTTTTGGTTACAGTTTACAGACATAATCACAGTCCCACCATAAATCTGTCCTCTTGACATTTTCCATTGTTCTCTCCGAAGCCATGGTAAAGGAGCATGAAGTGTTCTGTGCTGATGTAGAAGCAGAAACTCCAGGTCTGCCTCAGGTACAGCTGTCCTGAGACGCGCTGCTGCTGGTGCTCTCTGTTTAACTCTTTCCTTACACCAACACCTGCACCCCAACAGGTAATCTTTTCAAGTGCACTTAGACCTGGTGAAAAGGAAAGAAAAAAAGCAATGTAGAAGACTTTTAGCCTACAATAAATTCATATAGGACGTTGGGAGGGCAAGAGAAACAATGGAGACACCTTACAAATTGATATCTGTTCAGAGCAATAGCAGAGGGTTTGAGATCTGTTTTGTTTTGTGGTGGCTGTGGGGTTTTTTTGTGTGTGTGTTTTGTTTTTCTTGCCTTCTTGAGGGGACAGGGCTTACGTGGTAATGCTGTCCCGGCTTCTCTTCTTCTGGTCTGTGCACCCACAATAACTTCTGAAGTTATAGCTATTTTCAAGCAAATCTAGAATATACTTCAGTTCCTATGAGATCTGTGTCACTCACATGCTGGAGATTTATTCAAAATAATGTCACACTGAATGAAAAGCAGGTAGAATATACCTGGTGCTTGGGGTAAGGTTCTTGAGGTGACTAAAGCTTTGTAGGGGAGTGAAGGATAAAAATTCTTAGGAGGGTTTCATTACTTCTGCTGTTTACAGATCAATTTATTTTTCTTTGAAGGTTTTCTTATATTCTGTGCAGCATCTAGGAAGGAAATATGTAAACTTACAAGATCTCATCCTTTATGTTGCAAGCAGATTGTCTTTTAAATACTTGGAAATATAATATTTGGCTTATAATCCTTACTGCCATGTGTCAAGATTGAAATTTCTTGAAACAAAGCTTTGAGAAATACAAATTTTAGTGAACCATATTATAATTAAAGTCAAAAGGTGCTTGAAATTTTAATCCATTAACTAGTTCTGTATTGATTATAATTTTTTTTAGCCTTAATACAAGTTTACAGAACCCACAGATGTTTGTTGTCTGAAATACAGAATGACAGAACAGCGTATGCAAGAAATTACTTTGAAAGGTCATGTGGTCCAGCATTTCATAGGAAGGGAGCAGAGATGAGATTATTTCCAACCTGTCCCACCACATCTAGAAAACCTCCAGTGATGGAGGCTCTCCCATGTCTCTGGTGAGGTGGGTTAGTGGCTGATTGTTCTCACTGGCTTAAAATGTGAGATTACCTTCAATTATTAATCATGTGTTTTACATACCAAGAAGATCTTTCAAGGATTAATTTCTTCCCTCAAGTTAAAGAATTATTAGCTAAGTCTAATTATTCCAGTTATTATAAAGTTTAATAAATCTGTTAAATCCACAGAAGTCTGAATTTATGATTCCCTGAACTCAAAAGTATTATAAGAAAAGGAATTTATTCCATTAGTTGGAAGGTTTATTATTTCTTTAGAAAGGCTTGAGGAAAGCACAGAGGATGCAAAATTTGAATTTAAAATAGAGGCAGTAGTTGGTGATACAATTATGTTTACACGGTAGGAATACCTTATTAAAGAGATGTCATAATGACTGTTTCCAGCAAGTGTAGAGTAATTGGCTTGAGTAGCCACTTGATGTCATCCTGGTGCAACAAAATTTGTCTAAAAAGCTTTGATTCAAAGAGAATTACTGTTTTGGTGAACAGTTCTCTGCTAACCTTAGCTTTTCTTTTCTTAAAAATTTATTTATTGTTATTTTTCCTATGGTCATGCAGAATCGTTTTTAGAAATTTTATGACAAAATGCTTAGTATATTCTTTTTTTCTTTGACTTTGGATATCTGTAAATTTTTCAAGAAAATGTAACTCATTTGTCCCTCATGTAATTAGGTTGCTATGAACAGTTAGGTTGATTTGGCCCAAATACTCTATTGATGTTAGGTGAAAGATATGCAGAAAATCTTTCAAGACTGTGAGTGATGGTTTTACCTCCAAGATCATTCAGCTGTGTTATGCCACTTCTGTCCTCTTTTTTTAAACATCAATAAACTTTACAGAGGCAGTTGTATTTTTGTTCAGGAAAAGTTGTTCTTTAATGCTTTGTTCTTGGCATCCGGCTTGATTTAAAGGAGCAAAAGGTCCCATTTGGTCATTGTGCATTTTTTTTGGTGAGAAGGGGAGAGGACAGAAGAGATAAACTTTAGATGAACTTCATAGGATTCAGAACAAAATTTTATATGGACTTTTACCAGAATATATTTTCTCTGATACTTTTACCAGAATAAAATGCCCCAATGTCTCAGCATCTTTCTCCTTCCACCCAGACCAGTACCCTAGATCAGCTAATGTTTTACTATTTTTAGAATTTCCTATGGCTTGTTCTTTCCTCTTAACTCTTTGTGATCTTTATACTTTGGCTCAGCTCTGTGCCTGCTTGGCCAGCCAGCATTTTCTGTCATACAGTTCACTGTATTTTCCCACATTCCTCCCCCAGAGTTGTAAAACATGAACTCTGACAGACTGCCCCTTTGTTCGTGTGACTGTATTTTATTTACAAGAGTTTACAAGTTTGTGTTGTCATTTGAAACTTCCACACATTCTACAGCCTATTGTGTAATCTAGAAGATTATTTACAGTCTACAGACTGACACAAGAACAACTTGTATTTCAGGTTGGAGGAATGAACATGTGGGTGTGCATGAGCTCTCTGGCAATCTGGGAAATCCTGTGTGAGAAACTGTTCTCCAGTTTCTCTACATGTTTGTGATCCCAGAGCCTGCTCTGGCGGCTGCCTCAGGAAGATAAAGCTGGGACTGAAAGCATCCAGGTAGGTGTAAAGAAGTTGATTACGGGTACAGTAAAACTTCTGTAGGAACAAAGAGTTATTGAAAAGAGCAAGGATAATTCAGTCTGAATAAGGTGAATAATAGGGATTTGATTGAAGTGAGAAGATAAGTAAGAAGTGACTACTGTCTTCCTTTTAGCTCTATCTCAATGTGTGAAGCAAGGAGATAAAGTGAAATTAAAGGCCAAAGGAATTTTTTTCCTTCCTAGAGTATAGTCCTTCATTGTCACTTGCTATTTCAGGAGGTCATTGAGGCAAGTCAGGAGCTGATCATAGCAGCTTTTAAGGGTTCATTAACAGCAATTAGTAAAACTTTTTCCTTTGAGTAGTTTTCAGAATGGATAAAACAGATAAAGGTTTAAAAGCAAGGACCCTGAACACAATGGTAAATAAAAAATGGGCAGTACTGAATTAAAGAGAATACATTCTACTTGAACTCCCACAATTATGTATGGCCACAACAGTGTTGCCAGAGTGAGACAATATGGTTGTTTTCATCCAAGTTTATATATAAACACTCTTCATTTGTTCTTCTCATTGATAACAATGGGTAAGATTCATCTGCTTGAACTTAAACACTTTCAGTGCATATATTTGCAAATGTCAACTCTTATGTATATTTCAGTGAATGGCAACAGACACCTTTAGGGCATAATTTGTTTTCTTTTGCATGTATGTCTAAAATAGGTCAGATGAACTATGTTCTATAAGTGATTATTTCTTCCCCTGCTGCATATTACTTCTAATTGAAAAAAAATCAGACAATACTTATATGCAGGTAGCTACAATGTAAACATGAAAATTTAGGTGGAGTGAATGTTATTTCAATCATTGCTCACAGTTTCTCACAACTGTATTTCTAGTTGCAGTCTTGCAAAATGTTGAGAGAGATTATCTACAGACACTTCTGCTTCTACTTGATGTCTATATTCCATAAATTATTTTATATTCCCTCCTGAGAAGGTGCTTTTACAAAACCATATACTTTTAATTATCCTTGCTGAGGAGTTTTATCAGATATGTATGGAATCATTCCTCTTTTTATATTACAAAGTTTTAAAATGGGACTGTTTTTGGCCTGCTACTATTGTTCTACACAAGACTTGGCTTTTTTGTGCTTTTCAGAATTAGGCAATAGTATGTTTAAATGATGTAAAATCTCTGTGACTTTCAAGTTTCTGCTAATCCACATAGAGTTCTTACCTAATGATATTCTGCATACCCTGGCTGAATTCTATAAAATGTACCTCTGCTTCTTCAAACAGTACTTGGTATCTCAAGATGTTCATCTGTCAAGCACAAAAGTTTAAAAAGTTGGCATGTGTAAACTTAGTTAACTTGAGCATTTAGATGACTTTAAATGGTCAAAATGAATATGTCTGGGATGAATAGAAATTTGAAATTAGATAAGATTTCTGAGTCATAAAAGAGAATGAAAGCAGAGAATGACAACTTGATGCATGAGAAGCAATATTTGAGATGTGATTGATAAATTATCTTCTGATATGTTAATGAATTCCAGATAGAGAAGTTCATAATATGATGACTTACTGAGATTTTAATAAAGTAAATTAAAAATTGAAAGGTGATCTGAATGAAAGAAGCTCCAGGAATCTTTGAAAAAATAATCAGGAATTTGAGCTTTTAAAAAGGCTTTTTATAGACATTGACCTTTATGCTCACATATACACATATTTGCATTTTAAATAGATACATCTGAAAAATCGACTAAGTCTACACTTCTCCTTATATTTACATGGAAATAACAAATTCTATGATACTTACTTAGAAATGTGCTCTGCATACTTTCATGCACTAAAAAATCCATATTTAGTGCCAGATTCTTTTTGACCACACAGTTCTGCTTTACAATGATGAGTAAAGATAATACAAACAAAGATGCCAAAAAAACCACCCCAACTTAAGCAAATACATATTTATGATTATGTCTTAATTTTAGTAAAAAAAAAAAACATTTAGGTAGGATTTCTCCAAGGAAAACCAATTCTGTAGTGCTCTTTTTTCTGTTTTTCTTTCGCACAAGAAACACAAGTAACTATATAGAAAAACAAAAGAAACTATTGCTGTGGCAGGAAAAAATAATTGTAGCTGTCAGTTCAGCCTGCTAGTCTTCTAATGAACTGGGTGAAACTTAGACAGCCATGATGTATCCTTAAAATCCAAGAGCAGCCATCGTGCCTTTATTTTTTCTGAAAAATGCTCTTAATGTCTCAACATCTGATTCAGCACGTTTGGTTGCTAATGTTTATATTACCATTCTCTCTCATTAAAGCATATTTTATAAAATAAATTTATTTGAGAGATAATTCCTATAATGCAGAATATTTCCAAAATCATCAATATTGTAATTACATTAAAGTGAGTGTTTAAACACTAATTAATCTTGAGAGGTAAAAATCATATGCTATATCTACAAACAACAACAACATAAGGGATGAGATTGAAAACACTCGAATAATATATTTACCTAAAATACATGAGAAACAGTCCCCCACTAAATTGAATTGAGCAAATGTTCTCATTACACAATATGTAATTTTTTTCTTTACTGTTTTAGTCATTATTTGTTTTCTCTTTTAAAACTAAGATCTATTTAACATTTGTTGATTCCCCCAGCATCAAAGTAAATCTGCATAATTTTAGCCTTTTCTGCATGAAATCTAGGCACCATTTTATATTCCCCATTTATGACAGGAATGCTTCAAATGCTGACTTTTACTGTGGGGATTTGAAATTTCTCTCAGTACAGAAATTTTCTCGAGTGTCTGCTTTTAGAATAAATAAATGAAAGACATTTTCTTTCTCCTTTCTCATACATTCCCAGTAGTGTGGTATTCTACCTCTCCCCCCCAATATTGAAAGATATGGACCCATCACATTTTAGACATTTGGAAGAGACTTTATTTTCTGTTCTGCATTTCCTTGTTGTGCGGCAGCAGGAGGTCAGATTGATAAACCACGGCTGGTACCCCAGTGCAGAGAGCAGGTTTCCTGTCCCTGGGGAGGTTTTGCCCCCAGCAGAGGTGTTGGCAGTGTGGCTGTTCTGCCTGCACTGTCCAGAAATCTGCTTGGGGAATAAGAGTCCTGTGTCTGCAGCAGTGGGTGCAGAATTCTGTACATGAAGGCTGCTAATGGTCATTCACACCGACAGAGGCATTGCCTGCAAAACAAGTGTGGCTTGTTATTTTTATTTAAAATTCTGTAGTGTCATGTAAAGAAATTGTTCCAGCAATACTTGGCTTTGCTTTTTGCAATGTTTTCACTGGTCAAACATGCATCCAAATTAAGTATTATGGAAGGAAGTCACAGTAAATTAACAGCTGGCTGGTAAGCCTGGGGCTTTAGAGAGAAAACTTCCTCCTTGCAAAAAGCTTGGGGGAAAAAAGCAGTTTCTCTTCAGTTATTTGGTTGCAGTGATTGAGGTCAGGGCAAACTGAAATAGATGAGAATTGGATGGAGGAGAGATTAGGACCTATGAGCAAACACTGCTGACTTCCAAAGAATAGAAGGAAATCTCACACGATCATGTTTTACAAAGTGTCAGAGTACAGGTATTTGGTTGAGGATAAATGAAACAATTATAATGAAATTTTTGCTTCTCAGCTCTTTAGAATAATTGATCTATCATTTGTTGATGGGCTTATAAATGCAAACTCAATGTCATTGCCATGCATAATAGAACTGCTAACTTCTAGCTATTATTCATCAAGAAAACGCACCCATGACAGCAATCAAATAAAACATTTATGAAATTATGCAATTTATATTTCATTCCTGTATGCAGAATACCTGAAAGTACTGAAGCATTAATACAACCCTAATCTGGTTTAACTCCTTTATTACATAAATGTGTAACAAAACTTCATGACTGAGTAAAAGCAAAATCCACATGAAATGTGCATAATCTAAAGAGCTCCATAGGGCAGAGTTTGAAAATCTGCAGTTTCTGTTTAAATGTGTTGAACATATCTTCTTAAAGAATAATATGGTTCATTAGAAGGAAAAAAAGTAAGGACCGTGTATCACTAATTATTATAAACAAAAGAGTATTTTCCCCAGGTAATAAAAATTTTCTGTTTACAGAGTTTGATCTAAATGTTGTAAATTCCTACCATGACCCAAATTCAGATTAAAGTAGCAGAAGAATCTGACTTTGAATTATGCCAAATAACATAATAAAAAATGAGGATCTCATGAGTAGATCATGGCCCCTGTGATTTATAGCTGTTCACCTGACCACCTCTTGCATTATCTATCTCTCATACTGCAGATCCAGAAAATTCTCCAGCTGATAAACTAGAAATAGGAAGTATGTGATCAATCTCTCTCCCACTTTGCCAGCTCCTGTGTTTGAAGTTTGAGTGTCAAGTGCTCTTTTTTCCAGCTATTGGAAAATTGGGACTATATTAGTGTAAGTATCTTGCCTTACTTTTTTTTAATTCCAGCACGTGTTTATGTTTTCTGGTTGTAGAGAGAAAAGCACAGAAATATGACACTAGAACACCCTGAAGGCTTAAACAATAGAGGGCTGTATCAAACCAACTAACATAAAGAAACCTATGATTTTTCTTTCAGTCTTGCATTTCTCTGGGACTGGTTTATTTTCCTAAGCTACCTGGGATGGCAAGTGGAGCCAGAATACTTCTGAACCTAGTAATTTTCTTGCCTGATTTTGTATTGTGTCTCACAGGGGTCTGGTTTGGTTCCTGCACTTATTTGAAAGCACAATCTGACTTATTGAAAGTTTGAGAGGAAGATGGCCTGAGTTACCATTAGCATAATTTATACCCAGCAGTAACTAAACAAGACTTGCAATTGCTTTCCCTTTATATGACTGAAGCATGTTATCAAAAGGCAAGATTGGCTAAGACAAACCCCTGCAGATTTAATTTTCGTGGTGGGTTTGGGCAGGAGCTCTGAAGAAGGTGCTGCTCTCCTGGGTGCTGGTGAGGTGCTGTCCCTGAGGCTGCAGGTTGTGTAGGCTCTGTGCACTTGCTGACCAGAGGTTGTGCAAGGGCCTGAAGTCAGCTGGTGACTCCATTGCAATGGAAATGAGACCATGCTGTGTTTGAATTTCCTGGTGAGAATCACCATGCATATCTTTGTGAAATGGCAGATTAATGAAATACGTGGGGCAGGTTGGGCACCTTGCATAAATGATCTGTTGCCTGTACTTGTTCGCTGTGTAATTGTGTGTTATTGTTGCAAGGAGAGATCAGCAGAAGGGAGAGTGACTCTTCACAATGTTGTGCGCTCTGGCTGGCTGCCTGGTAGCCCAAGGTTTAAGATTTTGCATGTTAATATTTAAAATCCCAAGAGGATTGCATCCCAAGTGCATTTTTGAGCTTCTGACGCCTGTATTCCATTTCAATCTTGATGGTTAGGAGGGAGAGATTTGGGGCCTGAGGGCTTCTGAAATGAGTCAGAGAGGATACAGTATCTTCTCCTCTGGAGTACTGGCTGTGTGGAATTGTTCCCTCCAGAGCTCAGATGTGTGATAAATTTAGTATTTTTAAAAATATGTTTTCCACCTAAGTTTTGCATGACAATACTATCAGTGGTAATTATTTAACTGTTAGTATTTATGATTTAAAGTAGCAGACTAAGGAAGAAAGACTGTGGGAGCATGCTAGTCTTATTAGAGTCCTTGTCATCACTCTTTGCCTTGGACATTGGTCATGAAATATTATTAATTTGACATTTTCAGCTTACTATCCAGTACTTTCAAGAATCTCTGAGAGGCTTTTATGATTGCTTATTTTAAATCATAAGACTTTAAGTACTTCAGACAAATAAGATTTTTATGCTCTTCATTTGTAAAATGCACAAAGGTCAGCTACTAAGCATGCTGAGACTCTTTTGCTAGAGGTATCTTTATTACTCTGTCTGTATTTCCTATGCCTGTCATAACTATAAGAGGAGTAAATCCAAATTCATCCCCAGATGTGGGGCAAGAAAACAATGCTTAGTAATAAGAGAGCAAAGGCGACTCAGCTAAGAAGAACAAGGACTATTCAGTCAAGGCAGGAGAGATGTAAAAAAGTTTCTAAAATGTGACAAGTAGCAGAACCACGGTAATTTGGAGAAAAAAATCTTATACAAGCACTTGTTTTAAGGAAAAAAAGCTGATGTGAATACTAGGAATGCGATCTATTGGTTAGCAGATGCATGAACAGTTATACTTATTGGCTCTCCAGGTGTGTGTTACTCTAATCTGATAGTGAAAATATTATAAAAGCTATGTAGACTTTTAATAAATGTTTTCTAGTTATACGTGCCTGGGGACTGTGCATCACTCCTACGCCACAAATGGCTCCCTGAACAGGGACACACAAGCTCCTAGGCCATCCTGGACCTGCAGCATATCCTGACTGTACCAATGGTGGCCTTCAGGGATTGCCAAGACAGCCTTTCATCGCTGCCTGAGGAACAGGTTAGCCTTGCAAGTGGGAAAAGTTCCCCATAAAAATGGGCAATAATATCAGTAAACTGGAAACTCTCCATAAACACTGTTTATTGCATATTACAAAGGAACAAGGGTATAAAATACAAGAAAGAAAGCTTATACAACTCCTTATATGGGTGAAAGCCTGTTGTCCTTGGTATCCCCCCGACGGCTCCTATGACCTCGACCCCTGGAAGCGAGTGGGGGAGTCTCTAAAGTCTCATCAGTTAGACAGTCATGAGGTTAATCCTGATGAATTCATTACATGGCAGATTGTTTATTCTGCACTACAAGCTTTCCGTGATTCGGAAGAAATGTTACACCCAGCCGTAAATTTGTCTGCAGACACTTCCCATGCACTCACAGCACGGCATTCATGTCCTGGTTCCGTTGTTTTGCAGGTGGAGGAGGGAATTAATGGGGAGGAACTGGAGGGCAATCTCGTGAGTCTAAGAGCTATTGATCTAAGACAGGAATGTGATTTATATCCTGCTATAAAGCCGCAGCCACCGAAAGCTACGGCTGCATCACCATCTACTGACACAAAGGTGCTAAAACAGCAGTCCTGTCTCCCACCCTATGACATGTCTCCCTTAAGACATGTGACTGATAATGAGCTTTCACTGTGCCCTGAGCCAAAAAGCTTTTTAGACACCTGCTGAAGACAAGCATTAGATCAAGGGGATGTTGAATTGCTCCATGCTATGCCCACGGTCTATCAAGGCAATCAGCTTCATCATGAGCAAATTTCTTATGAAATGGTTAAGGAATTAAGAAAATCTGTGAAAGAAAATGGTCTGCAGTCTTCCTATACAATGGGACTTGTAGAAGCTATAGCAAAAAA
>JAYDZK010000271.1:19182933-19230024 GCA_034509185.1 Euphonia xanthogaster | reverse complement strand
ATAATAATAATAATAATAATAATAATAATAATAATAATAATAATAATAATAATAATAATAATAATAATAATAATACTTTAATAATTTAAATATTCCTTTCTCATAAGGGAAAAATTATCATGCAATTCTTACTATGAATCAAAGTTTTGGGGGGTTAAGTCTCTCTTTTCCTTTTTTAATTTTTCAGTTAAACTGTGTAAGTAAACTGATAAATCATATTTTTGGTTTTGACCACATAGATTAAACAAGAAATTATAGGGATTTTAAAAATAATAATATTTTTTCCAATTCACAAAAACATCTGAATTGACAAAGGCAATAAAAAGTCAAATTTGATAGAAACAATTTAATTTTAAAATTTCTTTTTGACGTGCACAAAGACAGAAAACTCCTCATGTGGATAAGGTTCCCTACAGCAGTCAATCTGATTGGTCTCCAATAGATAATCTTTACAGGAGTATCAGTTTGGTATCAAGAGGACAGGAAAGGAGCTGATGTGGAGCAGCATGCAAAGATGTGTGTGTGCCCTCAGTAAAGTTCTCCACAATAAAAGAATGTCTCTGCTTTACCAGGTATCCTTTAGGAGGGACTCCAAATGCTAGGCTTTCAGGGCTCAGTTGTGAAAGACCAGAAGCCAGATCCAAGGCTCTTGAGCACCTGGATACAGGGGATAGAATGGAAAAATCCAGCTCTTTTCCTTGTAAAAGAGTGGATTATACTGCAATGGAGGAACTTCCTAATTTCTTTCTCATTAGTTAAGTACTAGGAGTTTTTGGGGGCAAAATCCTAGCTTTTAATTTCCCACTAACTTCTTTTATGTGCTATAGATAACATAAATAGTCCAAAAAAAAAAAAAAGAGGTGATATAAGACTCATCTAGACATTAAGTGTGTGCTGCTTATTCTGGCTTAATTGATTCAGTTACAGCTGCTTGATGCGGTTAATTCTCTGTAATATTAGATCAATGAAACTGTAACTATGGCATTTTTACTAAAAAAGGGAAGGTACAGTATTTAAAGTGAAAACATAGTATTTCTGGAATGTAAAAGAATATCAAAAGCTGGTCAAAACATCATAAATTCTGCAGTAGTCTTGCACATGTATTTGTATCATCTGTTCCAGATGCTCCCAAAGACCTTTGAAACAACTGCATGACTTCTTCAAGTGACCTCCCCAATGAAATTTACTTTTGCAAACAACACTTGAGTATCAGATAATGAGATGATAATTTCTTTTAGAGAAAAGTAATTTCTGATTCACTATCAATTGTGTAGATTCATGAGATATATTTAATTTCTTAAATTGTGAACTGTCTCGTTAATAACACCTGCATGCTGATTGTAAGCCCTCAGGTCTTCCCAAAAAATGGACTACTTTTGAATTCCAAGTTTCAAAAACTGAGTACTTTTTATTTTACTATTAGTCAAGCATGGCTCAGTGGATTGTATATTAAATTAATCTGATTCCCTTCCTGAGCATGAGGGAGGGAGGGTTTTCTTAAAGACTGTAAGAATGGAAGGGGTCCAGACAACATGAAAGAGTTTTTTTCAGACCACAAAACGAGTAACTGGTTGAAAGTTTGCAATGTAAAAACACAATCTAACCTCTGTTTTACAGAGGTTAAGGTGCATGTTTTTTGACCATTTACCAGAACAAAATTTCTGGTGAGAATCTTGGTTTACATAAAACCACACCAAAACAAACCAACCCCTCACCCAGATTATATTCATATATTTATTAATGCTTAATATACTTCTCATGATATTAGTAAACTCTAAAATAATATTAAATTCATTCCATCAACTCTGTTCTTCCCCAGAATGCTGAACAGGAATGAGGAGTGATAACAAATCAAACGGATATATGCATCACTAATCCATACAGCTCAGCTCTCCTTGAAATGTAAATTCCAGAAAGGGACTTGCATTTTCAAAGATGCATACAGCTTCTGCTAACTGGTGCTCCTGCATTCAGCTCATTTAAAGATTAGCTGTAAACTTCAGAGAAGAAAGAGAAAGACTTGATGCCTGCAAGCATAAATATAGAAAGACATTAGAATTTTCTCCCTTCCTTTTTCTTGGAAGACTATGAAATTTAACGTGGCATATAGACATATGAGCTTTTCAATTACTAGCATCTATCTGAAACTTTTATTAAAGTATACATTGTTTTGAAATTTGCTTCTTGTAAGAAAAAAATAAAAAAGGAAAAATAGATTTTCAGAATGTAGAAGAAACAGAAAGTAATATTTTTTTGTCCAATATAAGCTGCATTTACATTGCTCCCTTTGATAATGTATTTCTGAAATTGGAAGGAGTTTTGTTTATCACTGGGATTGCATTGGTCAGAAAGAACCAGCCATGCTAGACAGTATTGGGAATCTGGATTTGGGTGTTCTGTTATCAGACTAAAGTGCTGTGCCCACAAAATAGAAAGAGTCATTCTGATATAGAATCACTCTGTAAATTCAGAGTACAGACATTTTCTGGTCTAGCTTTTTACTTGACAAAAGACAAAGACACTGTTAGACTGCACAACTGTAGTTATTACTGTTTGCCTATCCAATGTCCTTGCAGAGATGGTAGAAGACCAGCATAAGCATTCTGTTCTTTGACTAATTTGAATTTCCACAGATTTTTGTTTGACATTGTATTTCTTAGGGCCTATATCTGATCAATATTAATGATTAGGAAGCCACAATCTCAGAAAAGTAGAAGAAGTAAAAGACAATTTGCACCATCTGTAGAAATCAGGGATGTACTAAATATACTTCAGAAAGGTAATTTCAGAGATTAATTACATGACAATGAAAATAATTTGCTCTCATACATACAGCATATTTTCTCTCATACATACATATACAAGTAGTAGAACAGCTAAAGAATAAGATTAATTATATTATTTTTAACATTTTACATTTTTTGAGAGAATATTTGGTGAAAGATATTTCTACATAATCTGAGTCTGATTCTATCCAGCTTCAGAGCAATACTGCTACCTGCCTAAGTAACCCACTCATAAAGTATTAAAAGCCTAAAAATCAGCCTGCAATACATACCTCTTAGCCTGGAAATTGGAAGAATCCCACAGTAGGAACATACTCTCCTTTGGGCTGAGCAGTGACTTAGGTAGAAGGACAGAGTTGGAGGACCATCATTGGGTTTGATGCTCAGAGTTGATTTTCTTCTTTGGTATTGATATGTAATAAAATGTTTATATGAAAAAGCAGAAAAATCAGGACAAGACTGTTTTAAAATATTGAAAATAAAGTCCTGATGCAGGGCTAGAAATGGTTGTGTTTCTTACATATAACCTGAGTATGTCATACTGAACAATGTGTCTGAGATATGTAACACAACAAGAGGTTTTTTAATGTTGAGACTATCCCATGGTGTGCATCAGAAATGGCAAAATAAAACTACACCATGCTTCAGGGGGCAAGCAAAAAATTTTGTTTTTAGCAAGAACTGTTGTGTCAATCGAGGTTTATAAACCAAAGTCAGGAGAACAACAGAATAACTAGTCACAGAGTACAAACATGATCCTATGGTAGTACTAAGAGCTTTTCCATCCAAGAGCAAAGTGAAACAATTTATGCAATCAAATATTTGTACAGTTTCTCATTAATCGTTAATAATTTTTTTGGCATTGATTTTTATTTTAGGGTATAGAGTATTACTGTTCCTGGGATATTTTAATTTCTTTACATTCAGAACTCTCACTTTAACCTTCTTCAAGCAGTTTCTAGTCTTACTTTGGAAATTTTTTGCAAACCCAAGATAGTAAGAGTGTAGTTTAATACTCATGTTATACAGACAGGTAGCTTTTCAAAATTACAGGTGAAATAGATTCCTTCTATTATTAATTAAGTACTTCGGCTTATTAAAGATGATGATTTATTTATTGGAGCAACTATGTATGCCCCTATTTTAACATACAATTTAAACTTATTTTATGAAAAATTATATAAATCAACACCACTATCATGTGGGATATAAAAAATACTAACAACAAAAAATACAGAACAGTTAGAATAATACTATTTCCAATATTTACATTTTTTACAGTTAGATGCATTTTTCCAAAGCAGCAGAAATCTTGCAGAGATACACCTTTGCTAAGTTTGCTGAAGTTAATGTATTTGCATGTGAAACAAAGAAGATCAGAATATGACTCCCAGTAATCATACAAATACATAAAACTTTTTTTTCCCAACATAAAGAGTACCCTTTCAATGAGTCAACAGATGTGTTGCTCCAAAGAAGCATATAACCAGCGTGGTAATTCTCATATTATGAGTCTTCATGGTTTACAAAGGTATGTCTGAAAGTTTGTCTCGGGCCCTTTTTAAGAAACATTGACCCCAAATGTGTTAATGCCAGTCAAAGGAATGGTTAACCATCCTGTAAAATTTTGCATTGTGCTCTCTGAAGTAAGAATACAGTTGCTCTAAAACTGTGCTGTTAACAAGAGGATGGGGACGCCCTTTGGATTCATGTAAACATCTCTCCCTCCCATCACTTCTGATGCAGTAGAATCCCTTGGTTTGGTTAAAATAAAAATTAGAAGACATAATTCGGGATGGAAGATTTAGAAATCTTTCAACTTTTTGTAACTCAGGAAGAGGGTCCTTGATCAAAGTATTACCATCCACTATGTGAATCTGATCCAAACTGAAATGCTTAAGCCACTTTTCCATATGGACATCATATAGACTTCTCTGAATAGCTTTGTATTTGGTATTAAGCACTCCATTCTTGATAACAATATCTTCAAAGAGCTGAACAGGCTTGTGGCTTTCTACTCTGTTGTAATACACTTGGGTATAGTCAGATATAACTCTCTCAGTGGGATCTCTTAGAATGAGCAGCAGTTTAATGGAGCTATTCATGTCATGAATTCTTCCTGGAGCCTGTGGTGATGTAAAATAGCCTGGTGTTTTCTCAATTGTAATTTGATTTCCATAAGAAAATGGCATCAGATTTCTATACCAGTCTATTCCTTTCACATAATTTTCATCCCAGTCAAAGAAGTGGACTTCTGTAGCTGCCACCACAACGTTAGGATGAATATCCAACATTTCCAGCAAAGCTCTGGTCCCTCCTTTACGAACTCCTATGATGATTGTCTGAGGTATTTGTCTGCTTGTGCCAGGAGGTCTCACCTGTGCTGAATAGTGTTCACTTTTATTGCTGAATAATCCCACTTGTGACTTCAGTGTTTCCAACAGTGCCCCATTCTCAGCAGGAGCACCCCGAGCATGAGTCAGCAGAAGATAAGCTGACACAAGTAGGAAGGCCATGTGGAGAGGAATAATTATTTCAAGATAATGTTTTGCTCAATTAATGAAAGAATAGGTGAGTCCCCTCTGGTTGGCAGAACCCGTGGTAAGCACGCAGCAAGCTTCTGAAGCATCTGCAAAATAAAATAAGACAAATCAGTGGCTCTAAACTCACCATCAGTTAAAAAATTCAACTCACAGTTGAATTCACAAAGCTAATCTGTGATCCCAGTAGGAAATTAATAAGGAAATTATTTGTTTCCCCTGAGTTTACATCAGAAGGACAGAAAAGTCCCATGTGTTGGGGCTTTTTTCTCCTTACCATGAGTGACCACTGGTGGTTACTAACCTTTCAACAACTTTTATTTCATCTAAGCAGATCAGAATTATTTACCTGATTTTAAATCCTGACCATTTGTTGCTTGCTTTGATTTTCCTAATTATCTCCCATATATAGCACATATTTCTCTTGTTATAAATACTGTACCCCATATAACAATAATTCCAAAGAATGTTTGAATGTCACCTTTCCTCAAATTCCCTGCTAGAATAGTATATTCTCATAGAAATAACAGACCTGAATGATGGTGCCACCATCTGGGTTTTAGTGAGCTATGAATCATACAAAAACAACTCTGTTTACTTAGACACAAAAAACAAAACATAGAGGCAAAGTTTTGAAATCTGAGCCCATTAGAGCAGGAAAACTAACTCTGTCAAAGAAAAGTAAAGTGGCTAAGTGGGATCAGTGTGGGAAAAATAAATGATGCAGGGTGGATGGATTCTCTAACCATCCAAGTCTTGCGCTGCACAGTCATACGAGTGTTGGAAAAGTCTTGGCAAAATCAGATCTTCAGATCTTCAGATAATATTCTGCAGTTCCTCCAAAGCTCTGTATAAGACAAATGCAGATGCTTTCTGGTCAATGAGAGATTCCTGGAGGGAGGCAAGTCTGCTTGAGGCTGAACAGCTTCTTTTACTTAATCCACATTGCATATGGTCATTTTAAGAAGTGGCGAATCTTAAATATCTTCAAAATTTGCAAAAACTTCAGGCTGGCAGGTATGTGCATGTGCAGATGTAAGTGAAAGAAAACGTCTGTGTAACTGTGTTACTAACATTTGAAATCTCCTGGGTAACTTTTGTACATAATATTTGAAACAGATTACTTATGGATCTGCCATCACAGCAACAGTCAAAAAAAATTCAGATCAATGCAACACCTGCACTTGTATCACTGTGATTGGATTGCCTGTTTTTACCTCTGAAAATCCTACAGGACAAATTCCCATCGAGAGGACTCTTGAGTTTCACTCCATTTCTGAGCAATTACATGATTTAAAGATTTGTGGGATATATCTACATTCTTGTTTTGTTTTCCATGTAGCATGCAGAAACAAGGGGGTTTTTGTACAGTGAAGCAGCAGTCATTTAATAAACAATAACCATTTTTGGAATAATTTTGAATTATGGCTCATATTTTAAAGTAGTCTCAGAAGTGTTACAACCTTAGCTCCTTCTCCAGTGTTCACTGTCTCTTTCTTTTTCTGAACATATTGGTCACAGTACTTCATCTCTTAGAAACAACCTTAGAAAACATAGCTGATTCCCATTTCTCATGGCACTGAGGAGCATTCAGTATTTCTGTTTAAAAATTGTTTACTTTGAGTCTTACTTTACAGGCTTAAGGACTTTAAATTTTTGATACTAATAGTCTAGGCAGTGCAGCAGATTCATTAAATCTATTTTCTAAATTTTGTTGAACCCTCTCCAGCTTCTTGGATATCTAGGGAATGTAGTCAGCCCCAATGAGCACTAAACTCACAGTTATATAGCAAATATTAACCCTAAAATTGTCATTTAAAAAATAAACTATGACCTTTAGTGAAGAAACCTGCAGAGAACATTCCCTGTTAAGTCTGACTGAGACTTAAAGGGCAACTGCTTCTTCAAAAAGAGCACAGTTTCAACTAGGAAGAGTGAGTACACGATTACTAAATATTGGAAAAGTCTAAGTACAAATTTGCTTTGTAATGACAGAGTGGAATGCTGTTCTTTAGGAATTTGAAAGGAGGTTTGGTTTTAAAGATCACCATTTTTTCCACTAGGAACTACGCTCAGAAGTTCTGTTTGAAGTTCCCAAGAGGAAAGAATGCAAGAATTTCTATGGCAGTCACAGGAGGGAAAAACTGGTATGTTCATACCAAAATAATGCATAGTTACTGTTCCTTTGGATGGCAGGTTTAGGAAGTGGTAACCATGCAGTTCAGTGCTGCTGAGGGACTAAAATGCATTTTACAGTAATGGGTGCTAATGCTGGTTTTGGAAAGATCCTTAGGATGCACAGCACGAAACGTGAAGCGGTGCACCCCAGATGATTCCTGGAATGCCAACTTCCAAGGAAGGGACTCTGCCTTAAGAATTTCAAGCCAAATTTTTCACGATTCCCAAGGTTCCTGAATAGCTCAATCTGAGGAAAGGCACAGCAATGCATAAGATGGTTTCAGAAGTAGCAACATCTGACAGCATGGCATCTTTCCAGACCTGTGATGCCAGCAGGCTGGGATTTGGGAGCGGGGGCCAAGGGAGCAGTTGATCATTCTTTTAGCCTGTTCTGAAATCCCAGTGTTAGGTGCATTCTATTAATCTTCATTGTTAAATTAAAATTCTTCCAGGAAGACTGAGGAATTGTTTTTATAAAAATCTTACAGGTTTTCTCAATTCACCTCTTTCATGATAATACAGCAAGTTATACATTATAAATGCACTTACACATCTCTACATTAGATTACAAGTCCTTTGAACTAAGGGAAGACCTGCCTGAATGTCTGCCAAGCAAGGGATTACTTATAAATACCAAGGTGGAGACACACAGTTCATTATGTGATTTAAATCCTGGAACTATCCCATTTTGAAACAGTTTCATGAACTGATTCTAGACAGGTATTTTAGGCAATTTTACTTAACTTGAAAGAAAACTATTTTTAGATTTCTTGAGAATTAGTATTCTTGAAACTAACTAGGTTAACAGCTTAAATTGAAAAAATAGAAAGGAAGAGGGGAAAAGCAGGAATTTCTCTGAAATAAGCTAAAAGCAGAGTTAAAAGAAAAAAAAAGAAGTATTTCATACTGGGACTCTGCACTAGCATAGACAGAGATGTGCTCTTCCTAGATCTGGTGACAGGTGAAAAAATTCTCACATTCACTTCTTAATTTTGTTTAAAAAATTCAAACACATTAACATTATTTCATCCCTAACTGAGTTTTCTAGTTTCATACGCCTAAGAACCAGGTACAAATACCAAAACCCAAAGAAGACTGTAAGCTGTATGAGAAAATCATACTTATCACTGAGGAAAGATTGGTATTCCAAAATATTCTCAGGTTTAATTATGATGTGAGTGAGAGTCTGCTTAATTTACCATCTGAAATCAGCAGTTCTCTGTAAGACACATTCAGGCAGCAAGTAGCAGAAGGATTTTGCATATTCTGTGGACTGAAGTATTGTTTGAAAAAATAATTAAACATAATTATTAACCATTTTAACCAGTTTTCAAATTAATTACTTGTTTTAAAAATTTCTTAGAATCATTGCTAGGAAAAACCCTTACCCAGGAAATACTACAGAAAAAATCAAATACAAAATGTGCTGTAAAATTGGTTCCTAAATAGATCAAAATTGCCTTTGGGAGCAATTCTATCAGAACAACATTTCAGCTTTGGCTTAAGACATTTGATTGATTTCAGTGAAGCTCTAAGATGTTAGATCCTGTGGTTAGGTTATAATTGCTACATAAATGTAAAGGTTTTAAAGAAGATTTATCATATATAATTGAAATGTTATTAGAAGATTTTTTTGTGTTGCTTTTCTGCCTTTATGCAATTACATTTTTAGACGATATTAACTGCTTTTTATAATGAAAACAATATATTTTACATTGGTGCGATGCACCAGTGAAGAATCTGAAAGTATTCTTATAAAACTAACCCCATGACACATGATCAGAATTACAGTGCCTTATTACCATTTTTCCCTGTTATTTGGTAGTGTTGGTGCTATTTAGTAACATAAAGAACATCAACATATTATGATACTTATTAAGCAGGAATGTAGTTCAAAAACAAATTCGTGCTGCAGAAAGGACTAATTAAGTAAATAGTACTTTGGCTGCTGTTTCTTTTATTTTTTTAAAACCTAGTCTAGACTTGGGAACCTGCTATGCTGGCTGAAAAATCATTTTAATATTACAGAAATGTACTAAACACCCTTAACTGCTGCACTGTACTCTGAAAAACTTCCAAGTGTCTTATGAGTTATCTTGCTTTGGGGTAAAGTACAAAATTGTGGGTAAACCTAAATATATTATTACTAATTTATAACATGATTAGTTCCTAATAATACTTCCTGTATTACACTGCCTGTAATGTTTTTCATTGGAGAATTCTGCAGCACTCTGTGTTAATGAACTGCCTGCACCTTATTAAGGCACCATTCGCACCTTACAGGAAATTGCAACTGACCAGTGGATAGATCCCGTTCAGGAGTGCAAATGCTTTGGAAAGCCAGGCTAATCTGATCTGCTCAAGGTCACATAGCAGGTCTATAGTCCAACCAAGAATAAAAACCCCAGGGCTTCTAATTCGTCTTCCAATTCCCCTTCCAATTCTATCTTCGTGCCACTCCATAGCAGCCTCTCACAACCCTTATGATAACTTACAGCTGGATTACATGCTGAACTGAAAAGCAAAGAGGTTTCTCAATGTTTCAGCATAAAACTCACCTTTTTTTTTTTTTTTTTTTTAATAAAGCTGCTTCTTTCCACTTGCTCCTCACCAAAAAAAAAAAAAAGAAAAAAAAAGAAAAGGAATCAAATACTACAAATACTAGCTACAAACTCAGGATTTTATTGTTTCAAGGCTTTTGTGCGGAAATACTTCTGTTGGTGACTGAAAACTGCAGCAAGGGGAGGTAGAGCTAATATAACAAAACACCAATTTTTTTCTCGATATTGCTTATCCTATTAATTCCTATTAGATAATAACTTATCACAACACAAAGATCAGTCACTGAGAAGAACACAATGCAAACATGTTAAGGCTTACTGGCACACAAACTTGTGACAGCTCAATTGTATCTCTGTAATTAAGAACATCTGTAATGCTGACAATAAAAAAAAAAAAAAATTCCAGCCTAACTGTATTCACAACTAAAGGTCAGATCAGGTGGACAGTTTCAGAAATTTCTGGAAGGACAGTCATACTGTGATGTCAGTTAGACCAGTGTAAATTACCCCTATACGGACTGGGTTATGTAATAAAGAATTCTCAACAACAAAAATATAATTCTAAAAGTTTTGGAATATATGGAATTAGGCTGGTGATTTTCCTTCAGTAAAACTAGAATTAGTTGCATAGCATAAGAAATGCAAATCTGCACTCAGTATGGCTTACACATTTTTTAAAAACAGGCAAATGAATTATCCAGTGCACATAGGGCACGTTGCTCCACAGAATCCAGTATCAATGTATTCAAATTCAATAACGTAATGACTAAGTCAATTAACTCTAAGCATTAAATATTAGAAGTAATACTGACACCAAAAGTCCTCTTCATAACACCTTAATTCTGATTATAATATAATTTGTAAAATAATGAACATTTGAAAATACTTGCCACATGTGCAATGGTTGAACTGAAAAGTATCCTATTTAATATTAATTGGAAGGAAACACAGTTCAGCTACTTCTATCCACATATGTGAGATATGCCTAGGCAGAGTTCAGGGGACAATGAGAGCACATTTCTGACTGTGAAAAACATTAAAAATTTTGGAAAAGTTTCCCGTGTAAAAACAATTGTGAGTCTTAATTTTATTACAAGCAGAGCAATTACTTTAGGTCTACGTTAAAATGAGACCAATCAGGTGCACTGGAATATATGTGCCCGTGAAGTGATATTTGAATCAGAAGAATCCCAAATTACCTATTCCATGGGAGTAAAGACTATGTGGGAGAGTTATCCCAGAGAGATAACCCTTTATAAGGCATGAAACTTCTCTGCTACGATTTTATGCTCTACTCCATTCCCAGACTAACTGTAGTGACTAAATAACATTTGCATTGTCATTACTGGCCTTTATCAGAGTCAGGTAGGAGAGGTCAGTCAGTTCCCAGGAATATACCTCCCCCTGTAACCATGGAAAATCTCTGCTGCCAGCTGGAGGAAGCAAGAAAGGGTAAGAGAGTAAAATACAACCCTGGAGTTTTGTAACAGAGCTGCAAGTTGAGCTCAGTGATCTCTTTTCATGCAAGCAGCAGAGGACAAAGCACGAAAAGGACCACAGACCCAAAGCCAAATAAAGATTGCAGCAGTTCATATTGCTGATTAAGAGTCTTGTAGGCACCTAAATTTTGCTCACTTTCATTTTACTCAAACTATGGGTGTATTTTTGTTAGGGACATGCACTAAGATTTCCTAAATGAGGTAGTACCTAAAAATGTATGAACCCACAGACTGTCCAGAAATGCTGCCTTGCTGTCATAACACCTCTTTGGGTAATGAAAAAGTTTAAAGGTTTCTCTTTAAGCATCAACACAAAATATGTGTTAGCACAAAGAAAGACAAAGACATTAAAATTTTAAAGTCATAATCTCAGCAGTGAATTTATTTGTGTGAGCATTTTCTAATGAGATTGCAGTTTTATAACAGCCAACAGTTACTACCTTACAGGAATAAAAAAGGAAATAGCTATTTGGAGGGTAATGGTAGGAGCTGCAAAGTAACAGCAATTGGCTGCAGGCTTCTACCAGGTACACAGACCATAATGGATAAAAAGGAAAGCTAAGAAATGTTAGCATGAACTATAAACGCCACTAAATCATTGGCAGGTGATATTAGCAGATAGGAGTTTTGAAGGAAGTTTGCTTCCCTAAGGCTAGCATCACTTTTCCTAATTCCTTTTCTGACTGCAAATATGTAGCAGTACAGTAATATATACAGTATAAACACACTAATAAATTTCTGAGCTAAATAAACCTTCTACAGCTGTAGTTTACACACTTATATTTTATGGTATCTTTGAAAAATATCATACTCAAACCATCCACATAAAAGTCACTGAATTACAATTTCATAAAGATCTTTAATATGTTTAGTGCATAAAGTCAGGCACATTCTAGGGATACTTCTATGTAAATAGACATAAATAAAAATTCAGTTCCTATTAAGATGCAAAGAGTGGATAGTGGTCAGATTAGCACAGATGAGAAGGCCAATTTTACTTATCACATGGCGTATTTGAAATGGACTTGCATTAGCATTTTGTTGAATTAAACTTACACCTCTAATTGTTAATTAAGCATCTGAATTAATATAAATTGAAGTAACAAAGATGCCATGCCACTTCTTCAGCCAAACAAGCAGTAGTCATGTAATTATAAAGCTGCAAGGTGTAATGATGTGTGGCTGATAAGTAGCTTTGGTGTATATTTCTACAGTACAGCAAAAAGGTCAAACTTTAGCCTCTCTACCTCTGGTATAATTAATTGAATAGTATTAATTTTCCCCCACTCATTTTCACAAAGAATACCTTAATATTCACAGATGTTTAGGAAATAAAATTAGAATTTTATGCAGAGGATTTACTAGAGACCTGTCTTTTAAAGGAAAAAAATCCTCAGAGGGTCAGGGATGGCAAGAGAAGCATTCAAGAGGGATGAGGACAATTTAACTCTGTGGTACAAAACAGCAAATTCCTCCAGGACATCCAAGTCAAATAACTAAAATCTTTTATGGTCTTGTAAAGAGCACAAATTCCTGATACTAAAAATAAAAGCAACCCCAAAAAATCACATGTCCCAACCCCTCCACCAAACCCTACCCCTGCAAGAAACCCCGACCAAAAGCCAAAGAAAATCCACAAACCCATGTTGGTTTTAAGACAATACAACTTCAAGGACTCCAAAAAGGGATAATTCTTCACAGAGCTTTTCTGGGCAGCACTTGTCAATATTACACCTCACTGCACCTTGCCCCTGTGCAGGGGAGGAGCAGTCCAGGCAAAGCTCCTCAGACCATGGCAGCTGCTCAGGGATCGCCCTGAACCAGCCAGGAGTGACATGTGGGGAACTGGCCAGGGGAGCAGCCAGGCAACAAGGAGGCTTCTTTATCCCCACCTTGAAATCTGTCCAACCTGTCCCTTGAGTGAGGCATCTCTGATGAGTCTGATGAGCCAAGGCCAGTGTCCTACCCTTTGTTTACATCATTTTGAATAACTCTTCCGAGGCTCTGGCATTAGTCCCTGGGAAGCAGTTCTCTGATGCTGTCTGATAAGATTGCTTTCTTGGGTCCCATTTAGCTGTTGTATAACCCCATCGTACAGGGCATGAAACAAACTGATCCTTCCCTTGGTAACGAGTCCTGCTATCCAACAATCACCAAGCTGAAAACCTTCGAATGTCAAATGCAAACAGTAAGAGAAGGATGCAGCTTCTTCACTCAGGGTTACATTGTAAAGCACAGATGTAAACTGAGCAGGGAATTCACCCAGAATTAAAAAAAGCAGCTGAAAGACCCATCAGAGTTGAAATCTTTTGGCCTTGTAAAGGATGACTGAACAAAATTTAAGAAGAAAAAACAGCTCAGGAGGAATTTTTTTTTAGAGAGTAACTACAGAACAGAGGATGTGAGAGGATATAAAGAAGCTGAAATAATAAATCAATGATGGGCGTAAGATTGAAAATTTAATTTTGAAATTTTGGGTACTGTCACAGGCCCTGATAAGAGACAAGATCAAGGTAAAGGTCAGAGAAAAACAGCATGAGTCAGTATGAATATTTGATAAAATAATAGGATTTACAAAATCAAGAAACATACTAAATCCACACTGAGTTCAGGTATGCTGAGAGACTTTGGGCATCAAAGAATCAGAAATTCTACAGAAAGGGCCTAATAGTCCATCTTTTCTCAAAGTAAACAAACAAGTAGGACTTGAAGGGACCATAGAAAGCAACTGCTAAGCAAGTCTTAACACTGATTAATAAAAATATTAGTAAAATATATAAAAATATATCAGTAAAATAAATATATTAGTCAAAACTCTGTCTTCCACTGGTAAGCTAATTCTTGCCAATAAAGAAGGTAAATAAACTGAAATACAGAACAGGCAAACATATTAGAAAAGAAAGAAACAGATAAAACATTTCTTGAATAGAAGTTCAATGCCTTCAACACATATCCATCATCAAGCTATGTGCACATTCAGCCCAGCAGATAGCTGTGGAGATGCAGGAATGAAAGCAACTTAGGGAGCATTTGGAAATGCCTGACAACTGGAATAAAACGCATAAAACAGCCTCGAGTGCAACACTTATGTCTCTCACACTGCTCCTTAGGCTGGTACTGGGAGACAAAGGTGACAGGCTGAACACGTGGAGTAAGTAAAAGACAGATTATTTTCTGGCTATTATGGAAAATCAGAAATCAGATCCTTGCTCCTTACCAAACCTGTTTCCAGTGCCAAAGTAGCACATAAAAGTACAGTAAAAGAATACTCACCACCCTTAAGAGTCTGAGAGCAGACAACTAATACCACAAAATTCTAATGATTTTCTCCAGGACTTCTGAGATTTAGTAGGGTCCTACCTGACTGTCTCTTCCACTTTTTAGTTAGGAAAGACAGAACTTAGGAAAGCTCCTGTGCAGTCCAAATTTTTCAAACTTTGATGTACAGCCCGAACCTATGGGCATGTCAGTAGTACAACCAAAGATGTAGGTACACGTCAAAAACTCCTGCATTTCAGTGGAAAACAAAGCAATTCCCTTTCTTCTTTCTGGCCAGTCCAGACTTTCATGACGACTTCCCTGTGCAAAAACATCCTCTGCATCTACAAGCTTAAGGTGTCCTCACAAAACCACTTTCTGTTGCTACACCACTGCGTTCTACAGCACGGTTTATTCCAGCAGAGCATGCTCCTCAGCACACAGCATCACTTCTGCCCCATAGCTCAGTGCCATGGTGCACCCAAACAACTCTGCCACACTTTTCCTTTAGTGCTGCTTCATTTCAAATCGGTTACAGCTTCTCACAAAGGCTCTTTGATGGCTGGGAGTGCCATTTTTGGGTGTAATTTTTTGGCACCCTTAAGCTCTGTCAATTTTCACCTAAGTTTTTAAGGTAAAATCATATTTAGGAGCCATCACATACATTCAGGATGTGGACTTCAGGACTTCAGATTTGTGAGACTTGTGACAAATGGTGAGAGTTTTCACATTAGAAACTCTAACTAGAAAGAGCTACAATAGATGTGGTTGGACACAAAATAAAAGCATGGTAAGGTTAGCTCTCAGATTCAAATACTGTGTTTGCTGTTTATGATAATAAAATTTTTAGTAGCAATTTTTTATTTGAATATGTAGTATCAATTTGGAAAGCATCTGTTGCACCTAGGTATCTTATAATGACCTTTTCATATTTTTCACCTCAAATCTGAATGGTCTTATCAGTATTCAGAGAGTTGATAAGGTGCTAGGAATACCTATAGCAGAGAAAGAGGCAGAGGTAGGGAAGGGCTCTGATATATTCTCATAATTAACTGCATATTAATTAGAGCAATAAAGAGTTAGAATGTTCAAAGCCATTCTCTTAAGACTGGGTAGGCTGTACAACACATGTACTTTGATTGATTCTAATCCCTTGACTTCAGCTCCCCAAGCAGACACTGCATGACAGCAGACTGGTCTCATTGTGCCACAACAAATGGACAACAATCCTTCAATGTAGCATAGAGGAGACAGGCACCTCCATTATCTTACATTTTCTCTCTCAGTCTCCTTCCTTCCCAAATAAAAAAGAGAAAAACCCTCAAAGCACCAAATTTTGTTATTTTAGTTTCAAACTTTGCTTTTCCTGTAGGAGGAGGTGATCAATTTTGTGATTCTAGATCCATGTTCTAGCTGCAATTAATTTTCTCCACTAACTATATAGCTTATGATCCATATATTCCATACTGTTCTAGTCCACTTATTTTTTTTTTCCTCAGGAAATTAAAAAAAAAAGAAAAGTTGATGATCAGTACTCATTTCTCTTTTTGCTGTTCTCTATTACCAGTACAACATTGTTATATAAAGCAAAGATGTATGTGATGGTTTTAAACATAAAATACACATCTTGTGCATCCTGATCATTGTTTCTTTGCCCCATTAATACCCTTAGCAGTCCTAATGGATGGTGTAATTAAGAAAAAAATCATTATCTCTTTGTACCTCCTACTTTTGACTACATTTTTTCTCCTTGTGAACACATTTGGAGTTTTTGCAGAGGTAACAGGACATTACTAGCAGTTTTTCTGCAGCATCTTCCATCAGTGTCTCAGCAGTTACTTTAAACATTTTGAAGAACAAATGTCAACATGTGAATACCAGTTAATTTGCAAGTCCAGTGGGATTCATAGATAAAAACCAGAAAGTAAAGCACCAAACCAACACTTTCAAATCAGATTGCCAAAAGCCACATAAAATCAGACTGATGTTCTGCTGCTGTTTACCACAGAGAATGGGAGTTTAGTCCTTTAATAAAATAGAGATGGAGTTGGATAGTGCTGAAGCTGAGACTAGAGAATCTTAATTCACTACATAAATTGTGGTGCAATTTTTAAAGATTTTGAGCACCTGAGGCTTTTTTTTTTTGCATTTTAGGATGGCTGTGAACTCCACTGAAGGTTGCCTGTTCTCAGGCACTGATACAAGAATTTTCCAACTCAGCAACATAGAAGAAACATATATCATGTGTAAAGATTCTCTAGCAGACATTTGCAGCCTCCCTCTTTGCAGCTGATGCTGTGTCCAAACCTTTTAGCATTTCGTAAGAACTTTAATATTTTGAAAAAGCCTCAGATTCACACAGTAGTTCAGAAAGATTAATATGAATTTTAGTTAGGGAAAGAGGATCTCTGGTGGAATCTCCACTTCCTTACACAACCTATCCATCCTCCTACTCTCAGAGTGGAGTATCTCAGTGTTTGGCCACTGCCACATATAGTGTTTCGAAAATATAGTCACAATACTATTTCCTCTGAGCCCAGTTTGTGAGAAATGTGCACTTCTACTTAAAGCAACATCATGTTTAATTTCATGACAATAAAGGATTTTTTTTCTGCATGCTGAGTGTTCATTCCTCTTACCTTTAAATATGTGATCATAAGAGAAAATAAATCTGGATTTGAAATTTAATTTGTAACTATAAAATATGGAATAGTTATTCCTGTTTATAGCATACTAAAAAGGTAGTGCATGTATGCAGTGTAAGCTACTGGTTATTGATGCCAGTTCTGTTTTAAAGCACTGATAATAGCTTTTCCTCTCAAGGGAGGATAGTATTTCTTCTACAAACTGTAAATTGTATATATTATTTCACATTTTTTATGCTGAATTTTCATCTTGGATTTGTAGCTTGATATTTCTTAGCTAAAATATTTTCACATTCATGTCCCACTTATTCTTAATGGCATCTATCAATTTCAAGCAGAAAGAACATTAATATTAAGAGAAGGTTAAATTTCTCCTGGAAGGTTTTTTGCCCAGGGAGGTGATATGGATACACTTGGAAAATTATTACAACTACTAATACCTTAAGAGGAATTATAGTCAACAGAAAAAGTGACTTTGAGTTTATAGATAATAAACAGTACAGAGCAAATTTTTGAGATCAGAATCAAGATGCTGGGATCAAACAATATCTGTCAGTGTATGAGAAATAAGGGATTCAATTACTGAATGTGAAAGAATCATGATTCCTATACTATGGAACTTACCAAGATTATATAAGAAATTAGGGCATAGCATGTCAAAAAAAAGTAATAAAATAAAGCTATTTCCTCTGACACTTAAAAAATGTAGCTGATATAACTGTCATTCAGGGTCTGGAAATATTTCAGTCAAATATAAAAGTACCAGGAGAAATAAATCATGAAGTCCAACCTACTTCATAAAATGTCATGATCTGCTGTGAATGCATGAGTATGCAAGGGAAATTGAATGTGAAGTACTTTAAATTGTAACACATAACCATCTTCTAGTAAAGGCACCACAAAGCCAGTAATGAAAGAGTAAAGGATTGGAGAAAGCAAGGGAAGGGTGAAAAGCAAAAAGTTGAGCATTTGTAGGAAAAAAAACAGGTTGTTAATAATTTTAGTGAGCACAGTTAGGTTCTATACTTATGCAAATACACACAAAGCCACACACATATATATAGCACATAGAGTATAGAACAGACAGTAATAGAAAATAATATAGGCAGATAAAAGAATTCAAATTATGTGGGTTTATTAGCAATGCAGCAGATGCTGATAAATGTAGATCATAAAAGTGGATTGCAAATAGATAAATATGTGTACACTGGAAACATGTTCAGGATCAAATGTTCAAGGGCAGAAGAACTTAAGATTTGTTACAACATATCAAACCTTAAGAAAATTTAGATTCTACTGTAGTGTAGGTACAAAGGGAGGCAAAAGTAGTTAAGGATGGTATTAGCAGTTAAGGATGGAGTATGCAGTAGATTCAGGTGGAAAATGCATTAATTGGAGCTCAGGTTTCACATGTTTTTGTGGGGACTGGATCAAATATACCTTGTGCAGTTATGCCATAACAAAGTGAGATGGAGTTTGAATTTACAGTTTATTACATGCTTTCCAAATAGAACAACTTACTCAAACTCTGTTTATTCGAGTGGGGAGTTAATGTTCAGCAGCTAATGTGTTTTATAATTTACACCTCGGATTTCTCACAGTAATTTCCCCTTGAAGACAAGCCTTGAGAGTGAAATTTTTCAGGATCCTTTATGCAGGCCTCATTCTAGTCCCACAGAAGTCAGTCATAGTATTTTTTACTTAGTAGCAAAGTGATGAAAATTTTGAAAGATTCCTCTCTCTTCCTTATCTTGTGCTTTTCAGAATTGTATTTCTCACCTTGTAGTGATATTACAAAGGCAAATTCAAACACCCTGAATATCCAGGTGGTAGAAGAATGGAAGAAACTACAAAATTAATTCCTTAAGATTGAAATGCTGAGTTGCATTGCTACAGCTGAATAATAAAGGAAACATCTAATCACTATGCATGTTTAGAAATATGTCCAGGTGTTCTGGAGAGATTTTAAATCACAGAGCTGAAAAACTACCAAGCAATATCAGCCCACATGTTGAAAGATATTTTAAACCTATGAACAATAGCAAAAATATCATGGTCATTAATGTAAATTGAGAGAAATTACACAGAAATTAGTAAGAAAATGGAAAGGAGTGATGATATGCTAAAATTAAATCATTTTGTTTAGATTATGCCCCCCTCTCATATGAACAAACACATATTCTACTTTGCTGAGTAAAATTTTTACCCTGCTTTTGGATTCCATGCAAGCTAAATAGCATGGGATGACAAAGTTTATTTGGCCTTCTGACAAAGTACTTCACTACTAATTTCAGGGTAAAAAAGAAAATATTCAATGTGGATTAATAAAATCGCTCAGAAAGCAAAGTGCAGGAATGCACAGGAAATCCTCAACATCCAGTTAATTCACAAGCTTGCACCAGACATCTCTTTAGGAAAAGATACTGGCTGAGAGATTCAGAGTCCAAGGAGCTTCAGTTACTGATGCATTTGAAATTTGAATTTCAAATTAGAGATGGACCCTTAGGCTTCCTGGAAAGCCCTACCCTTGGGACTCTTTATGAAGCACCCAAAATTTCGGCTGGATGCACAGCAGTGGACAAAGGCCAGCACATTATTAGTAGGCAAAAGCAGTAAGAGAAAATGACAGCACAGTTTGAAGGCATTTGGGTAAACTAATGGTTCAGAGTGACTAGAACAGCATGTTTCATCCTGGTCAATCACTCTCAAAAGGAAGAGGAAGTTCAGAGGTGGCTGCCAACAAAAGATTGCAAGCATAAATAATTTGTCAATATAAGGACATAGTAAAAAAATGCAGTCTGTGCTTTGACTGCTGCATTAGATAAATGAACTAAGATAACCCTTGCTCATTCCCTCACAAGTTCACAAAACATATTTCAGAGAAACAAAAAGGCAACAAAATTAAAACTGACAAAGTTATATGCTCTGAACAATGCACAATTAATCTAGGAGTGTCATTGCCACTAAATGTTACTGCAGATCTGTATAATGCAAACAAAAAGAAAGCAACCACCACCAAAGAAAAAGGGCATTTAAAATTGTATTTCAAAATACAGTATTAAATTTCTTATATGAAAAATCTAATCTAAAAGCGGATTTTACAAGAGCTTCAGGTGAAACAGAGATCAATTTGAGAAAACTGCATTTCTACCTTCATAATACCTCAGAGGTATGTCATACAGAAATATGTAGCAGCTTACTAAAGATACTTTTCAAAGAAATTTCATATCAATAAAGTCTAAATAATTTTAAATGCATTTGGTTTGTTTGTTGATTGAGTTCTGTGGAAAGAGGGAGAGAGAAAAAAAATATCTCCATTTCCGACCATAGTTTCCACTCTTATCTCTCAAAGCCCAACTTTTGCCTTTCACTAATTTAGTAAAGACTATGAAATACACAATCAGAGCATACAGTCTGACACTGACATTGAAAGTACAAGCAAATCTGGATCAACAGAGGACAAGGAAAACCAGAGCAGCATGCCAGATTGGACTCTCATTCCAGAGGGGAAAAGGCTGCAAATATAAAAACTGAAGCAAGCTAACAGAGAAAGTTAGGGACTCAGATGGTTCTGGTTTCATAGATGCCAGGGCACGAAGTAACAAGATTAAATGATTAAACTTAAGAGGGCATATGATAACAATCACAGTTCATTTAATTTCAGATTGTGAGTCATGTTCTAGACTCCGGCCATTCTCACTGATCGCTGAATTTTCTGTTGCTTCATATTCAATCAAGACGCCAAATTCTAGGCCTCTTTACTCAGGCCCCACCCCACTAACCCAGAGAATAACAAGATTATGGTCCATGTAAATACTCTTCCATTTTTCCTGCTTTTTTGCTTGGAGATGGGATATATTCTTGAACGATTTCTAATCCATCAAATCACATGAAATTCTTCAGGGCAGAACTCTTATCTAGGCAAAAGCTCCACACCTGGGATTTGTACAGTTAAACATTTCTCTTATTTTCTACTTATACTTGTTTCTATTAAACTGCAGCCTATTTTATGCAAACCTTTTCTTGGAGACAGCAACAGCATTTTGATGCAGTCTTGTTCTCCAGTGTGCTTGAAACCTTCCTGTCTTGAAGTCACCCTTCTCTCCCCCATAACCAAAGTAATTAATAAAAGAAACCACCTACTGGGTTTCTTATGCTTTAAAAATATGCATTCTGATGTAGCTTTTTGCCAATAAACTCTTCAGCACAACTTTCATTCAAAATGTATTAAAAAGAAAGTACAGGAGTTAAATACAAGGCAAGCGTTTATATGTGATTAAATGAAGAAAAAGAGATATGAATATATGCAGTGAGAAAATTAAAATATAATTAGTCACAAAAGGAACATAATTTCATGTGACAAACAATAAACATCTAGAAATCCACCCCATTCATCTCAATTGAGATGTTAATATCAGATTAAGTAAAATTAAAACAAACATAGAGGAGATTAAGACAGCTCTCCATCTCTGAAGCTGCAAGCAATTCGAAGCATTTGCAAGCTTGCATCTCAGCAGTGTTTTTAACTGAAACCTTTGTTAAGCTGCAGCTCAGACAGCCTGTACATGGTTGAACCAAGCAGCTCCTTGCCTTGTATCCCCTCGCCAGCAGTGGCCCATCAGGGACACTTGAGGGACTGTACAAACCCAAGGCAAACACGCAGCGATTTTTCCAAGCACACTTTCCTGGGCTCCAGTGAGTCTGAGCTTCAGTGGCTCTCTGGAACAGAATTATGAGCTTTATAGTCCTTAATGGACAATATCAGTAATTCTGTAAATCTTACTACTTTTTGAGTGATTGTTAACACAGCTTGTGTTGAGTTCCATGGTGTAAATACATGAAACTGAAAAAATGCTTCCTTTGGTTCAACTCAAACACAGCACCTGCTAGTTTCACCTAATGCCCAATGTCCCTGCAGTAAAGAGCCAGTACACAATCACTCATTATCTATTTACTCACCACTCATGAGTTAATAAACTTGCCATAGCCTCCTTCAATTTTCTTCTTCCCAGACTGAAAGCTTGTAGTTCTAGCTGTTCCTTGTTTTAAAAGTTTATTTAATCATCCTTTACTCATCCAACCCATTCTCCCTTTACCTATTCAAGATGCAGGTGCAGCACTGTGACACTGCTTGTAACCATGATGTTTTCTAATTTATTCTATTTCTTTATAAAAATGTGTAATATTAAATTTTCTTTTCTTTGCTGCTACTATTTTCATAGCTCACAGTGAATACACCATGAATAGATAATCTCACAGTGAGGTTCTTAAAAAATAATTGTCAGTTTGAAGTCCATTTTTGTGCACAAATTTATATTTTTTTTTACCCTTTGAGAACCACTTTAGATTTATTTACAGTGAATTTCACTTGTCACTTTATCACTCAGTATTGCTGAGGTACTACTTTGCAGCTTGTTTTCATTTCTCCTATTCTAAATAATTTACTATCAGCTGTAAATTTTCCTGTATAAATTTTCCTGCTATAATGCATTTAAAATAATGCTGGTCTTATGTCTTTAACAAGTTGCTTTGTAAGCTCTCTTGTAATCTACACTATTGTGGTTTAAGGTTGTATTTTTGGACTTTGTGTTTCTGTTATTCTTGGATAATAGAGTAACAGGCCTGCCTTAATTTCTTGCATATGGATTTGTTGGTACCTCCTTGTAAGAAGACTTAGCCAAAATCTGATTTTCAGAACTGACTAAACAAACCTCTAAGAGATACAGCAAAAGTAGCTGAAGAGAGCTATTTAATATATAATCAAAGGAACTAGAATAAGTCAATTGAAATTTTTGCATTCTAGAGGACCTTAATTAGCTACTGAAGTCCAAGACTAAACCAACCACACAGTTCAATATGCCAATACCCTGCTTTGGAACTGACCTAGATGAAAGCATCAGTTCGCTTGCTGAGGTCTGCTGATGTTTTTGCAATAAACCTCCTCTACAATAAGTATACAATACAAACCCAACCTGCCAGTGGGAATTATTTGTACTCAGTTTAAAAGCTTTGGAACAATTCATAAGAATGTGTTAAATGTTAATAAACCAATAACATTTTTACACCTGACATTTTATCCTTTGGTTAAGGCTATACAACCTCTTGGACACTAAGCAATTATTTCTGGAAGATCAGTTGTCAGTATCTCAGCTAAATTTAAGAACTATATTTTCATTTTTCTCTCTGTTCAAGACATGACTGAACAGAGATAACAAATAAAGCTCTTAATCGTGTTTTTGAATTTAGGCACACATTAGAATTCCTTGGGGTAAAAAGCACCATATTTCAGCCTAAAAGTGTTTGCTTACATTATTTTGTAATCAAAGAAAACCAGGCAATATATATATATATGTTTGGTTTTTTTCCAATATCATGCTGCAATTTCAGCAACATCTCCTTTAGCTGACAGATCTCCCACATCAAGTCCTGGGATATTTTAACTAGATCGTTGTAGCTGGTACTTGAACTTCACTTCAGCAAGGGTAAATCTTAAGGTTCATGTAAACAGCTGCCTTTCTGAATTCACTGGAATTGCTCACACATTCTTAAATACTTGATTAACTGTGACAAATGAGAAAGGAGAACAAAAACAAACTAGAATAAAAGGCCCAAACTAGTAATTTTCTGTAAAAATTGGATTCTGACACACAACATTTCAAGACTCCATAGGCATGGAAACATAGGGCAACCTATTTTAGAAGTTTCCAGTAAATTGGAATGCATCCCTTCTAAATTAATATTAAAATGCATCCCTATTAAATAAAAGAAATTTATTTAAAATATACTATTGGAGAATTCAATGTATTCATAGCATCCCTACAACCTCTAATATACAAGATTTCCAAACACAAGACTTCTATGAATGCAGCCCATATTAACAAGGACAGTCAGGTACATATCACCTGATAATAACTGCACCAAACAGCTAAGAATAGAAGCATATATAAATAATAAGTACTTCAAAATATGTGCGTTAAATATTTTCTCTTCAAGTCAAGAGAAAATATTTTATCCCCCTGTTTTCTTTGAAAGTGGATATTTGCACATGCTTACATTATCAGCACTTATTATTTTAATATGAACCCATGCATGTCCATCTGAGGTGAAAAAACATCTTATGTTACCTTCATGTTACCAGTTTTTAATCTTACTGATGAAAAAATTTAAGTACTGTGGCAAATAAAGGCATTGCTTTAGTCCCAGGCTGCAGGGACTTTCACTGACCTCTTAATTATTCCTGTACTAAATTGCTACTTCATTTTTAACAAGTGTTCTATAAATGGTGTAGCTGTTTGTATTCTGAATCTGCAAATGTTGCAAAAATTTCTAAAAATGGGTCAGTTTCAAAACCCTAAAACTTTCAGTCTATTATTATATAGTAGTATTTAAAGAACATTCTCAAGAGCTGATGTATAATAGTAGACAGGTATTTTTATGACAGAAATACTAAATAACAATATCAAATAATGTTAGCTTAACAAAATAAGTACTCAGTAATATTAAACACAAAATAAAACCGATTAAAAAATTAAAACAAGTAACTCAACTGAACAACAAAGAGCAAACACTGACATGCCTGTGCACAAATTGTTATTAAGCTTGAAAGATGACTTAACCATTAGTCACTGTTCAAGACTCAAGAAACCTCAGTTCTGCTCTACCAGCAAAACTACTGCTTCACTTCCATAAGAGATTTAATTTCAGTTAATTCTAGCAGGTTTAGCTTTGCTTGTAATAAAAAGCCATGTTGTGTTTCTCATAACTTCTAAGCTGTATCAACTCTAGCTACAACATGGACAGAAGATCACTACTGCAAAGCCATTTCCATTCTGAAGTTTCCTAATTGATACTTCTGCAGAACACTAAAACTGAAACACTTGAATATTTAACAAAAGTGCCATGTCATTAAGCTGTGTTTGAAGGGCTGCTGTTAGGACACTAGTCTGGGCTCAGGGGGAGCAGTCAAGTACTGATTAGTCTGACTCAGGTCTAATTTGCCATTAGACCAGACCACTTCAAGAGTAGCACTCGTGCCCTCTCCTCCTTACCCAGCTTTTCTATCCAGAATACTTCTTCAGCTCCAGTTTAATTAACACCTCCCTTGGGATTTCAGTTTTTGAGATTGGGAAGTTGATAAGAAATTGCAGGTCTAGCTGCAGAGGCATGAACATGGTTGCTGTCATCTGCTGGCATCTATGGTTTTGAAGACTCCTGAAGATAAATCTACCCTAATTGCATCACCAGGACAACTTCAGTCCTGTTGACAATAGGCAGTGAGAGGCTACAAATGCACATTTTGAACTGCACAGAACAGTCTGAATGAGCATGTGATTCGTATCACCTGTTAGTAAAGGCTAAAAACACTGTTAAACATACCATCACTTAAATAAGAAAGTTGATTTAGCAAATTCCAAGTCTTCACCTGTGCTGCTTTACTTTCGTTTTCCTTCCATTTAGTCTCAAGGTAGATCTCAAAATGGATAATCTGATTAAATTGCAAACATTTCCATAATTAATTAGGAACCGCTCTCCTTTTTTTTCTTCTTGGGGGCAGGATAAAATAGTAGAAATAAACTTTTCTAAGTGGGCAACTTCTATATACATATCTACAATTTGTGGCATCACAGCATCACAGAGTCACAGAGCACTGAGGTGGAAGGGGTGTCAAGAGGTCACTTAGTTTGCCACTCAGCCCCAAGGCTCAATGAGTATACTGAAACCATTCTTGACAGATGTTTGCATAACCTGATCTTGTAAAATTTCCAGTGATGGAAAACACATCACTTCCTTAGGCAATCTACAAAAATATTGTTAAAAATTGCAGCTATTATTCAAGATAGCAAAAGTCCTTACTGACATGGATCTGCAAGATTAATTCTTTCCAGTTTTAATCCACAATATGGCACTCGAATTCATGCAAATAATGACTATGCACATATATCTCTGTGACTGGGGATACAAAATGTACATTGGATTCCAATTATACAAAAAGAGAAATTCTGTGTAACGGATCACAAGTGCTCTTAAATTAGTAAATTAGAGAATTTCACAACTAATCAAGCTACAATTGCATTCAATTCTCCAATTCTCCAATAGTATATTTAAAATAAATTTATCTTACTTTCATATCCTCTTGAAACAGAAGGACACACATTTTCATGTACATATATATAAATATATACACATATCCCCTCTGGGTAGACTGTGGATTAATACAAATTTCTAATGCAAAATATTCCCAGGTGTCTAGGTCTGTTGAAGCCAAAGGTTCTAATGATAAAGAAATTAGCACCTTCACAAATGGGGACTCTACGGTCAGGCCAAGCCAGATGGCTCTTGACACCTGTCTGCATCCTGACTGGCACTGAAGGGTCAATATTACAGTTTATTCACAAGCAGGAGCTGGGAATCCCCGTTGGCCACAGTAAGGATGAAGAATTAATTCTCTCCTAACAACATAAAACCCAGCAGGATTTTACTTGCAAGGGCAACAACTCTTTCCAGAATTTAATACACATGAACTAAGGCTTCTTACTTTTTTCCTGCAAGGTTGTATTTTTTTCTCCTTTATGAGAATAATTTTACCAGACAAATTAAAATTTTCACGGTGGTAGAGAGCAAAAGATCTTCCAGTTAGGGAAAAGGACAGCTTTAAGGCTTTAGTTGCAATATCTGGAAGAAAAAGAGTAACAAAAATAGATCAAAAACAATTTTGAAAAGTGAAAAGATGGACAATCTCTTTTTTGATTTTATATCCCCTAGAAGAAAAGTTTTGAACTTACTGAGTTAAATATTGACAACATTGTACCAATAAGTTTGTGGGGACCTTTTCAAACAGCTGGAACATTATAGATTTTTGCAAGTTCACAAGCCCTGTGCTCACATTTCCGGTAAAAGCTGCTGTCTAATACAAAGCTGAATGCCCCGGGGACATTGAAGTGAACATATTTTTCTGCTGGTTTAAGCACACCAGCAGTCATTTGTAGAGTTTACATGGCTTTCTTGTCAATACCTGCTGGTCACAGTTGGTGAAGAGGCAGTTTCACTTATGATCTGCTTGCTAATTAAGCATGGCAGCAGCCATTCAGAGTGAAATTTTCAACAACCTGACACACAAAAGGAAAGAATCAGATGTGTTCTCAGAAGACTTCAATCTTTAAATCATTTGGATTCTGTAGTTACTGGAACTGAAAGATAACAGAAATTACTTTGTCAGATTAGCATGTAACTCCTCTGATAGACTATAATATACTGTATGTAGGATGAATGCTTTAACCCTGATGTTCTACAACAAAATTCTTTAAGAGAAGGAAAGTTGAAAGGATTTGAAGTAATCCCAATACAGGCCAAAAATCTGTATAGTCTTCTGCTTCTCCTTATTTTCTTCAGTGGTTCATAATCAATCCTTTCCTGTTGACATCTTTCATCATCTAGCTGTCCTTCATGTCTGCTGCCCATTGCTGTACTTGCAGGAGGATTGCACAGCTGGTGCTCTTCTGCACACAAAACATCCTAGAAAGCATCAGCAAAGCCACTTCATCTCTCTGTTTCAAATTCTTTGCTTCCTTGACCTTCAAAAGCCAGTTGCTTCTTTGCTGAATGATTATCATCTCATATATTATATTACTCCTTATATTACTCCTCCTTCTTGGTTTGTATCCATGTGTTGTCTCTTAACTCATGCTTGTATTACAAACTCGTCGGCAGAATTCTTTGACATTTGTACAGCCCCACCCAGTGGTCCCAGGCTTGAATTCCAGGACACATTGCAATACAGTAAATAAAATAACCCCTAAAATATTATTTTTCTTGAGATCTCATTCTTATTTATGCCCCTTATGTGCAGGAAGGACAAATCTGGAGGGGCTGGTAACCAAATCTTGCAATGAAATTGAACGCACCAGTAAAAGTGAACCTTTGCTGAGAGAAACCTCAGGATGGCAAAAGCATTAGTGCAACTACCAGAGGTGACTGAAAGGCCTCTTCCCACAGAGCAAAAACCCACTCCACAAGAAGCACTACCACATCCAAGCATGTTTTTTTAAGCATTTACAGGCCACGCTCAAATTCTTCAAATAAAATACAATAAATGATTGATTATATCTAGTTTGCAATTGCAACTTTTCTGTTCTTGTCCACCTATGCTTTATAATTATCTTCTCTAAAAATAGACATTCTACATAATTGAAAAAAAGGTGCCTTTTGCAATTTTGTTGTGTTCCAAAGGAGTGTTCCTGGTGAGGAACCAAGGCAGGCAGAGAAGCCCCTAGCCTGGAGCAGGGATGTCCCTGTGGCTGCTGCAGAGGAGCAGCAGCTCTCCTGCCTGGACACTCTGCAGTGCTCTTCAACGCTACTCTGCTCAGCATAACTTCAGTAATAAACTTCTGCAAGGAAAAACATCTGATAGGGTTACTGAAAACCTGATTTTGAAGAAAATACTTTGAAAACTAGACAGACTTTATTTTGAAGCCCTTTTTATTTCACTAGAGACAAGCTAAAGATCCTCTGGAGAGATAGTAGGGGGGGAAAAGGGCTTCAGAATACATATATGTGTGTGTGTGTGTGTATATATATATCTATATATATCTATATGTATCTATATATATCTATATATATCTATATATATATATATAAGATTTAATTTTAAAGAATGATATTCTTTACCTGACCTTTGGCCATTTTTCTTTTAGTTTCTTAATAACAAATGAGGTTGAGCTATTAAACTCTCTAAAGATAATTCACATAAGGGCTAAATAAAGAATCAAAATTGAGGCACAGTAAAAAATACATTAGAAAAATAAACTACCAACATTTTAAAGTAAAGTAGTCCAAAGAGTTAGAAAGCCTCTTAATTTCAATTTCATTATATTGTACTGAAACGTCATCCCCGAGTCCTGTTAATTTTAATGTTTTTCTTGTTTTGTTTTTTTTGTGTGTTGTGGTTTCTTTTTCATCACTTCATTGGTATCTATTCTTTGAGAAGCAGTTCTTGATTGAGATTTTGGCTGCACCTATAATGAAATATTTTCTGCTGTGGAATACTTGCAAAGTGCTGCCAATAATCACTAATAATCAGAAAACGTCACAGCAGGCAGTGCTGTCAGTGCATGAGTAGCCTCACACACGAAATTCTGCATTGGAGAACAAAGAATAAAAAGTCTTTGAGTTTTTTCAATATGAACTGCTACTTATTAAATATCAGGATTTTACTAAGCATGCTTTTAAGAAACACTTCAATGGAAAAAAGGTCACAAGAAAGCTACCAGTACCTTTTTTTTTCAGTTGGAGACTTTTGCACAAATGTTACTCCTGTGCAAAAATCCAGTCCTGTCTATGATGATGCAAGGATGACACAGTATTGTCTGTGAAGCTAGTTCTGCCCTGAGTAAGAACCTTCTGGCATCAAACTAGATTAAAAAGAACAGATGGTTGCAGAAACATAATTAAGAAAAAGAATAGGAAGAAGAAACAGATATCAAAGCATCACTCTCTCTTTCCCCGAATTTTCCCTGAAAGAAGTAGAAAGGAAGTTTTCAAAAGGTTGGATCATCTAATCCACGTAAGATTCTATTCAAAAATTAATATATCAAATACTTGAATCATAAAGAAGAGCCAGATGCTCAACATGAACTTGGACACTGCTAAATGGTCACTATAGGCATTCTCAAGAAATGAATGTAGTTAAACAGAAAAAGTCTTTGCAAGTAAATTATCATATTCTTATTCATTAGCATAGAATTAATCAAACACAGGTTGGCTTTAGGTCTCACCTTGCTGTGTATCTGCCCTGAAGACATGGCATTCCTTGTATTTGATTAAATAGAGAACTATTCTGGAGCATTAACAAAACCCAAACCAACCCCCCAAAAAACTCCAAACAAAACAAAATCCAAAACCAAATGCTAGGCAAAAGACAAAAAGTATTAATAATGAGCATAAAAACAAATGTATTTTTAAAAAATACAAAATATCTCCATTTTAGTTATTCAAGAGCTGGTTTTGTATAGCTATCAGACAGCAGTGCCTCTGGGGAAAGCTTGGGATTACACTTCCCTTCTACATCTTGGCTTGTTGAAAGCTGAGATCTTCTGCTAGTGTAAGATAGAGTTTATAAACAAAACAGCCCTTGAGTTAGAGCTACAATCACAGCAGCATAGGCAGATACACATGAAGTTGCCACATCTTCTCACAACAAGCTGCAAAGTTCACCAGCATCATCTTCAATGCATCCTACAGATGAATCTCTGTCTGTGTGCAGGTTCTTACATGCAATTTAGTACTGAGTTGTTTCATATGCACACTCTGATCATGAAGATTATGCTTAGTATTCTGCAGTAAAACATTTTAATTACTTTAAAAGAATATAAATTTCATTCTAGTCTTTGATGCTCTTAGAAACAATTATAAAGCAGCAAGAATTTCAGAAAACAACTGTTAGTATTTAAATTTAATCAGAGATCAAAGTTGTGAGAGTAGGTAAAAGCATTAGAAGTTTCTGGGAACAGCTGTAAAACCTCTACATCTGGCTCATTAAAAGTACAATACAACTCTAACCATGTGCAATATGGATACCTCCAGTAAAAACAGCCTTAGTTTATAATCTATTCTGTGGCACATATTCAGGGGTTCAAAACAACAAACGAGAGGTACAGGTGTGAGTGAAGATGTTAATTATTAAAAATAGTGACTCTTGTTGATTTATAATAACGAGTCAATTTTAAAAATTATTGTTGGTTTATAAATTTATTATAATCTAACAACAACTACCTTTAAAGTCCACTGTTGCCACAGGAGTATCTATACAGTCATCCTAGATGGGAGGAAACTAAGAAAAAGGAAACTTGTAGATTGGGATTGAAGAATGTACAATTAAAGCACATGTGACATTTTTGCTAGGCCTGCTCTGAGCCAATGCAAAACACTTCAGTCTGTAGTGAAACCAATGCATTCATCAAGTTCTATCAACCAGATTTCAATTTGAAAGTTGAAGGTGTATATATAAATACAAATGAAAGATTACTGTGTAGAGTCTAAAGGGTAGCCTTGCTTACTGAAACAACAAGCACTGCTCTTTAACACCACTGATATTAAATCTTTTTAGCAGCAATGTTTTTATTCAAAATTAGCTATGTGCCTGAAGTTATAAATTGCCTTGCTCTAAGTACAATGTTACAAAACAGATCACTTAGTGAAGCAGCTCAGAAAACGGATGTGCTTGTGACACCTTTAATGTAGGTCCTTTTTCTGAAGAATAAAGAATAAACCCCAAAAACTCAGAATATTTAAAAAATTCTATTTATCAGACAAGGAAAAAGAGCCTACATACATTACATTTAGGCTGTCAAAAAGGTTCATAATAGGAAGCTTATATATTTATTTACTTGTGGAACTGGTAGGGATCACTGTCTGTTACAATTACAGCCACAGCACTTCATTCCTGACAAGACTTTACCGTGTCTCTGTTAGCTCACAGCACGTCTGTGAAACTCATGGTTATCAACCTGATAAATCTCAATGTGCTGTGTCAGTTTTAAGCACCCTCAACTGCTCAAGCACATAAACATCAGCAGCTACCAGGTGCTCTGTAGTACTTTATATCCCTGCCCTGCACTGTCCTTCCAGATACTCAGTTTTAGAAATCCATTTTCAGTTTCATTGCTCTGGTACCAAAAAGCAAATGGCAAAAGGTGTTGCCTGAAGCTGTATCCAGTGTCCCAAAAAGACAGTCTGAGGAAAAGAGGGCTGAACTAAAACCAGTATTAGACATTTCAAAGCATTTTTTATGGTGCATTTGAAACAGAAAGCAACATGGCAAAATTTAACACGGTGTTAATAAGAAGGAAGATATGTCTGTAATATGGGTTTATACGTGTATGTTTCTTCAGTTTTCCTGGAAAACAAATCCTAAAATATAAAAAAACCAAAATATGACTCCAGGAGAGACTTGAAATTTGATACTTTTAAAGATGAGATAGAATTAAAGCATTCTTTAGACCTAGTTACAGGTATAATAATAATTAAACCAGATTATAAGCTACAGGGAAAACTGAACTAATTATTTTTTTCTACTCATGGATTTTTTTGTGCTTCTTGTTGCTGTTGTTTCTAAAAATATGTTTACAAAACAAAATTGAAAGAAAGATGTGAGAGAGACATCATGTTTAAAAAATCCCAATCAAACACCAAAACAAGGAGCACAGTCTACTGAAAACTATTTTCCTTTCCAAGTTATGTGAGGGAGGAGTCAGGTAAAGATAGGGATAGAATGAATGTTCCCTTTCCCCTAAAGACATAATTTAATTAAATGGTTGTTCTTGAGGTTTGCAGGAAATGAGGATCTTTGTGAAATCAATGCAGATTGTGCTCCTAACTTAGACAGCTGAATTAGTCTCTGAATCCACCACTGACTTTGGAGAGTCTAGAATCCTAATTTTAGCTTTATTAGGTATCAAAATTACAGGGCATGAAGAGGGATGTGTGCATAGTCACATGATGCAAACAGCTTTGTCTGACATGCTGAATTATGGAGCAGCATTAGCTAAATATGGCCCTTGGCATCATCAGCTCCAAATGATTCTGGAGAGATACAAGAGATCATTGCATGAGATACAACTCTCCAAGTTTACTTGCCCTAATAAGCAAAGAATGCTGGTATTTCAGAACACATACTTATCTGCAAATAAAGGCCTTGAATTTCATCTCAGAAATGTTTGGCAATTCCTCAATATACAGTATTTTTCAATTTAGCTAATAGTCTGTAATTCTGAATATTTCCAGTTACAAGCCATAAATCTTAAAATGCCTCCACAAATTTTCAAGTTTGTCCTCTGGAAAATTTAATTCAGACTTATATTAAATAGTTATCTTAAAAAACAAGTTTGTTCTGATTTGTGCACCTAGCAGAATAAATTTCTGTTAATGTTACTTGCTTTATAAAATGTGAGATAATGAAAATCAAAAACTTTTTTTTGTTATACAATGAGTCAGAATACTTTGCCCTTTTTTTTCCTATTGGAATAGGAATTGATTGGACACATAATCCACAACTTTTACTAAAATGCTTAACATTACAGAAGCAAATAGATCCAGTGGCTCCACAGATGGAAAAAAAATCAAGACATTTTATTCTCATTATTCAGCAGATATATGCCTCTGGATAAAAGGCAATTAGGAATATGACATTAAAAACAATTGTTTCTTGCAAAAATATTTTAGCTGTTGTTCAGTTGGCTCCTTTTAACTCATGACCTTTTTTTATGTTTACATGGAATTCAGGTGCTTCAGTTTATGTCCATTACCTCTTGTTCTGCCACTGGGCACCACTGAGAAGGGTTAGGGGTTCATCTTTGCACTCTCCAATTAGGTATTTATAAACACTGATAAGGTCTTTCTGAGCATTCTCTTTAAGCACCCCTATCTTTGACAGAGGAGATAAGACACACAGGACGAATTGCCTCAAACAGATTTTTTATATCAGAGCCACAAAAAAGGAAGCTAACCTTCTAAGTGAGGCAGAGTACTTTAATCTCTGTAAAACTGCTATTAATAACACAAGAGCTTGCCTATGAGGAGGTCACCACAAGAGCAGGGTCAGGATCTTCAGGGTGTTGCTTGGTGGGAGGACACAAGACAACAGATGTGAGCTGGGACACAAGATTCCAAATGCCCATAAAGAAAAGAGGGTTTTGTCTAAGGACAGTCAGGCATGGGACAGGTTGTCCCAGGAGGAGGTACTGTCTCTGTCCTTAGATGTTTTCCAGACCAAACTGGGAAAACCCTGAGTAACCCGGCCTGACTTCAACACTTCTTGAGCAGAAGGCTGGCCAAGATACCTCCTGAAGTATCTTCCAACCTGAATTTTTTGTATGAGCCTATAATCTGTGAAGTATTTACAGAAGTATTCACAAAAGTATTCCCAATTCATTTTAAAGGAACAGAATAAGGTCAGAGCTAGCACTACCACTGTGAAACAAAAAAAAAAAAACAACCAAAAAACCAAAATCCAACCAGAGCACCATCTATCTTCTAGAAATACAATATGACCACAAATAACACACTGTATGGGAATAATAAAAAAAAGGTCTTAAAGTAGAGGTAGGTAAGAGAAAGAAATGTTAAATGCTAACTCTGTAACAAGTTTTACACATACAGCAAGAGACCAAATGGTGCAGGAAATAACACTTTTGGTAGACTCTATGATCTTGCACACTGCACATGCTGCAGATTACAGATTCTCATACTTTTAAGCAAGCATGGATAAAAAACCCTGTATTACCCACAACATAAAAAATCAACATTCCATTCTAGAAGAATTAATCTCTTCCCAGTTCCAACATGACTAGGTTTGGTTTCAACAATTATACATCTTGTTGCTCAGCAGTTGTTAAACAAGTCAGGGGCAAGAAGTGTGCTCAGACCTCTCCTCATCCAATGCCCTGTCGGGCTTCTCAGACATTTCAGTGGAAGCAGGTGCAAGTCTTTCAGAAGTGAGTCAGAGTGCACTGTGCAGATTTAATAACTGCTTCCCCAGCTAGAAGACCAAAGTGCTCTAAAAAAAAAATAATCAATGAGAAAACTGAAGTTCTCTAGCAATCCCTTGGGCCAATTACAGAGATCAGAGATGGAATGATTCAAAGATGATGGACCTGTCTTTTCCATTCTTATCTTGATTATTTTTGCATGAAAAGAGTTGGTTCTTGCTAAAGGTGGAATCAACTCAACTACCGCTGACCTAGACAGCTGTATATAAAATTACATGGTTCTCCAAGTTTTTTCTGATTAAGAAAAGAAACAGATGATGGAACTTGGTGTCTGGTGCAATCTTGCTTAGTTACAGAGGTAAATTTCTGCTTTTCTTAGCACAACAAATCAAAAGAAAGCAAGTTTTCTGTTCCTTACTATTTCCCTTCATCTACCATTCCATCTAAAAGCTTTCACAAAGCAGTGTCTGAATTCACAGTTCAAGTAGTCATTTGCAGAAGGTCGTGAGCATTTGCTTCATTTTTCACTTCTGTGCCATATTCTCATTTCTTCTAAGGTTTATTTCAGCAAAACCCCTCAGCTGCACGTATTGCTATTTTACTGAGCAACATACCTTTGTTGTGAAGCTTCTTAAAAGAAAGACAGTGGCTAACTCCTCTAGCACCCTTGGTTTTCTCCAGGAATTGGCTATCACTGCTAGAGATTGTTAATTTCTAACCTGAGCGATCTGTTAACACTTGGCTGCAGATGGATTTCAGACACCAATTATATGGATGATAAAACACTGGCTTTTCACAACAAGGCTCTACAGTTGAGCCCTTTCCACATACAGCTGCTGGCCAACTGTTGGTTATTCACAGCAAAATGCTCAGCTTTTCCACTGACAGCCAATCCGAGCCTCATCTATAAAGTCAAGCCCAGTAGATCAAAACAGACTCAGTTCTTGAGTTTTCTGTGCCAAATGAAGAATCAAAGAATGCCAAATGAAGGGCAAGAAGGCTGTACTTCGAAATGCAGTGCAGTGTACAATCACTTTCTGTCTGTGAAAATGATGAGCAGGAAAATAGATGGCACTGGTCTCTGCAGGCAAAGACAGTTCTCTTTTACACTGGTGTCATATGGAGAAACTGGATTGCCACACAATAATAAGTCCAATAAACACAGATTATGAGTGTAGGATAGAAAGTAATTTACCACTAGATTAATCCCAGGCATTCCTCTTACCTTGGCTGCATTAAAACAGGAGCATTTATCTTTCCACCCTATTGTTCTATGTGTTTCATATCCTTAGCTCCCCCTAGAAAGAACAGTACATGATTTTTAAAATTATATTCTATTTACTCTCTACTAGCCTCTCCAAAATAACAGTTTCACATGCAGCGGATGAAATCTATTTGGCAAGAAAGTACAACAGTATTTTTAAGTTGCTCACATTTTCACTGGGAGAAAACGGGGGTCCATGACTTGAGCACATGAAGTAGCTACTCCCAGACAATCACACAGAGTACACCTTGCTTTGCCAGCAAGGATCTGAGGTCACATCAATATAAAAAAACTCTGGAATATTAGGCCAAATTAAATCTAAAATATTGATTTGTGTGTACAGATATTTCTTAAGAAATATAATGGCCATTCAGTAAAAGACCCTGAATGGAGAGAAGAGAGAAGTGTTATATACTTATTGAATTAATAAGATTTAAGCATTATTAAAATTTTTAAATTATTAGTTCAGTTTAGCTTTGAAACGATTGTCTAGTTACCTTGGAGGAAAACCATCTACAGCTCCTCCCATTTCACTCAGCCTCCCTAAACCTGTGCTCTTGACACTAAATAGGAAGAAACTAATGTATAAAACTTCAAATAGGGAAAATGTTTTCCTTATTACCTTAACAATTTGATGGTAATCACTTTTCAGAGCCATTCCACATTAAACAGGAATGTATTAAAGGTTAGTAGGTATTTACTCAGAGGCAAAATTCAAATAATTTAGATATTAAAAGGTCAAGATGAAATTATTTCATGCTTGGATACATATCTAACTAACTGGAAGGTAGAATTTGTATTCTGAGGAATCCTGAAGCTCCAGTAGTACAATAAATTAATTTGTTTGGGAAGTAAAATTCCTCAGATCATTTGTAGAAGGGGAAAGAAGTTTTGTTCTAGCTCTTTGTAAAAAAAAAAGAAAAAAATTCTATTAAGTTAGGTGAACCAAACTGCACTACTTACACAGATTTCCTGCTGCCAGCATGGTAAGGTCTGTCCTACAGCTCAGCTTCCTGAAACCTGTAGTTCTCTTAAAGTTAGCTAGGAGTAGGAAGAGAGTATTTCTATTAAACATAATCAACATTTTCTCAGGTAATATCATGCTGAAATAGTGTGTGGACAGGTACATTCCCTCCAAAAGTTCCTCACCAACCCTGTGCCGATACCTAAAATTTCTTCATGCCTGACATAAGTACATTTAAAAGTGCTAAGAACAAATTCACCTCAATCACACAATACATTTAAACCACTGGACATGGGGCACTCTCTCATACTGAAAATGTCTTGTTCAATAGCTACAAATTCCAAATTTAATTCTGAATCTCACCCAAAGCTTCCTATGTAACAACTCACAGTATATGCTTGGTTGCTCCATCTGTTTAAGAAAATGAGATTATAACAAGATTGAAAAAATAAATTTAATCTTACTATCCACAACAAAAGAAATCAACAAAACAAAACTTTTAAAGTAACTATTGCTATTAATAGCTATGCACAAATAACACATTTCATAGGACCAGGATCAACAGCACATGGCTGAACAGATAATGTGCCAAAATACTAATGCACATATAATACACCATATGCAGAGACAACTGATATTTTTGACTGATAATTTTTAAGAATTACTCTGTAATTTTAACGTTCCTCTTTTTCTTAACATTTTTAGCAAGGAATCATTCATAGATAAATGCAAAATTATCTTAACTGAAGCAATACTTGCAATTTAAGACCTATATAATTATTTCCTTCCATACACACACACACGCACACACACACACATATATATATGATTATTTCCATTTAATAAATGAGAATATCCCAGGATCACAAAAAGTAAAGTAGAAACAATAGAGTAGCCCATATATTTTATTTATAGTATAAAGTAATATTATCAGCTTGTACAGGAATAAACATGTTAAAACATTTATGGTATTATTCCACAATTGGCTGAACAGTTAATTGCTTTAATCAGTATATACAATATTATCTGATTTTTTTTTTAATGGCAATTTTACACACTGAATATTAGTGTTTTTACAGAAACAAAACAAAATGCTTTAACAGCATTTCCTTCTAGTGCAAGCTAGTACAAATTTAAATATCTCCCAGCAGGCAACAGAGAGCCCTGTTCCATGCTCGTGTATTTCTATTGGCTTCCATTTGATTAAAGGAAAGGGCTTCCCTACAGAAGCAAAGTAGAACAATTCCTTGGAGTATTACAGCACCACGTTTTGTGCCTGTGACCACACCAGGATTCAAAAGAAGAATGACACAGTGTTCTTTTCAGAATAGCAGATTATCTAACTCTGAGTAATGACTATTTAGTGAAGATTTATATTATTTCCATTTTCTAAAGCTCTGTGCATAATTATCATAACAGTTCCCTTTTCAAGATAAATTTAGTTTCGAAACTTTGGTTTTCTATCACTGGCACTATTTATACTCTTGGGATAAAGGAGATAAAGTTGCAAGCATAAAAAGCCAGCCATTAACCATTGAAATAACTGTCCTAAACTTCCATAATTTTGCAGAGGTGGGATTAAAAAAGAGTGAAAACAACACAAGTGCTCAGTTCTCTGACTTGCTAAAGAGGCCTAAGCTCTCAGGAGTGTTTGCAGTGTACAGGCATGAATCTTACTTTAGGATCCAGAAAGTTAGAGCTAAGGTAAGAATGCAGCAGAATATGAAAATAACAATCCTTTTGTTCTTCTTCATCCTCCAGTGCACATATCAGATTTTGAATTTAGAAAACTCTAGAAGCACAAAAATGTCTACCCATAGTAAGGATATTTCATTACTCTGCTATAGGACAGTAAGGAAAATACCATAGCCAGGAAATCAGTGATATGGAGGTTGCCAAAACTACTGGAAGACTTCGGATTTTATAGTACAGAACAAAATCAAACCCATACAATGAAATTCTGTAAATTAAGTAGATTTTAAAAGCCAAAAAAAAAGCCACCATCTAAGTAAATAGAACTATTTATTTACAGAATAAACTAAAGGTAGCATGTGGTCCAAAGGAAGCTGAGCCATAATTTGTGAGACTGAAATAGCCTAACATCTGGGGCTTAGGTCTAAGAATTTCTGATTGTGGCAATCTAGAAAAATAAATCCCTCACATGTTTATTTTCATATTGCATCTCAAGAATCTAGCGTTAGAAAGTATCAAAGCTGACAAATGCAAATTATTGTCCATCTTAAACATAAGAGTATTTACCTTTATAAGTGGTGCAATAGAAAACACAGTGCTGTGAGGATTAATGCTCAAAAATCTGACTGTCATAAGACACGAACTTCTCTCATCCTGAGAATTACCTACATGCCCTTCATATGTGACAAAGTCACCAAATTGAATATTTCTTTATAATATCTGTGTAAGGCTTATTTTAAACACTTAGTGTATGCAGGAATGATAAATAACAAATTCTAAACTTCCAGTAAAAATTTAATTTTTTAAAGTTTTCTGTTACAAACTATTGTTTGCAAGGCTTGACTGCCTTTATTTAATAAGGTCTGCATGTTGTATAAATTGCAATGAACAGCTTAGCTGAGTAATATGGCATTTTTGTGGCTATGATTTTAACTAGTTAAGCCATGGAAATAGATGACAGCTACTTTATTTTTAATCTTCCTGTTGGAGAAAAGCTGTAAACTTTTTCATTCCAGAAATAATCCACAAACTGATTGCTGTCAACTGCTTGCTGGAGGGAAAGTCTGTCAACCAAGGAGGGTGGAGACAGGAGAGACAAGCTCCCTCTTTCCATGTGTAAATACCTTTCCACAAAAAATGGAAGCAGAATCTTATAGAATCTTTGTAAATTAAGGATCTATTCTGTGTGAACCTTTAAAAAATGTTCTTTATAGTATCCAACACTTTTATTCAGGAAAAACTGTGTCTAACTAGACTTTGCTATCAAAGAGACATGATGTTATTCAAGTGTTCTCAATGAAACCCTTTATCTTTGTTCCTTAAAAATAAAAGCATATCTTGCAAGAAATTCTGGATTCTGAGGGATATAGTCTGCCCTTTATAAACTTCAAACACATTTATACCAAAATTCAAACTCTTAGCAGATTTCTAGGTCTAAAATATATTGGTCCTATGCCATTAATTTGCAGAACACATACCTGTCTTCAGAGGGTGTAATGAAGACCATTAGTATCTACAAGGAGCTTTTTACCTTGTAAACACTATATAAATGCTAAATTATGGCAAGGACAGAAGTAGCCCAGTTTATCTCCATCAAGAAGCTAAAATGTTTTCCTTGTATTTGAATTACCTTATTAACTCATGTCTGAAACTCAGTATCCCTACTAACTGATACTTCACCATTTATCAAAATAATCTGTGACCCTAATATCTCACTTCAATTTTTTTTTCAGCTATCCACTGTAAGACCCCATTGCAAATAAATACAAACTCAGAAAACATTTTTCTGTTGCCAGTTTCTGGAAAAAAAAGTCTACTGCTTGCAGTTTACTAAAAGTAGAGCATGTTTTTTACCTCTCTGAATTTCTGAAACTCTGAGTTTCTTTACTTGCAGAAACTTACATGACACAAAATGTTTGGTTAGCAATCTGGAGAACTGTAGTAGCAAAAAATACTAAATAATTTTCTCCATTGTTCTGTGGGTAATGTGTAACATTTTACTTAATAACTATATCTGCCCCTTTATAACCTCAATTGAAAAGGATTTCCTCTGCCTTTCCAAGTTAAACAGATGTACAGTGTTAACAGGAAATTATAGACAACAACAAAAAGAAAAAAATCTAAAGCAATTATTCTTCTGAAATTCAGATGATGAACATTTATGCATTTATATTGATTTTGGAAATAAAAGTAAAGGCTAGAGCTGCATACTTGCACAGGTGCCCATTCACAATTTTTCAATTCCCACCTGTTCACTGCAGCTTAGATGCCAAGAGTCATTTCTTTCCAAATTCTGGAGGCCTTAGCACCACACAGAGAAGCAAAATTCTCCCATTTCTCTAATGGAGTTCCTAAAGAATGTGAATTCAGAATCAAACTGCAAAGATTAGATTGCTTCTCAAAATCAGTGTCAAGGTACTAAATTGTAAGTACAATTAGCTCATCACTGTCCCTAGGACACTATATCCTCATTTCAAGGTGGAGAAAAAAGATAATCATCATTTTCAGTATTTTAAGTGCTATCTTTGCAGTATTCTGTAAATGGAAAGCTGTTTGACTAGAAAGTTCCTTTTCATCACTCTTCTACATGCACACACAAACAAAATATATCTTTTTTTCGCTAGAAGCAAAAGTATCCACCACTTGCTAAAGAAACAGAAAACTCCTTCTCTTCAAGCAATATTGAATAAATTTTCCTGCAGCAAAACAGCTTGATCCCAGACCAAACTTAATTTGAGCCTAAACGCAGAGCACTGTGTCTCACCCTAGAAATCTTAAGCATTGCTCACAGTGAGGGTAGTTCAGTGTCTTTTCTCACTGCTGCTGGCAAAGCAGGTGAGTGTGAATAGCAAGAGAAAATATGGAATACCAAAGCAATTTTTCTCAAAATATTTTTTTGCTATTTGAAGGAAACATAAAAAAAGCCCTTGCATTTTTTAACATAAGGTACACAATTTCTTCACCTGAATGAAAGATCATTTGGCTTCAAAAATGTCAGCTGTAGAGCAATTAATTCACCTGTATTTTGCATTCAGTTTCAAGACTACATATTTCAAATTCCCCGTAACTATAACAAGCCCAGAGGTTCATTTGACCTATAAAAAATGAGGTGGGGAAATAAATCTAATGCAAAAAAAAAATGCAGTGCCTGTATGACATGTGAAATAGTGTCTTCCCTGTATCAAACATATGGTATGAGTAATTCACAGTCACACACTCAAACATTGACAAACAGGCAACTGTCAGCTGGTGCACGTGTGTACACACACGTGCCAGTGCTATTGAACCAGAGCAAGGAAAGATGGGGAAGAGATATTTTTATCTGTTAATTTTCCTGGTCACACAGCAGTAGTAAAATTATCACTGATATTACTAACTATTATTACTAACAATTACATTATTGTTAATGAAGCATGAAAGTGAGGTGAAATGGAAAGAAGTGGAATTGCTGGGCTTGAAGGATTGTGATCAGTGCCAAAATATTCAGCTGGGAGCATTACTAATTGTGCACCCCTGTTGATATTGGGGCCATTTCCCTTAAAGACCAGAATAATGAGACTGAGGGCACCCTCAGCAAGTTGGAGAGAGTATGAAATAAGGAGCAGTTGTGCTGCTGTTAAGTGGAACCTCAGCAGGGTGGAGAAATAAAGTTCACCAAAAGGAAATACACACTCTTCACCCAGAGAGAAATAACTTTGTGGACTGGTAAAAGTCTTAGGACCAACCAGGGGGAAAGAACTGAGCACTAAAGGATGGGGAATGTCCTGGTGGGCAAGAAGTTAAACATGAGTCAGCAAAGTGCCCATGTAGCAATGAAGGCCAACACTTTCTGTGTTAGGAAAAACAGTGCCAGCAGGCTGAGAGAGATGTTCCTTCCCCTCAGCACCAGTGAAGTCACATCTGGAATACTGCCTCCTGTTCTGGGCTCCCCAGTACAGAACACACATGTATGGGCATCCAGGACACAGAGAAGATATGGGTCTTGGAGCATCTGTCATTTGAAGAAAGGAAGGGAGAGCTGAATTACTTTATCCTGGAGAAAGCTTAGAAAGGATCTAAATCAGTATTTATAAATGCTTGGTGGGAGGGAGAAGCCAATCCTTCTAAAAGCAATTATGACAAAGGACATTCAAAATCCACTCTCTCCAGATTTCATTAAAGAATTTGGTATGGTATCACCCAGCAATTATTTACTGAGTTGGAAATACAAGCACAACACAAAAATAAAGTTGGTATAAATGGTAACTATTGAGTTATAACTAATGGTAACTATTGATGACTAATGGTAACATATTGAATGGACTTCTTTAAAATCATTCTTCACATTCATTTTACTGCATGTCTGTAAACATGGTGAAAAGCAGAGGCGTTTTGGTAAAAACTGGTTACAGGAAGCCCTCGATACAGGGGAGGTTCTTGCTAACTTACAGAAGAAATGGGAGGAGCATTTGCACAGGATTAGAAACAGGAAACCTTTAGCTACTCTTCAAAGCCACATGATTATGAATAGCAGAATTTCTGTGATTATTTCTGTGATGGTCTCTTATCATTTGAGAGCAACACAAAAAGATAAATCACACACCCATGTTTACTATTAACAGATTAAACTAACCTGGTGTCTCTGTAAAACAAACTTGATATTCACCAGTGTCTGACAAAGTATTTTCAAAAGACTGAGTGGAGCATTAGCAGTCTTATTCAAGACTTTGAGCAAACACTTCAGGTACAAGGTTCAAATTCAGGAGAATCAAGTTACTAGCCTCTGTATCTTCCTATTTATTGTGTTTTGCCACACAGACTAAAAGGTGCTTGCTCTGCTTGTTTGATCCTAGCACATAAAAGCTGAGGAAGACACATGATCAATGTTTATAATTTATTGAGGGCTACACACCGAGGAAGGAGTTGGTTTAAAATAACAATATAGAGAGATTAAAAATTAGGAATCAAAGAATATATTTAGGTTGAAAGTTCAAAGAAAGCTCTGTGAGCAACTACTCCTGGTTCTGCTCCCCTGCTTCCTAGACTTCTTGCTCACACTATTCCCACTAAAGTTCAACTAGGGCTGTGGGAGGACCTCATGCAATTTTTATCCTTAAGAAAAAACAATCTTAAAACTTAAATTCCTACCCCTCTAGCTTAAATGGTTTAATGGAATATTGCATCAAAGCAGATGACTAGAAGACCTCCTTGAGATCAGAAGATTTAATCAGCACCTAAACAGAGCAGTGCACTGCAAACATTCAGAAATGATATTGCCTCTTTGAGTCTTCATTAAATATTTGTCCTCCTGGCCAGTTTAATGGATTCCTGCTTACTATATAAACAGTCAAAGAGAGAATTTGATTGTACTCCAAGCAAATACACCACAAACGCTGTCACTATTCAGAATCATGTAATTTAACCTGTTAAGACATACAATTATCCCCACCCTTTAAAACATGGTAACAAGTTAATCACTGAACAACCCATTCAGAGGATTTCCTTGGCAGTGGGTAAAGCGAAAACAGCTACAGAAAAGAGAGGGCATATTCACATGACTACAGCTACTGGCCAGTTGTCACATAATTATTTCTATAGCAGCAAGTGAACATTGAGCAATGTTCAACCAACTCTTCTGCATTCGGCTCCTTTCAAAGATGTGCCCATCAATAAACAAACAGCACTGTGCTTTCCTGACCCAAAAAGCACATTCGTTGAAAATGTAGGCGGGTCTGTCATTCACCAGCCCCACAATCCCTTGTATCAAACCCAAGTCAGTAAGGCCAATAAAATCTGGTGAGTATGAACACATTTCCCCACCTCCCTCTGGTTAACAAATGATTTTTTACATTTTCTTTTAGAAATGAAGCAAATGTTTTTCCAATATAAGTGAATCCAACGCTTGACAGCCAAACTAAAACGTATGCTGGACTGAAATTTACACAGTGACATATATTGTTCAAACCCCAAATCAGAACTCCCATACTTCATTTATGACTGGCCAGAAGAATGCCAGTTACACAGAAAATAGTATTTTTATTATAATGGTATCTCAGAACAATAAGTGTTCACTAATAAATTTTGACCAATTTGTGGACTGGTGTGCATGATAGCATTTCCAGTTAGAGACAGAAGATTTGGAAAGAAAACAAATTATGCTCCTGTTCCAAGTTCAAAGATGAACTCCACTTTTATTGACTGTCATTTGACCTCTACCATCTCTTATTTGGTGACAAACTAGATTCTCAACAACTGAATCTCTTTAATTGGTTGGTTATTGTCTAGACCAAGGCTTCCACCTTAAATTCCATAAAAATGCTGTGTACGTGAGTAAGATTTCACTTAACAATGACCTGCAGTCTTGGATCTGACAGAAAGTCTCGATTTCCAAATGTTTTTCCTCACCTGACTAGTCTTCTTTTAGATTTTTGTCTTTTCATTTCTGGCTTGTGCTTATTTTTGTCTCCCTTATTTTGTTGTCATAGAACAGCAATGTGAAAACTACTGCATCCAGGCTTGCTTTCAAAGTAAGCATATTGAGTGGTTAGCCTGCCTCATATGTTCTTGCTTACCTCACAGATTTCTGTGTTATTATTAGTTTCTTCTACTAGCATAGCTCTCTTCTGCCACACACATACACACTTTTACAATAAGCTCACAACTTATGAAACTTGCAAATCACACGTTCTGTCAAAGCACACAAATTCCTTGATTTCCTCGTTCTGAAGCAATGTACAGGATCCATCTATAACACATAACATAACTTTTTAATCAAAAAGCAGTATTTTTACATCAGTGGAACAAAAAAATTTAGTAATATTTGCCATTCACAGTTTTGTCAAAAATATGCTAGGCTACTAAAGCAATTAACCCCAATCTAAATTAGTTCCATTTGAAATGACAAAACCTCAGTCTAGTTTTGCCAGCAACAAACCTAGTGAAATATATGAAAAGTCACAAAATTAAGTATGAATAATTTCTACAATATGAAACCATTATCTCATCAGACTAAAGCTGTCATTCTGTATTTTATGATGACATACCTGGCACATGAATAACACAAACATCTTACAGAACAGTAGGTCTCCCCAGTTCATCTCATTTAGCAGGCAGGCATCAAAAACAATTACTTTATTGCCTTAGAGGCAGTAAGTGAAATTCTTGGAAGTAGCTTATGACATTTTAAAAGTTTTTCAGAAGGTGGAAATAATCAAAGAAGACACCACACAGATTTTAGTTGCTGTAGTTGAGAAAGTCAACAATTTCAATGGAAGTTGTGCTATCCCTTGTCCAAGTTTTCCCCATCCTGTACTCAGAAAATATGGGTTTGTACACACTAAAAACAAGGTAAACCAGCCTGGTTATTCTCAGTCTTTTCATGTGTGGCATAAATAAGAGGACATGTGGTTCTAAAGCACCCTCCTTACACTCCACCACCTTCAACTCTGCAAGAGATTTCAGGCTGTAATGTGTAAATCATTACTACATGCTCTAATAGTACTTTCTATTTAATCAGGGGAGAAGAAAAATCCCCTCTAGAATTACAATAAATAACTACAATTTTGTTTTAAATGAAATGATGTAGTTTATATCTGACCTGAGTTTCAGTCTTTTCCTAGTGGGAAATATAAATTCAGCATTTGGATACATAATCCTACAGCTCTCAGAAGAAGCCGGCTCCACCGCGAACACTTTACATGATTTATAGCTCTCCTCCAGATTCAGATGACAAGTCTCGGCGGAGCAGGTGCAACGGGGTATTTTTTCCTTCCTTCAGACATCATTCCCTCGTATGTAAATTAATTAGCAAGTCTCCCTCACTTTCGCGTAAGCGGGGAAGATGAAGCTAATGGAATATCAGCGTTTGGTTTCTCACGAGGAGCGGGTGACCCGGCGGAGGGAGGGAAGGAGGGAGGGATGCGGGGAGGGGGCTCGCTGTTGTTACTGCTGGAGCCACAGCGATTTCGACAGCGTCAGCGGCGATAAAGTGAGCCTGGCCCCCCCGCACTTATGCCAAGAGAGCGATTTTTAAACCACGGGCAGGATTTGGGGAACCTCGGGGACGCGAAGCGAACACACCCCGCACACCTCCCGCGACAACCCGAGCCTTCCTGTCCCCCCTGCTGGCAAGTTGGAGCCGCCGCGCTCCCTCCGCGCCCCGCCTGCCCTGCCCCTTCCCTGGCTGCCGGGGGACCGGGAGCGCGTCCCGACTCCCATTACCTCCTCCTGGGCCATGGAGAGCGCC
>JAYDZK010000271.1:19152487-19182619 GCA_034509185.1 Euphonia xanthogaster | reverse complement strand
TCTCCCCTCCCCGGACAGGGCACCGGGCGGCAGCCCCGCTCCCGGCCCGCAGGACCGCGCTGGGAGCCGGGCACGGATGGGCGAGGTAACCGTGGGAAGTTGGGAAGGCTCCGCGCCACGGAGCGGGCTGCAGTCACCGCTCAGCGGGAGCATCCTCAGCTCCACGGGAGCTGCAGCCCCTCCTCGTCTCCTGGCTGCCAGCGGCCCGCCGGGTGCCTTGGCGGTGGAGCAGGGCCCCGGAGCCCCGAGCTGCCGGCACGGAGGGGCCAGCCGGGCAGTACAAGCATCCCGGGCATCCGTGCGGCCGTGATCGCCGTAGCAGGACTAAGCTCGTTTGCACAAATGTGTCCAAACCTCTCCTCAGCCTCGGTGAAAACAACTGTTCGGCCACGCGCCAGCTGCTGGAGCCAGGTTTTTCCATGCAGCGCATCTTTGGTGTCCATGTGAGCTTGCCTTGGTCTGCTGAGGCAGCAACCCCGGCTCCTTCCCCCGTCCTCCGGCACAGAGCTTTGCTGCTTTCTGTGCTACCCTGTCTTCTGAGGACAGCACCGATTTCTTCAAACACCATTTGTTAAACTAGAGATACGCTGAACTTTGAGTTTCTTCACAGAAGGGGCACAAGACCACTGTGATTTCAAGAGTTTCAGAATAGCTGTTAAATGCAGGAAACCCTTTGCACTTCTCTGCTTTCATTTTCCACTCAAAATATAGGTAGAGGTCCTCTAAGTCCACCATCCCCCTCCAATATTTAATACAAGATGTACTTTACAACACCAAGAAAGATGCCACCTTACCTTCTTAGTCAGGTAGGTCCCTAGTCAGCTGATGAAATTTGCATAGAACAGATGATTTATCACTTCCTTATCAGTGCCTCACTTCATCAGTAAAACCATGTTTGCCTACCTATTGTCATACTTCAAGGGAATGTATTTGAATAGGACATTATCATGGTTTAACAATTCCTTACTGATCATGTGTCAGGAGCAAAAATCACCTCTTGTGGATTTTAGATTAGCAAAGAATCTCCAAGCTGACACAGCCATATATAGAGATTTCCAAGTACCAGACAGAGTTCATAAGCTTTACATAGATCCCCAAATTGTCACAAGCCCTGAGATAGATAATCATAGACAAAGAGGTTTAAAGCTGTGTAAGGAGGAAGAAGAAAATAAATGAAAAAGTAGAGCAGTTTTGTGGGAAAAATTCATTTACGTGACACATTAATTTTCCTTTTGTATTATCCTCTAGATTTGTGTTGCTCATACACAAAAGAATAATTAACTCCATAATTAAGGCTGTGTTGTGATTTGCAGTTATAGCAGGAGTAAAAATCTCTAGGTTCAATACTTGAATGCTGCATTTAGACTACACAGCACAATAGCACATAAGAATTATAGTTGAATTTTCTTCTAAAAAATAAGACTTGCTTGCCTTCTACAGAGAAAAATGTTAATTGTCCTCTTTTTTCAGATTTTCCCATTTTCATCTGTGAATTCTGAAGGTTCCTGTGTGCATTAGAAGCCATTCATCCTGTAGGAAAAAAAAAACACAAATAAAGCTGATTTTGAACTTTTAAAATTAAGTAGAAATAGGGTAACACAGGCTATATCCACTATATTATTTCATTGCACTTGGTACTGATGTTCTAAGATAATTACATAATAGCAGATGGAATTGTTCTACCTACTTTTTTTTTTTAAAAAAAGGATTTTATCAGAATCAAATGTTTCCTGCTAAAATTGATGTACTCATCTGAAAACAAAAAACAAAACAAAAAAAAAATGGAACTTGATTGAAACCTCTGAATCACCAGTCCAAAACTCTGCTTTTTAGCAGACATTACCTAACATCTTCTGTAATCCAGTGCTTCATCTTAAAATCAGTTCATTTCACTCTTCCTAGTGAAGGCAGTGCCTGAACATGCACTGGCTCCCCTAATTAGAAATTGTCCCAGTTGTTTCTCTCCCCAGAACATTCTAAGTATCATTCTTTTCTATTCACCTGTTGCTGTGTTTATATACAACACTCACGTTTTTCTTCAGTTGAAACAGATTCTCATTCAATCTCTTTCCATGAATCAAGTTCTGGATTTCCCTGATGATGTCTATGACCTATTACAATTTGAATGAGTAATTTTTACACTCTGGCAGATGGACAGAGCTTTATACATGACATTCCAGTAAACTCTTATTAGTAATGCCCACAATGGTCTCTTCACCCCCATTCAAACACTGATAAAGGTGGGCTTTGCCTCACTTTCCTTCTTGACCTTCCTATGTAATGGCTTTTGGTTTTTCCTGTGCTCAATACCAACAAGTCTTTCTCATGCCATACAACTTTTGACTCTCAAATTACCAGATTATACCAAAAGTTTTTATCTGGCTCTTGTGCATAATCTTGAATTTTGTTATTGTATTTCTTGGCTCCAGTATTTTTGGGTGCTATTAACAAGCAGTGAATCAACAGCAAATTATGCATTTTCTTATTTTACAGAATTATTAATTAATTTATTAAGGGATACAGAAATAATAAGAACTGAGTCTTTAAAACCTAGCAAATTCCATTTATGCATTGATCTCTTTTCAGCGTAAACTCTCTTCCTTCGCAGGTCCTTACCCACTTCACAATTTTATACAGGTTTTCTTGTCTTCCATTTCAATAGCTGCCCACACACAAGTTAAACTCTGGAGAAAGCAAAGGTGTTAAATGAGATGGTGTATGAGGTGTCAACTGTTACAGAGTTTGGGACAAAGACGTAGTATAATTAAAAACAAAGGAGAAAACCACTCATGAGTAGCTTGGTAAAAGTAATCTGCTGTGCTACATTTCCAACTTAAAAATGGCCTAGTACTACAATTCCAAGAAAAATCACCATGGCTGGACAGGGGGGAGAGTGGACGTATTCTCTGTGCTTTTCACTCATTTCTTCTATTTCTGGAAATTCTGACGTTCTTCATTACAGAACTCACTGCCTGGGCATTTTTTTTCACATGTCATCTCAGTGAGAGTGGTAGAACTACGTAACTATCAAATTATGCAAAACTTCAAAGCCTGGATTTCTTTTATTATTGTTATTTACTGAAGTACAAATTTATGTCTTTATGAAATGATTAATATCCTTGCTGATTCCTTATTGGTATGAAAAGATCGATGCATAATTCTGCTACCACAACATCTGAAGTTATATGGACACAGATTCACTAAAAATATTTTGAGTAATATTTATTTTTATATAGTGGATCAAGTTTCAGTGCTGCCACATCTAGACATTTGGTCTTGGTGTATCTCTGCCCAAAACTTGGGATGAAATCTCAATCATACAAAAATCAAAGAAATCCTTCTAGTTAATTCATCAGAGCTAGGATTGCATTCACTGAATTTTCTCTTTGGGTTCACTACATTTGACATGAAATCCTTAATTACAGCAGCTTATATTAAACATAAGTGTGCATATGTCTAGGTTTATTTCTAGAAAATAAATTATACTGAAGGAAGAATATTGCATGACAGAATCAATCCTGATATAGTAAAACTAAAAGCAAATGATAATAGTACATCTATATGAAATATCCCTGGTCTGAAGGCCATATGACATTTCCTTGATTCAAGGCTTAATATTCAAAGCTTGGTCACAGTTATTCATCTGTTAAGGTTCATGAAGTTGGTCTGATTTATGACTAATTCTGGCTACTACATGGAAACTGTGGTTTCAGATGAATTATGATTTTTTTTTTTTTCAGTATGAGGCACAGACTAAAACTCAAGGCATAAATAGTGTCTTTTGCCTTGATTTTCAACTAATTTTCAGTGAATTAAATATCTGACAAATAGGGGGGCAGGTCTGCCTTTTGGAATTCAAAGCACTAGTGTTAATTAAGAGTGAGTTTGACTCAACTTTCCTCATTCTCCAGAGAACTTTTCTTTCCAGCTTTATAAAAGTCAGATTATGTAGACAAATGTGGATTTCAATCTCTATAAAACTTATGGGAACTATATCATATAAAAGCTTAGGGCTTGACATAGGCACCCTCTGTTATTCAATAAAGTAACAACTCTGAAATATTCCAGAGAAGTGCACCTTCTCTCATGTTTATCTGGTCATTGAGGATTGTAATTTCTGACATCTTAATTTTCATGAAATGACTTTTTCTTACTGAACTCAGAAAAACTGTTAGAAATCCTTATTAGCAGTAAAGCAATAGACACAAAATACTGATAGGACACCAATAGTGTTGAAAGATGACAGACTTATTTTCTGAAAGGGGGCATGTCTGTAATTCCTATAGGGTTACTGAGGCATTCCAAACAAGTGTAGATAACTTTTGAAATTGAAACATTTTGCTATATGCATTATTTCTGATTTTTGAAATTGCCCTCAGTTTTAAATACCCTCACTCATATGTCAATTGTGTTACCTTAAATTGTGTCACCAGAGGCAGTGAACTGAAGAAAGAGAAAACGGGAAGGGTGGCTGAAAAATAACAGCAAGAAATAAAATGATCCAAAAAGCCATATTACTTCAAATTGCTAGTCCAGCTGAGCTGTACCATTAGCAGACTCAGAGCAGACTATAACTAAGGTGCAATTTGTATTGTAGTTCTCTCACCCTGAAAACAGTCCAAAATGATCTATAGAAAGCTAGGGCAAGTTGCAGACAAGGCTGGTGTCTACAGTGTGCAACCTCTGAGCATCCTCCTGAAGCTGTGCAATTTGCTAAAGAGTAAAGCTTGTTGCAGGCTTGCCCTTCAGAACCTCAATGCATTTCCTGCTACTGAAGGAACAGACATGAAATCAGTGGAAGGAAAGCTCACTACACCACAATACTGAACCTAGATCATTATTGTTTTGCTAGCCCTGATGTTTTAGCTGAAATGTGGTTTATAATGCTGTAAAATTATGAGTCAGGTAAACCTCATTGCAGCTCTTGGGTATAGCTGTCCCTCTTCATTTAAGACAGATGTAAGAACTCATTATGCTCCTTTGCTGAAACAGGTAACTGAAATGACTTTAGTCTCTAAACCCCAAACACAATTACACATCTCTGTACAAAACAAAAGCTTGAAAAAGCCAGGTCAGAATGAGAAAGAAGTGGGTGGAGTGGTTTTGCTGTTTTTTAAGGAGGACACAAATGAGAGTGACACAATGTATGTAGGCTATGCATGTAGGACGTGCATAAATATGGAGAAAGAGGAAATATGTAGAAGCTCATGTCAAATTAATGCCAAAGAACAAGTACCGAGGAGTAAACCTAGACAGGTTTTGGGCTGCTGGCACAAACTGCCACGGGTTGAATCTCTGAAAAATAAAAAGCTTTTTCAATATGTATAATTTCTGCTATGCTCAAAGAAAGAAGACTTTTTAATGTTGCTTCTTAGAAATAGGACTGCACTGATACAAGATCGATCTCTATTAACAGCTCCCCTATCTAACAGAAAAAATCAAAAAATCTCCAAATTTTGACCAGCTGTTGGGCACAGTAACAAAGCTGTGTGACAGAGTGATAGATCTGAGATGTAAATATATATGCTATTCTTAAAGATATAAATCTCAGCTAGAAATATACATATCATTATTAATTGATTTACAGAATTCCCACCCTGTATTTTCAGAGCTGTGCCTTCCCTTAATTCCCTGAGTATCATTTACACTTTGGGAGCTGTGACTGCTATATCTAGCTTTCAAACACCCCAAGGACCTGCTAAATCAAAAAGGCATTCCTATACAGGAGAAAAAGATTTTAATTCTCAATTTCTATATGAAGATTTAGGTATCCATAACCTCCCCAACACACCTACATCCCTTCTCCAGCAAGTCCAGGAAAAAAGTTAAGAGAATGTAGGCAGGTATCTTTTGACTTTGCCCCCAGGTGCCTTGAATGAAGCTTAGAAAAGGAGAGAGTCTTTTGGGGTAGTGGGCTGAAAGTGGCTTGGAGCAAGAAGTGAAGAAAGAGTCCAGTGCCTTGTTCAAGGAAATAAGGTTTTGTATCTTTTTGTAAACAAACAGAAGCATCTCAAAGAAACAGCCATACCAGAGGATCTAGCTTTACGAAAGCCACCAAGTTTTGACCCACTGTTAATCTCATCAAAGTATAAGTGCACTCCTGGCTTATACAGACCAAATTATCTTTCCCAAAGGAAACTCTGAGAGTAATCCACACAGTGCAAGTGATTAATTTTCTCAGTGCACATGTCACTTCTGACTTCATTATTAATCAGTGTCTTTTTTCTATACCTGTAAATCAATGAAAAAACTTAAGTGGAAGATGCAACACATTCATGAATGAAGCAAAAATATTTAAAATGTCCACCTCTGAGCTTTCTAAATCTCACAGTATCAGTCAGGACTCACAAAATCCTTAAGGTTAACACTCAAGAATGGAATTTTTTTTTTTTGTTCACTTTGCTAAATAAATGCACAGCACAGTGTGAAATGGTCACATAAGGACAGTTTAAAATAAACACACGTTCATATCATATGCAACAGCAAAAAGAGACATCTTGCAGAAGACAACAGTGATTGCTCAAGTGCTCAATACACAAAAATGGAATAATTCACATGCTGGAACTGATCAAAGGTCCAGTACTCTGTCTCTGGTGTGCAGTTCATCTGCGTTCCTATCCTTGGCCAGATGGCTAAAGGCTGTAAGTGAGTGTGTGTACAAAGTGGTCATTTCAGAACATCCTCCTACCTTCTGGCAGCATTAGAGTATTAAAAGCATTATTTTCTGAAACAGATTTTCTGCACAGACCTGTCATATTTCATAGCCATGCATGGATTCAATGGAGGAAGAACAACCCAAGCAATGATTTACCCTTTCTGAAGAGGAACTGTCACAGCTCCTGAATCTTCTGTGCACCACATACAGCACCCTGGGCTTTCCTGAGAGGTCTCCTATCTAATTACTCACCAAGTTCAACCTGCTTAGTTCATGAGATCTGACAAAATCACAGCCTGATGTGGAGCAGCTGGGATTTAACTCTCATTTATAAAAATTAATTGGGAGATTTTTTTTCTTTCTTTCTTTCTTTCCATTTTTTACACTTCTTCACTCTTAAAATCACATAACATCCACACATGCCTGTACAAACACACAAAACAAAGAGTAAAAGCAAACCACAACAGTCAGTGAAGTTACTTGCTATAGAAATAGCAGTGCTGGTATTAGCACTTCAAAGGAAAAAGCTATTTTAAAATTTAACTGCCTGGCAGTTGCAGCAGATATAGGACAGGGACCAAAGAGAGGTAAGGAGAGAAGGAGAGTAGGAAGAGGAGAAAATAAGTGAGGAAGGGTAGGAAAACAGATGAATGGTGCATTAATTAAAGGTAAAAATAGCCAAACTCTATGCTGGCAGTGACATTTTGGCAATATGGAATCCAATAGCAAATTCCAATTGACTTCAGGGAAATCTGGTTTTCGCTCTGTATCAATAGTTTTACTCTTGTATACTGCAATGTGTAACACAATTCCTCCATGTATTTAGTTCTTTTCAGTTCATTCTTGCTGATTATTTATTCTACAATGATTCTACAAATGTTGCAAAGGCAAGAAGGAAACTAACCCTGACTACTGAGTTTTCAGTATTACATTGGAAAAATCAGGATAGTTGGAAACCTGTTAGTTTTTATGGCACAAATTGCTATTCACACAGATGGTATTACACAAATCATTCATCATATATTGAACTCCTGTATTTTGAAGCAACAGCTACAAAGTTTCATCCCCCTCATTCCTGGGATTTTTTTATCATCTTTTACACTGCTGAACTCCAGAGGCCATAATGATTTCAAAGGGAGAGGTTTAAAACCATCTGTTTAGTCTGTAATGCAAGATATATGGGATGGTTAGTCAGTCTACACTGATGCATAACTGATTATTACTGAGGCTCAAAAAATATTCATGGAAAAGTGTTTTACATACAGTCAGTCTGATTGCTGTGGTAACACTGAATAACCTGAGCTGGCTCATTAAATCCATCCATGATGGAACTTTTCCTGTTTCGGTTCTTTGACAATAGTGGTAATAATCACATAGATAAATCATTAGTCTATTACAACTCTTTAATTTGCTCTTAGATCCATTCTGAACAGAGTTCAGGCAGCACTGTTAAAAAGTTACTATTCCTGCCACTTATTACTGGAGATTTTTCTGATAAAGGGCATTACAGCAAATATGAAGAAATATACCCACATCAAAATAATTTACAGGACCACCTTTGCCTTGATATCAGCAGCCCATTGTGTAAGCACTGTGTGACACCACTTCACAGGCTGCTTTGGAGGAAAGGAGATGGATCCTTTCTCAGGGCTCCTAAAACAACGGAGGTAGTCGCAAACATTTTACAATGGGGAATCAGGCTCCATGAATCAATGCAAAATTTTCTTGGCATATGGGCCTATAGGATCAGAAACAAGTTCACAACTCCAAATGCATGACCTTGTGGAGAAGCTCTAAATACAGGGAATAGCAAAGGGTAACCCATAAATTTATAGGATCATAGTTGAAGGACTGCACTTTGCACTTTATAAGGATTGTGATAAGATGATGGACACAATTCCAGGTTAAGTTTTTTTGCAGATGATTTTGTGTCTTTTTGACAGACAGAAAAATGAGAACATAGTAGTCTATTAAGAAAAAGGAAAACCCTTATCACTTGAGTGTGTTTGTTTTTCTGAAAGTTGCATTAAACTCAGCATTCTTCCTGTAGGTGCACAAGAAATGTTGCATGGGGATTTTATTTATCCAGACATTATGGAATGGTTAGCATGTTCTTATCAGGATAAAAACTGACTATGGCTTTAGACAGTAAAATATACAGAAGAGACCAATACAAAGAACTGAGTAAATCTGCAGTTTTCAAGTGTGTGGTCATACCAATCAGCCATATGAAACAGAGTCTAAGAGATGATTACATTAAGAATAATCATAGAATCATACCTTTATGTTACTCACTCCATCTTTTATGTGTTTTCTCTTACTTCTTCATGTTGGTAAAGTTCAGACTGTTTAAAGTTCCTTTATCCGTATGGCTGGGTTAACAGTTCTTTAATTAGATTTCTAAAAAAATCAGTGGTTTTGCTTCATGGCCCCAAATGTTGAATTTCTTGGCTGAAAAAAAAGCTTTGTAGCATATAAGTTTCAGGGAAAAAACACTAAAAATAAAATGCTAATGGTTAAAATAAAATGCTAATGGTTAAAATAAAGAAATTTATCTAAACAGCCAGTTATTTAATGTATAAAACCATGTGGCCCTCATTTTCACATATGTAGCTGTAATCATTCTGGATTAAATAAATCTGAATGAATGTAGAAGGTTCTAAACAGAAAATTATGAAAAAATAATACTTGCAAGACTTCTAAGTAAGGTAATTACACTTACAGCTCTCAAACTTCTTTATAGGCTTAGTCCATGTTATGGTAGCCTAGAGACTTCATCTGCCACATCTCCTTAAATACACTGCAGGTTTCAAAGTTAAGAGTTCTCAACTCTGGAAGTCCTGCTTCCACATTGAACACATTTTCATTTGTTTACATGTATATCACATCTCTGTCTGCATTTGTAGAAATCAGCTGAGAATTTTTCATTGAAACCATTGGACCCTGGAGGTGAATGAGGAAATACACACATTTTATGTTGAGGAAATGACAGTCATTTTAAAAAGTGTAGCCCTTGACTTCATTTAGGTTTTGGCATTTGGTCTCTTTGCAATAGTTTTTATGTAATTTTTGATGTTTCAGTTAGATTTTTTCTTGGTAAGTATATACAGTAATTGGGTCGTTTTAACACTTCAGAGCACCACGGAATATTTTAACTAAATAGAATCCACCCCTCTTGACCTCTAAACCACCAAAGGCGCTTACTCAGTGATGATTTTAGTCTTTAAAAGAACAGATTAACCTTAAAAGAACAATTTATCATACTTGTCAAAGAANNNGAAATCACTTGAAATAAGAAAATAATGGTATCTCTTTTCTTCTGATGTTAATTGTATGCTTTGTTGTTGATTCTACTGACAAATAATAATAAACATAATCCTCTACAGACCAACCTGGCTTTCAGTTTGGGATGCATAACTCATCTTACAGTCAATTCTTTCACATCTCTGACTGTAACAGTGGAGACCTGCTTAATTAGACTCCCCTCCAAAAACCACAAAGAATAATTGCATTCCCAGGTTTTTAGGTACCACATAGTGTTCTGAATACAAAACTAAAGGCATAGGAGCAAATAAACCCTCCACTACTAATATTTCATAGGCAAAGTCTACCATACAGGTTAACACAGAAAATAATGGATCTCTTTGCCTCAGATTTTTCTGCAGACAGACTTAATTTCTTATTAACTCCACAGGTAGCGATACTTACAAAGCTTTAAACATATGCCTTCAATTTTGACATGTCCAACCTATGCAAAACTGAGGCCTGATTTTTCAGACTGCTTGTGCTTCAAAACCCAGCTGATGTTGAAGTGGTAACTGTAGGTACTCATCCTCTAAAAATGATATTGTTATACTAGATATAAGTATATAATAAATACATTAAACAATTATTAGAATAATATTCTTATACTAAGATAGTTTAACTGTATTAAGCACACTTAAAAACCATAAACATAAGCAGCAAAGTTGTAATTTTATTTTATTTTTTTGTTGGTTTGTGTTTCTTTTTTTTTTTCTGGGTGCTTGAGAGTTTTGTTGTCCTGTGTATCAAGAGGATCCGATATAAAAAAATCTCCAACAAAAGTAGAACTCTGATTTGAATTAACTAAAAGGCTGACTCCAGGCCTAATGAATGGCCAAATGAATGACTAAATGGCCAAATGAATACTAAATGTGATGATATTGACAGAGGATATATTGACACTGTGTTTTACCAACAGACACAGTGTCAGTCCTGTATGTTTTGAGCTGAAAAGAGGAAAACATCTTCCCAACAGGAATCCATGGACTCCTGTGATGCAGTGTTGGAGCTACTGAAGCTCTGTAGCTGCCTCATGGCTCATGTTTTGCTCACATTTCTTCAGAGAAAGGGCAGGCAAAAATCATGTTTGCCTTTAAAGGCTCACGTTAATCTAACAGTGGAAGAATTGGCCTCAGAATTTTTGCTGAATATTAATGAGCAAAGCTTTGGTTTTTTATTATGGTTTTTAGAAAAATTATTATGTACCTTATTTTTCTGTCTGCTGAGGAAGCTGATGTTTTGTTCAAGCTGTAATGTGGGTAATTTAGCTCAAGTTATTCACAGAAGTATATTTCATGACGTCTGCAAAATCATGATCTAAAGCAATACTCAGACACTTAAAGTAGAACATTTTTAGAAGTAGATTCCTCCTCTACCCCCAAATTAGACAAGTTACCAAGGATAAACTGATTATTTCTCTTTGAGATGATATATAATTTATGATGCCAAGCACATATGCCCTGGGGTTGACAATGACTAGTAATATGACATTTTCAGGAATATAACAGCAGTTACCAAGATGCGTTGAATACAATGGGCAATTATGGTAATTATGCAGCTAATCACAGACGACAAGGTGTACTGAAGATGCATTGTTTATTTCATTTATGTATGTACAATCTGAGCAATTTAGAAGAACTCTTGTCTATTTAGAAAATGGGAAAACATTCTATCACTCTGATTCTCAATGCATATTTTAGAACAGTGTCTAAAATGTGTTTGAATATGAAGGAAAAAGGGAAGTACTTCCAAATATTTGCATGCCACATTCTATAAACAAGTGTCTCTAAATTTTCATCTTTTCCTCATAAGTGCAGTAAATTTCAATAGGATAGAATGTGATGTACAGGACTGCAATTCACATAATAAGACAAAAGGAACCAAGATAGAGGATGCTGGAGTAAAGCATCTAAGCTAAATACACAAGGCCACTGAAGTCATGACAAAAATCGTTTCTTGTACCTGGAAGCACCAAGGCTGCTTCTGAACCAAGGGGCTTATCAAAAACAAATTAAATCTCTTGGGTTTCGGCACTATCCGCGTTCAGGAAACACAGGGAAAAGCCTGTTTGGGACACGAGTTCCTCTGTCTGGTGTCTATGGCTGTGGCACGAGCTCACTGTCAGCTGCCTTCTCTGTAGCAGGTGGTGTCAGCAAGCACACTCTGCCTTCCCTTCTTTCACTTGCTTGTGTATCTTGTCAAAACTAGTTATTTCAGCTAGGTTGTCAGGTAGCACCTTGGGCCTGATGATGGCGAAGGAAGCGAGATAAAAGTTCATGAGGAAGGCTAAGAAAATTCCAAATACCTTTTATGATATACCATGTCAAAGCTCTGTTCATATGATGTTTCAGGAATCTGTCACAAAGCACTCAACCTCAGCAGGTTTTGAGGCACCTTCAGGTACTGTCCTGGCACAAAAGCTTAGAGTAAAACAGAACTTTTGCAGCAATTATTTTTGGCTTTGTAGAAACAACACCTCAGAAAGACTCCCAGGAGTGAGCTGATGATTGTGTGGCCTTTTTTTGTTAAAGTCAGTCTCAACATTTTCAAGTTTTTAATAAGCATTTTAGTATAGGTTGCTAGCATGGAAGCTGCTCATTATGAGCTAATTGTATCAAAGAGTTGCTGAAAGTGCTTGAATGTTAAATATATGCTACTGTAAGCAAATGTTCACAAGTTTTTCAAAACAGATGTTTGAAAAATAGTAGGCTGTCTGCTCATGGCAGCAGTACACAAAGGACATGAAGAAGAGGGATTTAATAATAAATATGCTCACAGCTACATGGATGCTAATCCACAGTGGGGTTTTTTAAAAAATTTTCAACTAAATGTATAAACCAGCAGTAACCCAAATACTTTTATTAAGCAAGTTTACTGCAAACAGCAGTAATTCTTGGCTTTTCTCTGTTCTCTCATTCACTTCTCTCCACTGCTTTCCTACCTACTCTGCCTGTGCATGGCCTTTCCAGTCCCAACACCTACCCACAGCCCTTGTTTCCTGTCAGCTGGGGGTCTGCTTATTTTCAGTCTGTGCACACACTCTTTGTCTTTCCTTCTTCCTTTCTCTTCCTTCCTTTCTCTTCCTTTTTCTCTTTCTCCCTCTGTCTCTTTATTTCTTTCCTTCTTTCTTTCTTTGATAACAATTTTGGTGTCAAGATGTCTTAAATTCTGCAACACAGAGTGGCAAGGTTGGATAGGAAGGCATTTAGTGTGCCATTCATTATGAACTACAGAAATACTAAAGCTGCCAACACACATTTGCAGCACATTCTGCAAAACAAATGGCAAAAGCTCCATTGTCCTCTCTTTTGCCTTTTGTTCTTGTTTTACCTCATATGTTCCCAAATCAGTAGCATCCTTTTGACTGATTCCCTGGTATGACTACCTAGGACATCCAGCAGATGCTATTTTACCAAAAAAAAAAAAAAAAAAAATATATATATATTTACATGGTTAAACTGGCCTTACAAACTTTAAGATCCAGTATTTCTTACTTTCCTGCCTTTACTTTTTATTCTTATTGTTTTCAGCTGTTTTCTTGTTTTACCTTGCATACAGACAGTTTTATTCAGCAATCTGACATCTGCACAACATATGGTTATATGGTATTTCATGGGGTTTTTTATGGTGGATACGTTTGCTGATATTGAGTCATGCAGCACATCATAGTACTTGGTGGTCACTAAAGCATCTGGGGGAGAGATCTCTGCACTACTGAGCTCAAAACAATCAAGTGCTACATGAGTGTCACATCTTACTCATCAAACAGAGCGGATTTTTGGTCCTAAAGAACTGAAACCCAGACTGAAACAGAACTAATGTTAAAAAATTCTAATAAAATACATTACTAAATAAATGCATTTCCACAGCATTATTCTTACCCTGAATTTATTTTTCTACTTGCTGAACCTGGAGTAGTTTGGTTGGTTGGTTAGTTGACACTTGTTTTGATTCTTTTGGTTTTTTTGTGTTTGTGGATTTTGTTGTTTGGGGGTGGGTTGTTTGATTTCATTTTTTACAGATAATTTCTTATTTCTTCTTCCTATCCCCTCAGAATGTTTCTCAGCTTTTTATTATATTGAGTTGGAGCTAAGATCACCCTTCTGATCTTGTTCCAAGAGTGAATTGGAAGGGCAGCTTTGCACTGACAAGCAAAACCTGACCTCCATTCTCCCTTAGCTATGTTTTTCTGTATTTCTACATCTTAACCAGAATCACTTTTTACTATAACATCCTGTAACTTTCGATGCACCCAGAGTTTTTTAGCTTGTCTTCACAAATTCTTCCTGACTCTCTACTTCTGTTCACCAGCATGCCACTATCATTTTCTACCATTATATCTCTTCTCATAGTGAACCACCTACAAACTATGCCAGAAGCTCAAAACAGGAAAGGGAACTTGCAGAATCAGCAAGTGCCTTGAAAAATACTATTGGAAAATACTTTGCTGCTAGGGCAACAAAGGAGAAAAGAGTTTCTTCCTCGCCCAAATGTCCAAATGATACTCCTTTGATTCCTTATACTCCTTTGATTCCTTTTCACATTCACACTCTAGTTTTCTCTGTTGAACACTTACATTAAAGTACACCTTGATCAAATATGCCTTCATTTAACTCTTCCTGGTATCTTTAGAAGATGGGATTGAACTGTTACAACTTAATCCTATATTTGATAATTCGTCTGCTGCAAAGCTGCAGAAAATATGAGTCATCTTTTGCAGGCACAGCTTTACCCATCACCATGGCACAGGGACTCCTTTTTTTCTTTAAATTTGAAAACAGCAGTCCTCAAAGCACAGTTTGAACAGCAGAGATGAATCAGAAACACCAGCCATTTTCTCCCTATGGGCCTGATTCCATTAGGAGCCAGGTGAAGAATTCTGCGTCTGCAGCGCTGAATCCTCAAAACTTTTTATTGCTTTATAGAGACACGGTGGAAAAGAAGAGAGACACCGCTGAAGAAAATATCTCTAATCACCTTGCTTACTTCATCAGCCTGATCTGCCACAAGAGGGCAGAGGCTTATGTCACTCAGCTTCATCTACTGTCACATGAGAATGTCAGGGATCTTTAATGGGAAAATTTATCATGTTTAAATACCAGGGTGAAAAATGAAATTCCATTAACTATTTTTAAATGGCTTTAGGCCAAAAAGGCAAATGCAGCAATAGAACTCTGCCATCTCTGTTGCAATGACTACAACTACCGTAGCTTGTTTATAATAATAAATGCCTGTGCATTAATTAATTATACAGAATGCAAACTGAAATTACCCATACACACACGTGTATAGAAAAATATGCGTGTGGAGCAAGGCTTTGCTAGTTTGAAAAATGTGTCAAGCCAAGATGCTGAAACCTTTGCATAATTTCTCATTGTTATAAACAGGTAGATTTTGAAGGGGGAAAATGTTAGAAATCCAAAACCATTATGCCAGCCTTAGAATAGTTTAAAATCTCTGTATTTGCTGGGCAAAAATGAGTGAATCAGCTACTAAGGGCATAAATAAGCCTTCTTTTAGGAGACACAATAAAAGAAACTATGGACACTGCTGGCTCGGTGCTGAATGGGTAGCAGAGAAACTTAAATCAATAATGTATTATATTCTGCACTGGTACAATGGTTTTGATGGAAAAGTGAGGAAATGAAAAAATCCAGTTCAGTTTTTACACTGGGGTAATTTACATTGCATACACTGACTTCCACTACCTTAAAATTTCTGATAAATTGAAGTCGATGGAACTATGATTTAACAATTTGTGGGCTTCGATTCTGACAAATCCCAGTCCTGTTTCCTACTGCTAAGAATTGCTTATAATCACATCCGTACTTAAAAAAGTTTCCATAGTTTATCAGTTGATTCAACTACTGAAATAAAACCCTCAATACCACTCACTGATGCATTTGTCATTAACAGAAACTGCCTAAAAATCACAGGAATTTCTTTTTCTTCTTGCTAATATTGCAGCTGTAAAGCAAGAGCAGTTCTTTCCCCTGTCAGGTTTTTCCTGAGCACCAGCTTAGTAAAAAACTACATAACAGAAGCAAGAGAGGAAATGATAATGCTCTTTTCAATTTTTGTTAAAGCATATTTTAACAAAATGCAGACTTCTTTATAGTGAGACTGCTACCATGCTCTCTGCTCAATACCTTTTTAAAGATACTGTTAGACACACTCGGTGGGAGGAGATACAGCAAAAATCCCTGCACATTTTCAAGCTCACTAAACTCGTGGTGATGATTGTAATCATAAAGGACAGCACGAAGCAGGTAGTTACAAAATTCTGATAAGATAACTTGGCTAGCACAGTGCTCTGTCAAAAAATTAAAACCTGTCTATTACAGGGGTAAAAAAACCCAAGAGCCTTTTCTCCACCCTCAAGAATTTTGGGAAAAAAGAAAAGAAAAGAAAGACAGAATGAAACAAACAAAATTACTGCAACCCACCCCCCCTCCAATTCTCCTCTAGGTAAAGACATTTCATATTCCAGAATCTGGAATATGAATATTTCCATTTAAAATAATTTATGTTGCAAAAAGTATTCCCATTTTAAACTGCTGGAGACTTAATTTTTTTTTTAATGGGGATTTTTGCTTTTATGATTGGGAAACTAAATATAGTCTGTTATCTGGGAATCTAGATAACCCACAGTCCCTGGTTCCCCCACAGTCCCTGGGTCTGCAATTTCCCATGGGCTACCACAGACACAATGAGGTCAAGTGAACTGTTGGGAAACTACACCCAATTTAGCAGAAACTTGTCTGGTTTCATTAAAAAACTGAACAGAATTACTACATTTCCACCCTGTCCTGACAAACTCATACTGTCTGATAGAAATGTTTGGCTAGAATTTTGCCAACCAGGCCCACTCTCTGTTATAAATGAACTTGTGACAGCACTAACACTATTAATGCAGCAGAGACAAAAATCGAAGGACTGATTCCAGTTTCTTCTTCTAATTTTAGACCAAGACTTGGACAACTCTTACTAACACATCAATTGTGATTATCAACTTCATCTGACTTACTTCCAGCCCTTCCAAGAAGAGTAGTATATAAAAATTATTTACTTATTAAAAAAACAAAACAGATGTAGCAATAGACAGTGAGAAAATAATTTCCTGCAAATCAAGTGTATTAACTTAGCATGAAAAGAAAGGGGCAAAAGTATATCCAGTTTAAGCAGCAGCAAAAACTTAGGTGGCTGATTCTACTAGGTTGATCCAAGGAGTTACAAGATGATCCAGGGAAGTTAGATACCCAGGTGCCCCTTGAAAGTAAATAAAGACAGAAAAATCTCAATAAACTAACAGATAAAACCCATCCTGTGAGGAGGGGTGGGAGGTGAAGACCTCCAGTTCTAGTCATTAAATCACTGTGAGCACAGCACGTGAGCCAAAAGTGCCACCAAATGTACCAGTGACAGTGTAGCACTATTAAGGACCTTCACACATGCATCCTCTGCACTCTGGAATAAATTATCTGAAGACAGGCACTTAATTAGCTGGGACTCCCTTCTTGTGAAGATTAGCTGGCTGATGATACCTGCCTTTTTCAAAACAACCCATAAATTAAGCTAATCTGGTCAAAAGCATAAAAACTGTGTGTTTGCTCTCCTTAGCCACTGCAAATTCAGATGTATGCCTCCCCCTTCCCAGGCATACATCCTTGGAACCAGAGTGTGGGAAAGCTGCTTACAGCAGTAACAAAAATCAGTCCCAGTATACATTGGTTTTGTTAGAATACATCAGGAAGTCTATTTGCATTCTTTCCAAAAATAAAGCTCTACAGACACCTTAAGCTCTTCAGTCAGTCTTTTTCCCATGTCAGGAGATGGCACATTTTGCTGAGTTAAAATCAACTGTAAATTCCCACAGATTTCAACTGAGACAGGTTATCACTGCAAAACAGTAATACCAAAGACAAAGAAATGATATAATGTGTTTTCCTTTTATAACTGGATTAATTTGTACTTTTTAATATTTTTAAATGTCATTTCTGTATCCAGAAGGTCAGCTATCATTCTCGTACCCTTTAGAATAAGACAGCTGTGAAGGGGACTGATTAAAAAAAGCTGTCATTTTAATGAAGTTTCCATTCTCAATTGGTTTTCTTAAAGAAACTTGCACATGCATAAAACCTTACAGCCAGGCCTGACTCATAGCCATTAGTTCTGCCAAGTATAAAAGACATCCATAATCTTTCCCAACAATGTATAAGACACATTTCTGCTGAATAAACTTTGCCAGTGTTATTAATCTTTTTGCTACTGAATATGCCTTTATATTGCACACCTACTTTTCACACTATTCTTTTCAGAATTTCTAATTTCTTTGGACCATTTTCAAAAATCTAAATTGGAATATTCTTCCCCAAATGTTTTGTATCAGCGAATCTGTAAACACAGAGGAGGATCTGAAAGGACTCACCTGATGCAAATTTAGGATACTACCACAGCAACTAGATCATTACAGTGAATTATGAAGGAAAGTGCTGGAAAAAAAGAGAATGAATTGTTATAAAACAATGATTTAAATGACAGTCAAGTAAAATTCACAAAAGGAGCATGACCTTGTTGGGAGAGGAGAAAAAATGTGATTCGTAAAGGGATATCTGTGATTGGCCCACATCCACAGTTTCAAAAATGTGTGTGACATTGCCGATTAATAGTTTGATTAAAAAACCACAAGTTACGTGGTGAAAGAAATGAAGAAAGTTGTTACCCTTCCACAGGTAATGCAGGACTCGTGAGAGGAAGAGTGTGACTGATCCTCATCAGTTTCAATGCAAAATTATTGCGGTTCACAGGAACTTAAGCAAAGAAAGAGCATGGAAAACACAGAGTTCATTGTTGAATCTCAGCTGAGCCACCAATAATTCCCAGCAAAGGGAGTGAGAAGTAGTAAAATTTCTTTTAAAATTTCAAAACTTTTACCGTTCCCTTTCATCAAGCAATACCCTAAAGTCATGTTTAAAAAAAAGACCTGAAGATGTCTGTATCACACAGTGAAAAATTATGTAAAATGCCTGAAAGAGCCCTTAACAGCCTATTTCACTGGAAGCTGTGTGTTCCTGATGGCTACAGACATATGTTTGCACTGATCTTCCCCAACACCAGGCTCTGACATCTCACAGGTAACCTGGGTCTGCAGTAGCTGTGATCTCCCTTTTGACCAATTTGAGCTAAAGACTGGCCAGAATTGATTGAAGCTAGAAATGTCAGAGAACATTCTCTTTGACTGCTTCTGGGTACCACTCTCCATTTGCTGCCTCTTCTGCAGTCCTGGACTGCAATACAGAAATCCTCCCCATAAAATACAACCCCAAAACCAAAAATATGCTGACACCAGTTACACCTTGTGGAAGTGTTCCATGGGATTTGCACAGGGCAGGTGGTATTCCCTCAGTCTTACAACTACCTGGTTTGTCCAGTTTTCAGATTCTGCTGTGAGAAAATGTATCATGTGATGGCTATCTCTGTCTCACTAAAATTAACTACAACAACATTACAATTTAGCTCATTTGAAATTTAGCTCCTTTGAAAATATGTAGCCTAAGTAGGTTTGAAAACTCAAATCTGATACATGTAAATGTAAACAAGTAATAAATTGAATTCATAAAATGTCTAATATTATCCAATACAGAGCTTCTCTTTAAGGGAAGTGATGATTTTATAGAGTGTTTTCTATTTCACAGTAAACTGAACCAGTTGAAATAATTTAATTTGAGAAGTTCCTTTCAAAGCTGCTAGATCTGTGCACTTGCAAGTTCTGACCTGGTATAATTGTCATCCTTTCTTGTCACGCATTAGTTGCACCAAGAGGATCATACTTTTATGCTTCTGTGCTGGATTAATTTTAAAAATTATTTTCAGAGTTGTTGTCTTAACTCTTCCATAGCTTCAAAACAAAAATATTTCAACCTGTTGTACTAAATCTTTTTTATCTGATGCACTGATTTCAATATTTGCTCATGTGTGAGGCACTATAAGAACTATACATTAATTAGCACAGCTCATACATTTCACCATGGACATTTTTTTTTCCATTTGTGGTAGCATGTCCTCAAGTAAAAAATACTTAATTGCAAAATAAAATTAAAACAAAATCAATTATTTTAATATGTACTGTTTCATGTAGCAGCATAAAAACCTATACAAGTAGAACAATAATTGAGAAATGTTTTTAATATTTTTCAGACTTGATCTGATGTAACTTATGGAAACAGTTACAAAGGAAAGTATATCTATTGTGTTAATTAAAGTTAAATGAGGCAAAAGAACTTTTTGTAGACAGAGTTATTTAATTTCAAAAGATACAGTAAGAAATAACACAAGCACAGGGAATTAATTACTAGCACACCAAACATTTTAGAGAGCACTGAGAATATTCAAAGTATTTTCCCCTTTTAATAATTGTTACAACCAAGAATTAACCAGAAATGTAATTTGGTCAATATTCTTCAAACACACACAAAGTTTCTTGATTGAGAATAACAAGAAATCATTGATGCTCAGACTACTACCCTTTCAAACCACCTGATGAAGGGAGCAAATTGAGATTGCAGTACAACTCTAGTGAAAAATCCTTAATTTACAAGATTTTCTCTTGGAACCCTGGGAGATGTTTACCTGTTACAGCTCCAAGTTTTGGCATCAGGAGTCTGTGCTACAATACTAACATGATCTAATTTCTTTAAAGAATCAATCACAATGCTATAGACTAACAGTGAAAATGATTTTACCAAGAACCAAAAATAGCTGGGAGATCCTGTAAAATATTAAAAGATGATAATTATATGGCAAAGGTCACAAAGAGACAATAAAATCAAGACACGAGAGATTTCACCCATCACTGAATTAATTTAAAAACCCCACAAACCCAAGGAATCATTACAACAACTTCTATGCAGTACAGTTCAGAGGTTTTTGTTTCAGCAGCATGTGTACTCATCACCCTCATTATAAACTTCCTTGGAAGGCTATGACCTTCATTTAAGGTTGCTATGCTCATGTTCCTAATTACAAAAATTCACATTTCCATTCACACCTAGCTTTTAGCTTTCTCGCTGTCATTTCAAGCAAAGACACAAACTTGGTTATATTGCCTGAACTCTGATGCTAGCTGAAGCCACAGGGTCCCTGATATTACAAATAAAGATATACCAGAGTAATTTTATCAAAACAAAATTCACCATGAAAGACTAAACTGGGACCAAATCTATATTCTCCTGCAAGATTTAAGAATAATTTACCTCTGTATGCAGTGTAATACATCATCAAATGACAAGTTTAAATATTTCACAGGGCGTCTCTGAATGCCTGACAGTAGAGATTTAGGCCCAGTGAACTGTGTTACTGCATTTAGAATATACTCAAATATACAGACCACAGCTTGTGTTTTAAGAACAGCATTATCACAATTGTGTGCTGAGGCTGAGGACAGTAGATTATGCTGCTGCTTTCTTCCTGGAATAGAAATGATATTTAAGGGACTTCTGTCATCCATGATTACTGGTTCAGAAGGAGCACAGGTATATAATGAGCTTTGCATTGTGCTGTGTGACTCATCCAAAATTACTCAGGTAGTCACCTATACATTGCCAAGAAGGAAGCTTTTGACTGACCAGCAGAAATACCAGTGTGGGGTGCTTCTTTACAGAATGAAAATACAATTGAATGGAAATGGTAGGAACTCACAGAGAAACCACCACCACCATAACAAAACCCAAAACATGTCAGGGCATCATATTTTAGAGGAGAAATGGGAAAATAAAAGCTGTTTAGTGTATTACCTTACACCTGGACTTTCAGCACGTCCTCCTAACTGTGACTTCTGCCATATTGTTATATATATTATAGGATCTGTAATATCCTGACAACTCAATTTTTATTTAAAATTCTCTATGCCTCTTGTTCTAAGAGCTGTAGCAAATTTTTTGGATAAAGTTCAGTTCACTTACAGGAAACAAAAGTTACTGATTTACCCCAGCTACTTTGATTGTAATTTGTCAGGCCAGCCTTATTACCCAAAGTCCACAGTCCTGCTGCAGAAACTCAGGAAGGATTCAGGACAAGGACCCTAGGTCTGCCCTAGACTCCAAAAGGAGAAGACATCAGTCATTCTTCAGACCTTCTACTATGCCAGCCTCTAGCACAAAGCTGCTTCATAATTTATTCCTAATCTCACCACATGCTAGGGAATGCCAGAAGAGCTGTATCTACATCACCTCTTGGCAAAACTTTAGCCAGCTGAGGATCTGGTCAGTTAGTTCAGCTCTCCATTTCTTTTCTGCAGCAAGAGCAGTGAAAAAAGTACAGAATCCATCCTGTTCTCTTCATATTTCTTCTAGGAATGCTTCCAGGAATGATCAGAAAACAGATAATCCAGGAGATCCCTCCAATGGGAGACAGAGAGGCACATGGTTTGTCCTACAACTTCCATATTCCTGTAGCCCTCTCCTCTGGAACAGGGAGTGTCTTCATCATCGCAGCTTCCTGTTTCATCTTCTTTGATTCATCTGAAAATGGTGAGGGAAGAAAGCCCCAGTGAACTCTACTGTCTCATTCCAATGCCATTTTTCTCCTTTCACAGGATAAACACACAGTTCCAGCAAAGAAAGTGGAATTTATTATTGTTTTGCTCTCAAAGATGCTTCCCAATGAAAGTGCAAGTGTGATTTAAAAAAAGTAGTAAAGATTAAAAATAACATCCATAAAAAATCTAAACCCAGCCCTATATGAAATACTGTCACATTCCTCTTACTACATATAACAATCATCATTGTTTAAATTCAAATAATTTAACAGCGTTTGCAAGATGAGATTTAATTCTCAAATGATGAGCCATCATGATTGTAAATGAGTTCAATAGCCAATATTGAGAAAAAATGCTCATCTCTGCATTTCTCCACTTTAACCAAAGCATTTACAATCACAAATTCTACTTTTCCCCTCATCTTGTTTAGGCTTCTTCAGTAATTATAGCTGTATAGATAAAGACCTTTCAGTGTGAAACCATTTTTACAGCAGTTACAGGATGGAATTTATTAGAAACATGGGCTCATATTAGAAAATTCAAACAAAGAAATTTATTTGCATTTTCCTGATGGAAAAGCAAGTGTTCTATCAATTTCTATAACGGAGTTCTTGGGGGTTTCTAAACTGTGTTAGATACCTAACTGCAATTCCTACCTTTGAAACTCTTCCTGTAAATCCTTGAGTAATCTTCCTAGAGACCAGGTATCATATCTAAACAGGTGGAGGAAGTAATTTAGTAATCACCTCTCCATCTCTGTATGAAAAACAAAGCACATTGACATCTCTGGAGAAAGAAAGAAAGAAACTAAGCCTGTTGGAATTAAATTCAGCTTAGTTTGCAAAATTATAGCACACTCCATGAAACAGAAACAGATCTGCCAAATGTTTTCTGCCCCCTTTATACCAGTGTCCAAGGCCAAACTAGTGGAATAACATAAGCATGACCGTTGTTTTCTTAACAATTTAAATTTTAAAATTTTTATTTCTCCAAGCTGACTTATTATTGTAGACTAGAGCTCTTTTACCTTGATGTGTCATTAAGGAATCTTGGGACTAATGTTAAATTTTAAATTTATTCTAGCTATATCAACTGTCTATATGTATGCTTGATTGATAATACAAAGAAAAAAAAACCATTAAAAGTTGGCATATCAAGGCAGATGTTGTTTATGTAGCCATAAAAATATCAGTCAGTGATTATTTAGTAGACATTTCTTTTTTATTACCAGTGACCAATGGAAATGCAGACCATTATTTCCCACATTCCATACAAGATTATATATTCACACACAGTAGATAGATGCATAGATGGATGTATCTATCTATCTATCCATCTATCTATCTATCCATCATAAAGAAAATTTAAGTAATGAAATAACCAATATGTATGCATCATTAAATAGTGCTTCTGTTTACTTTAAAAAAAATCCCCCACAAAAATTAAAATTCACAGTGTGTTGTTTTGAAGTTGGGTATTTCAATGATTGCCTTACTTTTGGGGGCATATGCCCATGAGTATCACCTAAGAGTTCTGCAGTAAGGCTTAGAGCAATAAATGAAAAGAAAAATCAGTGTAGGAAGAGACTGCAACTAATAAATATTTGATCAGATACACAAATTTACACAGTTTGATAATGCCTTGAGGAATTTGCCATAAATTATTAACTCCTGCAATGTAAACGTGTGGTATTATGTTCCTTAAGAAACAGCAAGCCAATAAAGAGCTATTAATTTTTTTGCAGAAGTACATATACCTGAAATATTATAGGCTTATATAAAATCATGTGAATAAAATAATGTGTGAATAAAAAATGAAAACAACAAAATATAAAGAAAGGTGCCCCAGAAGCATAGAAGCTGTAGAGTCATTCCCACTTTTCTGAAGAATGATACAATTTTAATATGGGAATCGAAGGTGTTTTTAACAATTAAATTGCCTTAGGGGAAAAAAATTAAAGTAAAAAGTATCTGGAACAGAAACACCTCTTGACACTTATCTTGGCTATTGAAATGCCAAATGTTACTTCAACAAAACACATTTGGGGCAGGTTTTACATTTAACTCAGGAGCAGCTGCAAGAGTAACATCACAGGATTGGACTGTACAGCACAAAAAATGACTTACAGTTACTTCTACAGTGCAAAGAGATTCCTGTAGTGACAGAATCTTTGTAGTTTCTGTTACTGTGGGTCAGGCAGCGCTCCTGCACATCTTCCCTTGCTGCAAGGCAGTGATCACACTGAAATACAGGGACTGCTAAAGAGGCAGAGGTGCTCCTTGCCCCTCTCAGAGAAAGGTGTGTGAGATACAGGCACCTCAGGGCAGCGCTACCGACAGATGGTGAGAAATGGCCAGCTGTCAGGCAGCAGGGTGAGCTTAAAGAGAGAACTTTCCATTACTGTTTCATTGGAAATGGAAGGAAAATACCTCAATTGTTCTCAGGATGAAACTTCATAGCTCTCACTACCAAACAACTACAGCAACTGGGACAGTCTAGGTAGGCTTCATCTTTTACGTGGATTTTTCTGTATGCATTTGAAGATGCCCAGCAGTCACACAAAGGGATATTTATTAACCATATCATCTCACCCTTTGCCCTTGCAATTATTCCTTCAGGAGGCCTCTAAAAAGGAAAGATCTTTCTTTTTGATCACTCCAAAATGAAATAATGAACTGAAATGTATTTCAGTCTGAATAAATTAATCTGAAACCAAGCATGAAAAGCACATAAAAAACATTCATCATCCTCACATTTCTGCACAGTACACTTTCCTGCCTGTGAGCTCTGCATAGCTCATGTCTGCAGGAAGCAGCATGGAAAATGTTCTGCTTCTGCAAAACTAAAAATGCTGTACATAGCTGGACTTTTTACAAATCAGATACCACTGGGAAATCCTAGGAAAAGCTGACTATATGAACTGGTGTATGTACTAGAGCGTTTTCATACATTTCAAATTAAAGTTTGTGCTAATTGATCCTAGTAAATTACATAATATTTTTGAGGAAAAAGAAGGAGTAAGATTTTCTCCACAGTGTCTTAGTCATTGAAGCTGTCAGGAAGAGCAGAGCAGTCTGTTAATTTATAGTCTGTGTATTTACAGGATGCATTGAGTCCCATAATGAATTACATGCAAGTTTTTTCTCCAAATTGCACCTTTATAAAAAATAATTTTGCACAGGAACCTGAAAGTTATTTTGTTTCATTTTATGGAGGGCAACTATTCAAGTATTTAGGGATTAACAATAACAAAAGCAAATTGTAAAAACTTGAAATATTTCTATTCCTATTAAACTTGCAACAAAAACAACCAGACATCTGTCTATCCATGATAGAATAAATCCCCCACAAATCTGGTTTGATTGATTGTCATGCACAAAGCTAAGGAAACATTAATGTAGATAAAACATTTTTACTTGAGCCATGAGAGATTCTTAGACACTAATTCTCACAGATATTTATGTTGGGCTGTTTAGGGTGCAAGTAACCCAAAAGTTACATCCATTTTTCCTTTGTTTTAAATACAAAGTCTTCACACTCTGTCTGAGATCAAAGTTTTTGCAATCATATTCCATGTAAACTTTGCTTGATTTCATTAATGTGGAGGAGTCTGTAATTTTTGATAAGCCAGCTTTAGGTTAAGGAATCTGTCTCAATCTAAGAGTAGATTACTAGAGTAATCTCTAGTATAAAGAGCAATGATTCAATGTTTGAAATCTACAGTAATTTCAGTTTTGCAGAAACTGGGCAAAAAGGAAGCCAGCGCAAACTAGTTGTAAAATGTAGTAGTTTATAAACTTCTTGTTGGTATTTCATACAAATAAAATATATATGCACATTTAATTTTCCTAAAAGTATAGATTTCAGTAATAAAGACCTTCTCAAATGTTAATATTTAATTCCTAAGTTTATCAAAAGCACAGGAGAGATACTGGCAGAGACCTTTACAGATAATTCTGTGAATGAAGAACTCAGCTGCCACTGAATTTCAACATCACCTACGTACTCCTTTTAATTCCAGTGAAGATTCCTTCAGAACTAAATGTATATTTCAGCATTTTATACAGAGAGACAAAACCCATATGATAGTTTGAATCTTTATACAGCATTTGGTCCTACAAGGTAATATTCAGTGCTGGAAGAGGCCATGCAAGAGGTTTCTAAGGAAATGCTACATGAAGGGGCTAAATATCTTTTAAATTCACGTAGAAGATGCCATTGCAACTAAGCCAGAGATGTGCCTTGTATGAGCCATAAGAACATGATTGTTTAGAGAGATCCTTTCACCTGAATATGGGTGGTGCAAATTTTTCTGTGCACACAAAGGAATTAGTCAAGCTGGGGGGGAGTGGGTGTGGTGTTTTGTTTGTTTGGGGTTTTGTTGTTTATTGTCTGGTTGTTTCTTTTTATTTATATATATTTTCTATCTTAACAACCATACAATACCAAATTAAACAGGTGATAGGCAGCGACACAACAAATTGATTGAGGGCTTTTTAAAGGTTAGTAGCAGTCTTGAGGCTCTAAAAGCACTCCTTAAAAGTCACTGTACATGATGTGCAATTAGGTGTCTGAGATTCTGCAAAATTTGGCATATGTCAGAGATAAGATTCCCTGCAGAGTTGCACTGACTGCAGAATAGATGTGACCTTTTAGGGCCATAAAAAACAATAATAGAGTTAAAAATCATGCATTCCCAAGTATTTAAAAAGAGTTCTAAATGCTTCAAAATACGTACATTCATTGTCCCAATAGCCAATCAAGTTTAGTTCAGAGAAAAAACCCACAGAATTAAACTCACCAAGGTGAACTTGGTCTTGCAAGGTGTCCAGGGCCCTTTATCTACCCTTTAAATTGGACAGGACAAGGCAATCCTGACTTTCTTCTGACTGAGCTTTCAACAATGCTTTTCACTATAGCTTACTAGAAATCTAAGAAGAAAGAGATAATATAAGAAACTAATCATCATCCTGCAAAATTTCTTCTCTGAGCTTGAGCAAAGGGCACAAAAATAGTGAATTTAAATTAGCATAAAATGTTGTACAGATATTAAGTTAATTCACTGCCTTCATTTGCTTGTCTAGTAAACTGGTAGATTTTCAGAGGAAAAATAGTTTTTTGGTTGAGAATTCACAATACTGGTCAAATAAGCTTTTGTAGGATTTGATCACAAACATTTCTCTGTTTTGTTTCCAAGGTATTTCTTTGTATCAGAAGAACTTGGTGAAAGGCACATTGTGACAGGAGACTGGCTGTGGACAGTGAAAGCCCACTGAAGATTATTACAACCCTTCCACTGACTTTAATGGGCTTTGGATCACACACCTAGGAACAGAAAAACATGACAGAACTGGCTGAAAATATGATAGCAGAGGTGGACTACCTTAAAACTGGACATTGCAGACAAAGCCAGAGCAGCTGCAGCAGAGACTCTCAGCTGTACCCAGGGACATGCTGTAGGACCTGCTGTGCAGGGCTGCAGGATCGATAGGCAGATACTGAAGTTTTCAGAACAATGAAGTACCAATGAAATAGTTACAAGTGAGGAATATCAGGTGAGGAAATCAGTTTCCATCTGCTATCCTGTGTGGTCTTAATTGCACAACAAAGTAAACAGAACATATCAAACACGATTTTTTAATGGTTACTGTCAGAATGAGAGTTCCTTTTGGAAGGTTGGCTTCTTTTTCCAAGCAGCTATTGACAGGAGGAGAGAAAATGGCCTCAAGCTGTGCCAGAGGAGGTTTAGGTTGGACAGTAGGAGGAATTTCCTCACAGAAAGGGTGATGAAACATTGGAATGGACAGCCTGGGAGGTGAGAAGTCACCGCCTCTGGAGGTGTTTAAGGCTGGACATGTCACATAGTGCCATGGTCTGATTGACAAGGTAGCATTCAGACATAGGTGTGACTTGATGATCTCAGAGGTCTTCTGCAATATAATTGATTCTGAATTACTTCTGAATTGTATTTTTGGCAGAAGAGTAGGTTGATAATTATTTCAACTACGTGGAGAAAACAAATTCACTGTCCTTCCTGCCCTGCTAATGAGATGTGAATGAACAGTGAAAAGTATTGCCATGAGATGGGCACATTGAGCATCACTCTGCACATAAACATAGTGAAAAGCAAAGGGTAAATTAGAGGAATTGAGGAGCTTCAAAGAATGCTTTAACATCTCTGCTGCTGCTTTGGAAAAGATATCACTCTCTTAAAAGGCACATTAAAACTAAGGAGGTGACAAGACATAGAAGGTGTGTTTGGCCTCAGGGCAAGTACCATCTGGCACTCTTGTTTAAAATGAGAGTGAAGCAGTTAGAGAGCTTTGGAAGTGAATGTTGTAACAGGAAAAAATGTGATACACTTCAAGAGAAGGTCTAAGAGTGAGAGACTTTAGATTTTTTTGCTTGCTTTGTTTTAAACCCTGTGCACATTTTCTAAAAGGTTAGTGCATGATTTCCAAATACCACTGCACATCCATGCATCGGTGCATTGTTTCATAAGCCCTGGTCTCTTTCCCTGTTTTAGTGACCTATCAGTGCTGGGAATCTCCATCTTCAGAGGTTTCTGAACAGATCTGAACTACAAGTAATTGAAATGTGTTGAAAATTACATCATGAAGGGGAGAGGATATGTGTTCAATATCAGGAAAGATTTTCTAGCAGTGAAAGTATGGAAATTTTACTGTTAATTGGGAAACTAGTGTGAAGTAGAAAACTTAAGTTTGTGAGTCAAGTTCTTGTGAGATGATTCAATCAGCTGAGAGGGAACTAAATGAACAATGTTCTGAAGTAAGGAAGTAAACAGAATACAATCCCAGTTTCAGGTGATCTCAGATAATATCTGAGTATGCTAGCCTAAGCTGAATCTTATGCTGCAGCAACTTGACAGATGTTGACACCCAAGATAGCTCATTTGCAGCTAGCTTGGTTATAACTGTACTAGATTTAGACCTGCACCCTCATGAATAAACTGAACTGATACCAAAAAAACCCAAAACCCACAAAGTAAAAAGATGACATTTTTCAGTTGCTAATGTAAAAATCCTATGAGACTCCCTAATAACTCCACAATAAAAGGAATAAGAAATTCTTATGTGGAAAAGAAATTGAACATAACTAGCATTCCTGAGACTTGATATGATGATTCATGACTTGGATGCTAATATAGCTGGTTATTGCATATTGGAAAAAGATAGACCACGTGAAAGATGTGCTACATATTCAGCATTCTACATCTCTCTCTCTTAGAGCTCCTGGCAAATTAGGAGCATAGGCTTTAAATGCATCTAGAGGAAAATGTTAAAGCGACAATGTAGAAAGCTGTTACAGACTATCAGATCAGATGAGTTTATTTTAAAATGCATGTCAATAATGTGTTCAAAAAAAGAAAGGAAATTTTTACATAAAATAGGAGCTATACATTTGAAGTTCTGTGCATGTGGTGATAAAGAAATGTTTACTGAATAAAACAAAAAAACAAACAACAACAGAGACCCCCAAACAAACACTGCAGGACAGATATTGACTGATAAAGGCATGGTAGTTATATATATTAGTGCTCAAGTATTCTCTCTGTGTGTATATATATATGTAGGTATATACACATGTATATTCCAAAGCTGATCCCGTCTTATGTGAT
>JAYDZK010000271.1:19084795-19143324 GCA_034509185.1 Euphonia xanthogaster | reverse complement strand
CAATAGTGCTTTTTATCTTCAAAGTGCTTTTTAAACATTAACTAAGTAATCCTCTCAATCCTCTGAAGAAAATAGTTTGCTATTTATTATCCTGGTGAAGAATTGCTATAAATGAAAAGGAAATGCTGAAAATAGTACTTTTCATGTACATTTTTTTAAAGAAAAAAAAAAAGTCTCAGGCTCTGTGTCTGCATGCTTGTGGTACTTACTCCATCTCAAGAGTTCCTGCTCCAAAGTAAATGTAAAATCTATTTGACTGTCCATTGTCAGAGATGGAAAACTGACTGCAGAAAGTAGCTGCTTCTGAACTCTACTACTCTCCCAGACAATTGTACTGCTAAGCAAACTTTCATAGCACATTCTTCAAATAGCCTCCACTGTGCTGAACTGCCCTGATTTGTGGAAAAATGATTTGACTGCAAATTCTCACAGTGAAAGAAATTTTCTATAGAGAAATGTAAAGTAGTGCACCTGGGAAAAAAAACAAGATACCTAGAAGAAAAATATTACCAAAAAGGAGTAAGAATCCATGGTTGTGACACACGATTCTATAAAAATATCAACTTGATGGCCAATATAACTAAGAAAGTAAAGCAAATGCTAATAATTATTAATAAATGTTCAATGGGATTTCCTTCTAAGCATATATTTCACTGCATGATTTCACCATTGCTGTATATTTACAATTACATACACAAATGACTAGAGAATAATTTTATATAGGATCTCAGGTTTTGGTGTTATTTCTTAGGAATGGAATTTGCACATTTCCCACATTGTTTTCCAAGCAAATGGTGTTTCTCTAACAACTGGAGTATCGTGCATGCTTGAGTCTCTCAGATTTACAGTTGTATCAAAAAGACTGAGGAAGAAGATAAGCTTAGCTTGCATCACCCAAGAAGTACGTTTGTATAGGTGAACTTTGAATACTTCAAATTTGTAAAATTTTTTCTCTCTCTATGGCCACTATACATGTAAGTGTTTTCAGGGTCTACACTCTCATCACCATCCCCCACCCTCCCCCCAATTAATTTAAACTGCCCATGGTTCCAGTATTTTCTGTTATGTGTACAGTTTTCCTTAATAGAGTATTTTTTAATTAAACTATTTTTTCTATTTCCACAAAAACATTTCCACCAAGACCTCTTTCCCCCAACATTTTAGTGTATGAACTCATTTTGGTTAAAATGTCAAAACCAGTAGATGTTTTAGTAAAAATGAAAAGCACACCACTATCTAAAATCCTGCAAAGTGAAAGCAGTTTCAATATTAGAGGCAGGAAAATGATGTCTTCCTCCCCACTGAGGTTCAAGTGTTAGCCATTGTAACTGATAACAAGCAAGACACTAATGAAGTGTTAGCCATTAAAAGGAAACCACAATGGCTCCAGCTCACATCTAAAGCTTATCTACAGTTTACTTTCTACTTGACACTCAGTTTACAGGCTAAATTTTCCTTCAAATCCAAAGATTCTAAAACAAGGACCAGAATAAATTCTTATAAATGTTATTTCTCTCAGTCTGCTGGTCCAAATTCTACCCCAGAGCCAAGGTACAATAATGTTAAAGGTTTTGCTATTTGAAAGTCTTAGCTACTAAGTTTTTCTTCCTTAACACACGTTTGCCAATTGATAGAAATGTTAGAAGTACATATAACCTAAAACCTCAGAGAACCAAGGCTTTGAAATTATTCAGCTGTAGAGAAGAGAATAAGTAGAATTGAATCTGCTACCATTTTAAATGAGTGAGTTTTTAGTAAGATAAAAATCATCAAAAATTCTTCATGTCATATACAATAATTAGATACTGGAGAGAGGTATCTTTACTGTTGGAGACAGGAAATATTTTAATGTACTTGGGTTTGGGATATGCATGTCAGTTCATACCTTCTACATTAACTTCAAAGATTAATCCAATTAGTGAAATATCCTTTTCTAAAAGGCATCAGGAAAAATAAGAGAATGACCCAAAAATCAAAAAGGGAAATGCTAATTTATAGATAGTAGATATGCTTCATGTCAAAAAGTAAGTCATGCTGAACATTTTTTTAAATTCCCTTTTGAGCAACTGTTTCACTCTCCAATCAAACTTCTGACACTGCCTGCTATTAAAGTTATGGAGTTGAATTAAAAGGAAGAGGACTGAACTAGTTCAGTCATTCTTGAAAAATTCAACTACTGGTAACTAGAAGTCCCACTGTACTTCATAAAGTTCAGATCCTCACCAGAACAGTGACAAGTCCCCCCTTTTTAGGCAACTATCACAAAAAGAAGAAGGGTGCATAATTACTTATGCTGTAGCACTGAGACTTGAGGCTTATCTCTAACAGAACCAACAGTAGTATTTGAAAAGGACTTCCTCAACAATGGGACAACTGATTCACCATGTAACTAATCTATAAAAGACCCTTGAGTATAATCTTCCATGAGCAGAGTTATAAAAAATTCATGGGGTGCCTCTACACCCAGTGTGTAACCAGGATACTGTTTTTGGAGATGCCATTACAGAAATATGATATTCAAAATGTGAACATCTGGTAATCAAATGCATGGCAGTGCAGTACTTACATGAGAAACATGATTTATTCCCAGGAAAGAATATTAATTCTAAACACAGGGCTTCCAGACTTTCTGGAAGACAAAAACATGAAAGAGACTGGGGGGAAAGTAGAGCTGTGTGTATCAGGAGAAAAATCAGATCTGAAAAATTGCTATAGTGAGCCTCGGAGAAATATAATGAATCAATCTGGGATTAAGCTACTAGATAGGAAAAAGAATAAGGACAGAAGCACAAGGGATGTGGTAGAGACCTCCAGGGCAAGAGGAGAGGTGAGAATAAAATTCTGCTTAAAGATGAGGCAAGAAAAAGAAGGTAAAAAAAAAACCCCACAAGACTATGTGAATTCATAATTCCAACCCTCTAATTACCAAAAACCTCAGAGACACAGAGGAGGAGAAATATAGGAATGAAGATGTAGTGAATTATTAGATCTGAATTAATTAGAGACGCAAAAACATGTTGAGAGCAAAGATTCTACTGCTGAGCATGTTTGTTTGGCATTAGATAGAGATGAGGATGGCATTAACGCTTTCAGAAAATTGAAATATTCTTAAAAAAAAATTCAATGTGAGGAGTTGATAGCTGTCTGTGTTTCAGCACAGTAATGCATGGAGAAAAAAAAATCTTCAAAGGAAAACTGCTTTTACAATCTACTTACACAGACCAGTTGAAAAAAACAGGAAAAAATTTGCTGAGTAATGGACACGAAAGACAGATTCTTCATCTCTGCAAAATAGTTCAGCTCCATTAACTTTTTCATATAGTTTAAGGCAGGAAGGATCCATTAGATCATCTATTTTGACCCTATATGTCATAGGTCATTAGATTTCATTTTCAGTTCTACTCAGCTTAGTAGTTTATGTTAAACATCTTGCAGAAAAACATCTACTCTTGATTTGAAGGCAGAGAGATGGAGAGTCACATTGCCCTTGGCTTTTTGCTCTGAAGGTTAAATACTATTGCTGCAGCAAAATTGTGCCTTATTTCTCATTTGAATTTGTTTGGTTTCAGCTAACAGCCCAGAGTTTTCTTTGTTTTTTTAATGCTACCTTAAATAATCGTTTAACATTTAGTATTTTTTTTTGTACTTCTACATCATAATTAAGTCACTTCTTCTTTGAGAAGCCATACAGAACAAGTTTATCTTTGTAATGCCTCTCTAAAAGTCAACTTTCTTCAGCTTTAATAAATTTCCCCTTTTTTTAACCCTTCTGTTTTTAGCAACCCACACCCCCAGCTATTGCTCTGGTCAAAGTAAAGCTAACCTCTCTACCCACATTTACTCACACTCTGGTATTAATAAAACACTGTAGGAGTAGGAGATTACACAGTCAGTTCAGCCCTCTACAATGAAACTGTAATTTTTTTATCTTTCCTCGCAAATTCTACAGCCAATAGGACAAAAAACTCTTCTAAGCTCATTACCAACTTCTCTGGCTCCACCATTTCTTCTGTATTTGATAGAGGGCTGTCTGAAAATTCTGGGAAACGGGATCTCTGTGCTGTTTGATAAGGCATTTACCAAAAATTATGAACAATTTGTTTTCTCCTCCTTCTTGTCTCTCTTTGTTTGTGTTAGTAGTAATAGTTTCAGGAGAAAGGGTTAAAAAGCTCAACACAAGCCTTTGGCTACCTTCACATGCCTGCTTATTATTTACTTTGAAACTGCTGTCAATACCACCCTTCAACCAAGGCACTAATGATGCTTCAGCACTTAATATAAAATATTACAGTCCATCAATGAAAGTTGGTCTTCCATGGAGAGAACTTGCAGAGCAGACTGACTCTGTATATGCTACTTATTTCTACTGATAATTTTTCCTAAGTCACTTCCAGTTCTGTTTTGCTAAATCACTTGTGAGTTATGAGTTAATTTGTAACTCATATAAATCAATGATACCGCATGAGTTATCTTTTTGTAAAGTGTTGTGTTAATACATTTAACTTGTATCATTTGGATCTTTTCTAAGAGGATATACATTTGTTTAGGACATATCAACTCATATAGTTCTTGTAATGCATATTAAAGTAACAATAAGGTAGCTCCACTTATAAGTATTTCTACCACTAACCATGACTGTGGAAATAAATATCATGCTTTTTTTTTTTTTTCAACAGTAAACTCCAAAAAAATGTGCATCAAGGAATCTCTCACTGAGCTGCAAAAAAATTGCTACCTTAGGCATTTCCCTAGGTGACCTCTTTTTATCATTTGAGGCTTTTGTCATCTAGGCTATTTTAATTCTTCTCAGAAAATTTGTTTCTCTCCTGTGCTGAACTAAATGGTGCCTGGAAAAGAATAAAGGAAAACTCAGTGCAGTCTGTGATGTTTTTCTTTCTTTTTTGAATTCCTTGACTACTCAGAGGTATTTATTTATTTACTTAGAGACCTTGCTAAATCTGACAAAAACTAGTAAGTTGCCATGTCATAAATTAAACAATAGGATGTTTACATGCCCTGCAATGAGCCTTTGGTCCTACCCAGGCAAAGACGAGCTTTCTAATAAATCAGTTACAGCTCTGAGACCAGATGGCTCAGCTCAAAACGTTGAACGTGTCTGTCCTTTCTGATCTTGGGTTAGTTTCTATAATCTCATGATTCAATTCAAGCAACCTTTGGGTGACCACAATTTCACAAAGCCAATGCAACACTGATAAGACTGATGAGAGTAAGGATATGTAAGCACTGGGCCTCTCTATTGGGTGTAGCTTAACTTTTTCCCATTGCAGGATCCCTGTTCCCCTGGCCAGCCCACAATTCACAAGGGATGCAGAGCAATGCAGGTACTGGCAAAATAACCTGTCAGAGTTTTAAAGTCCTTTCAGTGATAACAATTGACTTCCAAACCCCCATAATGCCATCTATAAAGCCCTATATAGTTGATCTGAACTGAGTGATAGTGAAAAGAAAATAGCATGTTGTTGAGGTAACTTCTGTTCAAATCAGATTATACAAATACGATTCCTTTAGGAATATTTTCAGTAAATCTCTCCAGTGAAGATGAAAATAAATAGTTTCATCCCCTTCATGAAAATAGAAAGCTCCCTTTTTTTGATAAGGTGGCATATTTTTCTGAATGTTTTGGCCAGTTATGGTATAAAGCATCCAGAAAAAGGATAAAGACTAAAATTGTAGTAAAATATAAAATGAAGGAATCTATTCTCAAATTAGTGAATAAATTGAAAATATTGTACAAAAATAATATTTTTTAAATATTGAGAATAAATAAGTGGTCTTATTATGAGTTGATATTGCATCAGTTTATAAATTTTATCATTTTAAAGTGGTGACGTAATTATTTTTTAATTTTTTACAAACATGAAGTATTACTGAAAGACTGTCATCAATAATGGCACAGAGCAACATTATTCACCTGTAAAGTTCTCACTTCAGTCTCTTGTCCTTGATCACAAAGCAAATCGTTGAAGTGTACTTAGACACCACTGACTTCTTTACACTGGAAAAAAAAGCATATTTTCTGAAACAACAAACCATTTTTCCCTGGCACTCTACACCAAACCATTTAAGACCTGGAAGATGTAAACTCTGAGTTCTGGTTAATTCTTTTTCTATATAACTTTCTTGATCAACATTGCCTAGAGCACTTAGTGAATTGTCTGCAGGCAATTCTGAAGGCAAAGCACTATAAATAAGAAGTTACTGAATTAGAAAACTGCTGGTTTCATACTGCCAGTATTCTTCCCAGTGAGCCCAGAAAAGGCCACAAAGATGATCAGAGGGCTGGAACCCTGTCCTGTGAAAACAGCCTGGGAGAGCTGGGTCTGCTCAGCCTGGGAGAGGAGGCTTCAGGGAGACCGTGGAGCTCCTTCCAGTACCTTAAGAAAACCTACAAAAGAGCTGGAGAAAAACTGTAGTATGTAGCCATAGGGCCAGGGGAAATAGCTTTAAACTGAGAGATGGAGATTTAAGTTATATCTAAGGAAGAAATCTTTTACTGTGAGGATGGTGAAGCACTGGCACAGGTTGCCCAGAGAAGTTGTGGGTGCCCCACTTCTGGAAGTGTTCCAGGTCAGCTTGGATGGGGCTTTGGGCGACCTGGTCTAGTGGAAGCTGTTCCTGCCCATGGCAGGGAATAGATAATCTTTAAGGTCCCTCCCAAACCAAAGTTCTATTGACAGAGGGATGGAGAATCGTGAACTCCTCATCTTTCAGCGAGGCGTTCACATCGCAGCTCTGCATATAGAGGCTTTCATTCATGGGGCAAAAGCTTATTTGTGCCATGTATTTTTGGAGCCAGTTTTCATCACACTCACTAACCTCTTTGCAAACAGAAAAGAAATTGTTCTTACAAGAATAATGGGAGGAAGAGGACATTTCTGTCGGAGCACTGGACCTACCTGTTTACTTGTTTGGCGTGTGAGGAACGTGGGTTCATTGCTGGGTGAACTTGGTCTGAGTACAAAGCAGATTCACTGCACTTCAGCAATTCACAACCAGGCAAACTGTCTTGTTAACTATCCTGAGTTCTGTGGATTGTTTCAGACCCTGGATAAACTGTAGGCAAAATGGCAAGCATTTTAATTTCAAAATTCATTCTTTGCTCCTTTGCTTTTTCCTTGCCTTCCAGTTTGAATCATGAAGAGTCTGAGAAGATACAATCTATGGTTCATGTATGTTTTGAGTCTGCCTCATCATACAGAACATAAAATCTCATGTTAATCAGAAGAAAAGCACAAGCTTTTTTAAAAAAGATTGGAAAACACTATTTTTCTCTTAAAAATTAGGTCAGATGTCACCTATATCTTTCCAGGTAATTAGCAAGGAGAAATAGTGTTGGAAAAATAAGTAGGTAGGAGGTATTTCAGAGCATGCCTCTAAGGGATAGCAATAATTTAATAAGGGATAACTAGCATAGTACAGCACAGGGAAACTTCTACCCCACTAGCTTTGTGGATATTATAGTGGAACTTACAATTTTTAACAGCAGATGACATTACTGATTTATATTTTTAGAATGCCTTTGATGAAGTTCCTAATGACAAACTTCTACTAACTATAGAGTTCTACAGTCAGATAGTGAGAATCAGTTAGTATCTAATTAAAACAAATTTTAAAACCCAGCTCTAATTAAAACAAATTTTAAAACCCAGCTCAGTGATCTAGCTCACTGGACACTGTTCTTGTTCCATTGAATCTTCAAGACTTTCTTTTTTTCTTATTTTAAACAAACATAGATTAACAAAGGAATTTTCACCTAAATTTAGTCATCTTGAAACAGGTTGACTGAGCTTGTTGCTTATGATTCCTCTTTGGGTATTTAAGATGGAAGCACTGAGCCTTCTGGCAGCTCCTCTTTTGCTCTGATAGTTACCAAGGGAATTTTGGTGACTAACACAGTGACAAATAACTTTTGCATTTCTGAATTAAATCTGGTAATGAATCCAGTCTTGAATGCCCTTTAGCAGTCACTGAGTCCAGTGAATATCAATAATAATTATTCCTTCTGATTCTGGATTTAATTTACCTGTATAACTGTCTTCAAATTGGAAGATGCAGATAATATAGTCATACAAAAGAGTTGGTGTACCACAGAATGCAATTTAATTTATGTTATTTAGGTCACCCAACAGTGTATTCTCCATCTATTGTAGGAGAGCATATTCCACTAGTATTGGGGTATATCTGAATATAAAGGAAGCCAGTGCATTAACTCTTTTGTCACACAATTAACTTTACTTTTTAAAGACCAATGCTTCTAGGAAGAAAATGTACCATTTGTAGATGAGAGTAAATTGATTACAAAAAAAGCTAAAGGCTGTGGCTTATTTATTTCAAATTTTTGAAAATCCAGAATCACCCTGAATCTGTAGGGAAATACCAGCAAAGGAAATTTTCATATATAAGAACCATATATATTTCCATATATATAATGTCAAACAGTGATGCAAAAACTGACAGAACATCATCATGCCAGTGATGTCTAACTAAAGCAGACCTTCTATATCCAGTTAAGTAAATAAATAATCAGAACTTTGTGAAATTGCTTCTACCACTGGGTAGTTTCTACAATGGGTGTAGTTTCAAAATATAAAAAAGCACCTAACAGGGTACTATCAACTACTTTCCACCTTTTCCATCCATCATTTAATATTCAGATCCAGTCTATACAATATGTGATCACATATGGAGTTATGCCATAACTTCAATATAAAAAAAATACCACAAAGGCCCCCAAAAGACTTGTTTTCCATGAGGTCACTACACTGAGGGAAGAGAAACCACAGCAGCCCATTTTGAGAACATCCCACTGTTAGGCAGGTATAACATCTCCTGTTACTCAGTCATAATATTCAGATACTCAGTGATTTGGGCATTTACATTTCTAGTGCTCCCTGCCATCATGTGCTGAGCATCTTTCAACTCTCACTGAAGCCAGTGAGAGATGAAGAAACCCAGTTCCACACAAGGTCAATTCCCACTGAGCCATCAGCTGAGATCTGATACTTTACAAACAGCAGACATTCATGGACTTACAGGCTCTAGCTGCTCTGATTTCATAGTGAGTTTTTCCTGAGTTAAGCATAAACAGGATGAATTTCTGAGAACATCCTTTGAGATTCTGAGCACCTGCATTTCCTTTTAAGCATAAGCCACACTGAAATACAAACAATAAATATTGTCCAGTTACACCCTGAAACTATCCCGCTTTAACAAATATGCAGAACTGAGTTTTAACAAAGTATTTGCATGAAAGTCCATGTGAACATAGATTTACACAGAGAGAGGAGAAGGTAACAAGAAATAATGGAGAAAAAAACCCCCTGATTTTGACAAACCTTGTTAGCAACCTAATCACATGCTGTTACTTGTATCAAAATACATCTGCAAGCTAATGAGATCCAGAATATTATTATACAGCACCCCAAGACTGCTGGCAGCTTGCAAAATAAATTAAGACAGAGGTTTTGTCCCCAAGGAGTCTACGGTGTTAGCTTCAGGTATGACAGAGGGTAGCAAAATGACAGAGAAGAAAATTGGGAACAAAACTGATAAGTGTTACATAGTGTCATGGTGTGCATGTCATAATGATTGCTCCAGATATTTTAAATAGAATTATTTCCTTTGTCCTCTATCTCTTTTAATGTTACCCATCTTCTTTGACACTTGGTGTGCAGACACACCTGAACTGGAAGGGTTTTTTCGTTACATGCACAAACATGTGGAGCCAATTGTTTAGCTCACAAAGCACTCACTGGTTTTTGATGTACAGTTGTTTCTCCTTCAGGATTGGGGCTCTCACACAGCTGTTTCTGTTACTGTTATTGCAATCACATTCAGGTTAACATCTACAGAAAATGAAAAGCCATATGAAACTCTACCTGCACTTAATTAAGTGATAAACATGAAATTGTTCCAGGAAAAAGATTAAGAAAATGTTCTTAATATCTGCTTGAGACACTGGAAATTTCTATTTTCCTTTTACATCTTTCCCTCCTTTAAAATATTTGTAACTTTTCCTTTACAGACTTGCTCTTTCTTTGAATAAAACAACATTTTGCCTTTTAAACATTTTCATACTCCAAGTCGGCCTATTTTTTTTGTTCAGTAGCTAAATCATGCATAAAACCATTGTGTTTAAAGTGCATTATTCAAAGATACGACAAAAGTTACAGTCAGAAATCTCTTTGTATTTATAGCCTTATGTAGAAGGCTAAAGAGTACTCACCCTCATTCTATTTTTCTCTAGTCCAACTTTTATTTCTGTGTTTGAAATTGGTGGGATGACTGACAGATCAAATAAGCAATTACAAGCAAAAAATGGCATCAATTGTGCTTATTTTGGAGAACAATTTTCTCATTGGTGTCTAACCAGTAAAAGAAAGGGATAGATATTCTTTGAGATAGCTTAAAAATGAAAGGCAGACAAAAAAGATAGATCAATAGAGAAATAGAGATGTTAACCAACAGATAATATGAGACCTTTGAGTGCAGAAAAGCTTCCAAAAATCCATTTTCAGGCAATGTACATAAAGAGCTAGATAAGGTAAAAAGAAAAGACTGAAAAATATAAAATTAGAGATATTGTTAATTATAAATGTATTTTGCATCACAAAGGGAAAGACACAGAAAATATTTCAAGGAAAATTCACAAACAAACTTATCTAAGAAAGGGAAAAGAGAGGGGAGTGTCTAAGTGGGAATGCCTATCAATGAACTGGATGTTATGATCCTCAGACTTCAGTCAGGACCATCACGAAAATCTTTGTTCTTAAGAATTAAGTTGCTGACCTTGACTGACTTGCAATCCATTTGGAAACCAGAACAAACAGGACAATGACACAATGTCTTTCTCATTGCTCTGCTTTCTTCACCATTTTTTGTCTCTGAATAGATAGATTCTGGATGAGCATGGGCCTGTTCCTCAAACTGAGGAATAAAAAAGGAGTGCACAATGGAAGCAGGGACACGTGGCCTGGGAAGAGTTCTGGAATATGGTTTGAATGTGCAGGAATAGGATTAGGAAAGATAAGGCAAAGATATAACAGGACTTGGAAAGGGATGTGAAGAATAACCAGGGATTCTATGAGAACGCAGGTCAGAAAACATCAAGAGACCTAACCTGCCAACCCTTCCAGGAAAATTGCCTGGAGTGTCCCACAGCTGCTTGCTGGCCCTTTTACGCAGGGTAGGTTCCCACAGAAAATACTGGGAAAATAGTCTGTGTGCTCTGAAATTACCTAAACAAGGAGGTGATCTGTAATGGGCATCTGCATTGGCAGTGAAGTGCTGCTGAAACCAGCAGTTTCAGCATTAACCCAGATGCCTGGATGTAGCACGTGTTATACATTCTGTTATGAAGAAAATATGTAGCCACAATGAACAATCCATTTTGGAGAAAACTTTTATATGGATTTAAAAATGTGTATACGACTAACTTGCCTTCCTCAATAGACGAATTGAGACTATGGAGTTTTGCCAAAATTAATGGGTGAAAAGTGATGACAAAGTAATAACAATTGCCTACAGATTACTTCTAAAAGAGTGAAAGCTCTATTTTTATGGCAAAAGTTCTTCCTCCAAAATGTTGATCCAATACAACAACAAAATATTTGAATCCTACAGGACTTTGAGGGGGGGAGGGCAGGAAAGTAACAGTTCTATTGAGCTTTGACGATCAAGACTATGATTTTGGTTATACAAAGAGATAATGAGGGAAGTGCAGAATAGCATATGCCATTCCTTCCAATTTACTAAAATATTTTTTCCTGCTATAAAATGGAATACAATTCCACAAGTATTACATTATAGCAGAGGATTAACTTCATATAGAAATAAAACCTGAATTATTTGATTACTGATACAGTAGTAAGTGAAGCAGCAATTAAGTCTATATGATAAAACTCAATCAACAGAATTAAAAATTAGAGGTGGGTGAGCTGGGAATATACCTCACCTACAGCTCTCCTAACACTTCCTGTCATTTCAAGTTGAAAATAACCAAATGAATTTTCACAGGCAATTAGTAGCTAGAAATACCTGTGAAAGCAAGTATACTCCCAGTGTCTCCAAGTAATTTAGACCAGCAGGTGTTGAGGAAGTGGTACATCTTCCATAGCACACCAAAAATTTCCATGGTACGGTTAATAAGGCTAAAAGAAGTTAATTTCAGGAGGACCTAAAGCCTGTTGTTTCTGTCTCATATTTAGCAAAGAAACAACCAAGTACAAAACCTACCCCCCCAGAAGCCGTGGCACTCCTCAGGGACAAGCCCTTCTCAACCAGAAGACATTTTATAATGCAGCACCCAGGGCTGAGTAACCCATCAACACACACAGCTTCATTGCAAGACACAGAAGTCATTTAACTATTCAGTTAAACATTCTGAATTCTAAGTGATTCTTCTCAGTTTCCTTAAATGTAGAAAGTAAAAAACATAGAATTTTTATCTGAAAATAATAAGGTGGTACGATATATGCATATGTAGGTTTGTGTATAGAAAAGTTAGATAAGGACTGTTGTGATCCTGTGGTGGGTGCAATATCAGATTCATGAAAACAAGTCAAGTTGCTTTTTTCCATACTATCTATTTTAAAAATATGCAAAGGAAGCATTTCAATGTGCATCTACAAGATATCTGCAATTTGAGGGTGACCAAAGTCAATTGCAGTTCAGAACTTTGCCAGATATCTTTTCATATCTCATATTAAAGCATAGAGATTTTTTACAATCTGCATTACCTCCAGGTATCTTGAATTTTTGTCCTTAATTTCTTAAATTGAGCTTTACATGGAAAAAAAATAGCAAACAAAGTTGCATATTTCCATCCCTTCATTCCCAAAGAAAACATGAAGGCAAACTTTGCTGTGCTGTGTCATTATGTCATCAAGAACAGTAACCCAAGAATTTGTTTACTAAATACTTTTTCCTTTTAGTGTTTATACAAACTGAAATGCATCAGAATGAAGGAAACTAGCTCTAAATAAAGGAATACAACAGGAAAGTAGAGGAGTTTTATTCTGTGGAGAATGGATTGCTATGGCAACAGGATTTAACTGTGCTTAATAAAGCATGGTGCATTTACAAAATTAAACAAGAATCCCATTCAATCTTTAAATGAGGAATAGCTTCTGATACTTTCTTCTAAACTTCCTCCATTTACATTTTTTAAGTAATTTTTCTCCAAACAGAAATTTATTATTGACTTCTGGAAAATAAATCTAACGTGGAACAAATATAACTTGATCTTTACTTCAGCTATACATTAAAATTCTGTTTCAAGAGCCATAGAATATGTGTGAGATTTATTCTTACTTCGAACTACTAAATATCTTCTGAAGTACAATCAGAAAATTCATATCAACATGCAGTTGAGGATTTCCCTCTGCACTGTAAGCACAGTTAAGTATTTGATTTCTTGTGTCACAGATACATAAATTCAAAATAACATAATTGAGGGGGGACAAAGCAGAAGAAAGAACCCTCTTAGGATTTGGCAATCCTGCTCTTCTCCTCTCTATGTTTCTGATGGTGAAACTTGGTCAGCTCAAACACACAGGAAGAACATGCTTTAAAGAAGAAGATAAGAATTTTTTGATCAAATAAGGAACATATTTGAGAAGTGCCTGGATGGGATCCTGTGCCATGTGCCCTAGGATGAGCCTGCTTGAGCGGGGGTTGGACCGGGGCACCCACAGTGCTCCCTTCCAACCTGACCCATTCTGTGATTCTGTGAACAACAGCTCAAGAATTTAATCAGCTCCATACACTGTTAAAAAGATTTCTGATTTTTTTTTTGGTAGTTGTAGGACTCATTTAAGGTTACCTTTTACATAGAAATTATTTATTGAAATTCTGTATTTTGTTACATGAATGACCTCTTATTTAGCAATGCCACAGCCTGGGTTGTGTAGAAATTTCTTGATATCTGATATTTGGATTGGACCCCTAAAAATGTATCTTTAAAGGCACAAGATTAGTCAGGTTCTGGCATTGCAGTGAAGACAAATACAATTTTACATGGTATGTTGCCACCTATTCCATGACACACAAAGGAGAGCAAATTAGAGGGGACCAAACATAATGAAGATGGCTGTAACAAGCTTGCTTTTCTGAACTCAGAATCTGTCAGGCTCATCTTTTTTTCAAGGAGAAATGCACTCTGGACTGATAATGTCCTAAAAACCATCCTAAAGCCCTCACAATGCAATGATGGGTGTACTAGAACAAGCTAAGAATGAAAAGGTGAAAAGAATAAAGTTATGAGATCCACCATTCTGAAATTTACAGTTAAAATTTTAGTAATAAGGCTCTAAGATATCCTTAGGAGCCTCGGTTACAGAAGTACAAAGTCATAAGGTTTAGTTGCTTGGGGTTTTTTTACAATTACAGAATCCACAAAGCTATGAATATCAGCAAATTATTTTAGGTGACCGGGAGACATAGGCTGAGAACTTGATATTTGAAACATTAGAATCCTATTTCTATATAATTTAATATAACCACTTATCAGCTGCATAAAGATTCCCACATCAAAGTATGACAGATACAACTAATTAATTTAATTCCAGCATTAAACTATTATGAATAATTAAAATGATTAATTTCAATAAATATCTCATCACACGATCTGTATTATTTCCGCTATTATCCTTAATACCAAAAAGATACTCTGCTGGAATACTTGATTTGTAAGTCTTAGATTTAATCACAATTTATAATCTGTTTGAATTTTTGTATTTGTACTATTCTAAGAGTATTGCTAAAAAGTTTTTAAAACTTTTTTTAACACATACATTTTCTGTAATTCTTGAGGGAAACCCGCCATCATTTTGAGTGTAATGTAAATAAATCCAGGAATGCTGAGCTAGTATTGGTTGAGGACAGAACATGGGATATGAAACCATTTTTCCTGAATATGACTGACTTTTACTAAAGTAATAAATGTGGTTTTAAACAGTTATTTCTCAAAATTAGAGGATTTTCTTCCCCACCCCTGTAGTCAGATTCATCCTTTACCACTGAAATAGAAGAGTAACTATGTAAATTTTATTTAAACTGGTAAAATTGAAAAAAATTCCTTTAATTTGTCTAGCAATCTTCATTTTCAATGCCCAGAGGCCGTATATAGGAGTATGTGGAATACTAAAATTTAAAATTGCAAATTTAAAGTGAGTAATGAAATATATTTGGAAATAGAGCAAAAATTTTCTGATTCTTCCAGTTCTTCCTTACTGTTTTGTATTCAATTTGAGCATTCCATAAGCCTTGTCAACCTTTCTGCCTTAACTTTCCATCTACTCTCGATGCAGTGCTTTGAATATTTTCTGAATATCAAGTAAGAGAACACTTTCTTTATAGCTGTGTTGTAAAACTAATTGTTCCCACAGGTTATCCCATTTATAAAAATAAGATAAAATGTCTAGATATACTCTGTCATGCAAGAGAGTCTAGAGACCAGTCAGTCAAATTAGGAAACCAGTCTGGTTTTAAATTACAATAATCGAGAAGAATTGCTTTTTTGCTAGAACTACATTTTCTATTCTGAATTGTTTTATCAAGTTCCTCCTGACTATAGAAGAATGAGGATGAAATGGAAGAATTGACAACCAAAATTGTTTTTTAAAACTCTCCTAAAATATTTTTGCAAATATTACTTGAGTAATATTCCTACAGTTTCAGTATTATTATTGGACATCTGGAGCCTGTGACACTGGTATATGTAGAAGTCCTAGACAAATGTGCAGGTCAGTGCACTGAAAACCATCTGAAGGTCTACTGTGACTATTCCATCAGACTATTTCACTTACTGAGCCTATTTGGATTAAGAGAGGCATGCAGTGAAATCTCACAGTTATGATTTTATGCTACATGATTCATGGTAAAACTCCACTGCAATTTCCTAAAAAGACAGATCAATACTCCAGTGCACTGAATGAGTAAGTTAATGTTAATAAGCAACATTGCAGTGTTTAATAACATCAGGTGTGCAGGTTAGGCTTGTGCAAAAATACTGGCCATTACATGTCAGCTACTGAATAACTGTGTTCATCTTAAAGAATTTAATTCCATTCTGAAATACTATAGTGCTTTCCCTTCTTTCCCTTGAGAAAGATAGAGTAAACTAATTACAATATGCAGTATTTGAGTATGAAGTTATATGCCTCCTAACTCATTTTTATGTGAAAGGAAACCTTTCCTGACAATTTATTTTCTAAGCTCTCTATTTCAAGCATTTGGTTTTACTGTAATGTAGAAAATTAGCTATCTGTACCAATAAATTCCATGGAATTATTTCAAGATAATAAAGAATTTTCAGTAGTTACTACTGCTAGTACTTACTCTATTGAATTATCTGGCAGTTGACCAAAGGACAGTAGAGGGTGATTAAAAGCAGAGAATAAATAACCACATAATGTATATGGTTGAACATTTACCTGGTAAATTTCAAGTATCTCCAAGGATGGTGTTTTCGCAGTCTCTCTTGGCAACACTCCAGATCTTAAATGTAGTGATTTTATTATTTTTTTATATTCAGCTGCAATTTCCCTTGTAGTTTGCAATTGCTGCCTCTTGTCCTTTCAATCTGAAATTCTTAGAAGTGATTGAGGGTGGACAGTTGGCTCAGCACCTTTTGGTTTTTAGTGGTTTTTTTCTGCCTTCATGGTCCTATGAATTTGTAGGTGTCTATTTTTGTATTCTTTTTCTTCCTTGAACATCAAAATATTTTTGTGAGACAAAGAGTAACCTTCATCCAGTTAAGTGGATTTGACTATTTCTACTATGCAGGTATGCAGTGGTAAACCCATAACACCTATACTGGCACTGAGTGACAAACCATGGAAATACCCCTAATTCTAGCAATTATTTCAGTCACCTATTGATTTAGAATTCAATTTAGAATTGCTTATTTCACAGGCCAAATTTCACAGGTTGCATTTAGGTTGCAGCTTCCCTTGGGTTCTCTGTTACTTGGGGCTTAAACCAAAAATACTCTCTCCTTCTTCCTTGTGATTGCAACAGAAAGGGAATAGGAGCTTCAGCTTTATCTCTGAGAACAATTATGAAATTCAGGTAGACAGAAGTGTGCATGTGTTAAAGAATGAGAAGATTCTCAGTCTCCTTGTCAAGTACTATTGTATTTTCTGGAACGTTGCCAGAGAACATTTTGTTGCAGAAAAGCAATTCAAAATGTATGAAAAACTTTGCTATCCATGCCTACCTTCACACTCAATCTCTAGGTGCAGATGCAGAGCTAAAAAAGAAATCTAAATCCATTGCAAGTCAAAGCAGCAAAGTTGCAAAACAAGTCTAAAAATACATCAGTTTTCAAGGTGAGTATGTAATTAAGTCCTTTATAAAAAGTATGTATACAGACAGAGTAAAAACAGCAAATATTTCTAAATCACTTCTCATGGTACTTATTATTATTATTTTGATCTTTCATGGTTTATTGATGCTTCATAGCAATCCATTGTTATATATGAAATTGGAATATATTATAACTATTTTTAACTACATAATGTAAATGTATTCCAAATTCCAGATGTGATTGTCAAACAAATTTGACTTGTACTGGTAACAGTGTGAACTGGCAGGAGAAAAAAAAAAGGAAGAATTTCAAGAGAACAAGAAGAACCTTCCAAATCTGTAAACGTCTTGAACTAATCTGTGAGTATTTCATATAAAAGATGTACTCAAATAAAATCAGAATTTACTCTTTTCAGTCATTCAGAACTGAGTCAAAATAGGGCAAAACTTTACCAGGTCTTTTCATTAGTCTGTGCTTCGTGTGCCATAGAATTACACTTCAATTCCAAAACAGAAAGTTGAGCACAAGGAGATGCAAAGAGTTCCATTCCATTCTTTTCCATCTTCTAGCATTTCATTATCTTAGAAGTCAAATGAACTTTATGATTGATATTGTCAGAACTCTTTAAGGTAATGACAGTCCCTCGTTATCATCTTAAACAGTCAGATTTTTCTGGCAAAAAAAGTTATAAAACCCCAGAGGGCTGGACTGAAATAATTACATGGCATACATGTATCTCTCTAAAGACAAGCAAAATGCTCCTGAGGATGTAACTGAATGGAAACCTCTGGCACTGATAGGAAAATGGCAACCTAAAAGCAACCTAATGGCAACCTAATAAACTCTACCTACGTGTTTCAAGATCCTAGTCTTCCATAATACAGAATGTATTTTTGATTATCTGAATTAAAATTAATTGTGAAACTACTTCTAGACCAAAGTGCCAGCATTTCTATCATTACTGCTACAATGTATTCAGAATTTACTTTGTAAAAAGAAAAATTGAATAGTTACAATTTCTATAAAATGAACCATGAATCAAAGTTTGCCAAGTCTCTCTTTTCCAATCATACACCTTTTATTTATTTAAAAACCACATATATATCTCAGTGTGCTCTAAAAAATTTAGAGTAAACTTTCAGTCAAGGAACTGGACAGTGAAACCAGCATATATAGCTGTTTAATTGGAAGAGTTTCAAAAAAAGGTTGAAAATAAGTGCTATTTCTTTTTAACAGGAATACCTGCAGATCTGCTGATTTTGCACAAATTCAGTTTAGTGAAGTAAAAAACAACAAAAACAAAACCACACCTTTCTTCTATAACAGCGAAAAATTAACAATTTTCTGAATAGGACTTGTCAATTGTTTGTGATACTTTATGTACACAACAAGTTCAAATAATCTAGCTCAAGGAAAAATACTTTAACAAACCATAATGCTTTTACCCACATACAAATTTGTAATACATTTGAATAAGAATTCTCAATTGCTTTTGTTCTGTACTCCACAAAGAAAAGTTTAAATTAATAGAATAAAAATTTGATTTTCTTTTGGCTCTAGTTAGTGCCTACCTCAGTAGTAACTTTGAGAATGACCTTGGGAAAACTTTTTAATCTCACTCAGCTCTGTCTGGGAAAATAATAGTTCCTCATGAGTGCTACAGATTGTAAATTAATTGAATTTCTGAGATGTTCTGATATAACAGTGGTATCAGCACAGCATACAAGAAATCATTGGAGAATAATTCTTCAAGAATCCTAGTACCACCGTTTTTTCAATAAAGCCATGTCATAACAGGTCTCAACCACAAAATAACTGGAGCACATTCTCTTTTCTGGCTTTCTGCCAGGAGTGGATTTCACCCTTAGTGAATTTTACTGCTTTTTTCTTGCTAACAAATCCATAAGACAGCAGCACTCCAAAAGAAAGGAAAACCCCAGTTTCTGCATCTCAACAGTGTATTGACTTGCAAATTACTAAGATGATATTTGAGGAAGGTAAGGAAGAAGAATTATTGTCACCAGTCATCACCTGATGCCTATGTCCTGTAACATAGTTTCACATAAACATGTCCATAATCAATCCTGTAACTTTTAAAACTTCCTTTTTTTAAAAAAAACAAAACTCAAACCAAAACATAAAAACATCCCTCCAGATTTAAATACTTGGAGTGAAAATGCACCCACTATTTAGCTTTCCCAAAGTTTCCAGGAAAAATCTGAATATTCCACATTTAGATTCTTATATATTTATCAGATAGATTAAAGAGCTCTTGGCCATCTGAAATTTTCCCTCCATGGAAATGTCAATAAGTATATTAAATTGCTTCTCAGGTTTTGTAGGGATTTTTAAAATAAAATAACTAGATAAAGCTTCTTGTTTTTCATTCCCTGTCAGGTTTTCTAACCTTAAATCATTGTTGTGGCTCCTGCAGGAATGCTTTCCAATTTTTCAATATCTGTTTTAAAGCATAGAGGGCATAGATATAATGGTCTCACTAATGCGGTGTAATACAGCATCACTTATTTCACTTACTTGCCTACAATGAAACAAGGAACTCTGCTTGCTACAGCCTTCCTTTTGCAGATCTTCTATTTCTGGCAGTGTTCTACAATGTCTAAATTCTTTTGGTTTCAGTACTTTCTCAGGAATAGGTCATAACCAGTAAGTGATTTTTTGCTCCCATGTACCTTGGATATGTACCTTTAGGCTGAGATCCTTAACATTATTTAGATGTTGAATCCCAGAGAAAACATGCTAATGAGATTTTTGTTACCTAAATACTTCTGAGATGAAGGTTCTGAATTTCAGGGTTGCAATTCAAATTCAGTTATGAGACTTGTCACCCAGGACCCTGAGACACCATCTTGAGACACCATCCTGTGTAACCCGACCATCCAGAACCCGATCCATCCTCTGGACATGTCTATGATTTTTCACTGGCTACAGATTTCTGAATTCCTAAGACCACTACAACACACACAAACCTTCACACACTGCTACATTAAACTCATGAATGTATCAGTTTTTCAGATGTTATAAAGGAGATTTATTGCTCCACTTCTGCACATTATCAAAGAGTGGTTGCTGTGATGAGAGATCATAGTAATAAATCAGAGTGATGCCATCAAGAATATACTGGAGACAGGCATTATATATTCTATTTAGTCTAAGTTAGAGCCTTTTAAAAAGTTACTCTATGAAAACCTTTTAGATATTTTAAATAAAATAACATAGCAAAGAGGGGTTATAAAAAACAGATCTCAAAGAATGTCTCATTCCTTAGGAATTTTTCAGAATAAAACTTTTTGTTATAAAAACTATCAATAGTTCACAGTTATTTAGCAGTAATTTTATTTCAATTTAGCAGTATTTATTCCAATCAGATATTTTGTTCCTTTGTATCACACAGACAGGAGGGTTTCCATGAATTGATTCCAGACAGAGCTTCAAAGTCCTTCATTTCCAATCTTACTACCACCCTTGTGGGTCTTCTTCAAACCTTTCTAATATCATAACCTATAATATTCTAACATTACAACATTTTTCTTCAAGTATGAGTCCCAAAAGGGATCTTAGTACTCTAAGAAATCTGTTGTCCTGTTCATACAGAGGTAGTATCCATCTTTCCACTGCATTTTGCTTTTATTTTGCTCTAGGCCTTAAGTCACATTGGCCCTTTTAATCTGCCATCAATACAATGGTCAACTGGTTTTCTACCCTGGCTCCAAAGTATCTCCAAAATCACTGATTTCCAGCATGCCATCTCCCATGTCATAGGTAGAGCCAGCATTCCCAGTTTCTAGATGGCTTAACACTTGAACATGAGAAAGTCATGTTATTTCTTCTCTTGACGGACTAAGAAATAACATAGTTGGGTTTTTTTAATAATAATTAAGATGCTTATTATAATTACTTAATAGAGACTCTTGATTTAAAACCAGGAACTATATAAAGAAACTAAAAATTACCTTGCTTACTTGTTTTGTTTTCTGAATATAAAACAATATGAAACAATTAAACAGAATCAAAGATTTTGCCACAAAGGGAGTATTTTGTGTATATTATACAATGGTTGAGCTAATGTTAAAGCAACCTGCTGAGCAGTTCCCTTTTTTTTCCTTTTGTAATTCATAATAAAGGCCAGTGACATTACATCCTTCAAAAGCCTGAGTAGTTTTAACAAATTGTAATAGGAACACTAAATCAATTCAATTCAATTTATTTAAACAAGATGAAAACCCTGAGGAGACCTTCATGCATTCATTCAAATGACAACCTCCAGCGTTAGGACCTAAAAATAAGCAGTAGGAAAAAACCCACACCCAAAACCAACAACAAATGAAAGTATCTTAAAAAATATATCCAGTATGTGTTTTATGTCCATTGTGGTATATCTAGGACTTTATAAAAATGCTAAGTCAAATGCAGGTCTTACTTACAAATCTTACTGAATAGCAGTAAGTTACTATTTAAATAAATTATAATTAGGACCATATCCCAGAAACTTGCAGTCTTACTTCCATGCAAGCATGCAAACATGCATGTATCTATAAATGAGTCTATGAGTAAATGTAAAGTAACACAGGTGAAATCCTCATATCAGCATAATCAGTTCAGTCTATCCATGAGTCATTGTGGAAATCACAAAGGTAAAAAACAAATCAAACAGAAATGTGGCCTATTGTTTGAATCTTAAGTAAAATGACAAAAGTTACACTGTGTACATGATCACTGAAATGAATCCGCAGCAATGAAAAGCAGGAAACTAATCCTAAATGTCTTTCACATGAACATCATCTCTTACTAACATGGAGAAATAATCATGTCTTATTCAAAAGCAATTGATAAAGTAATTTAATAAATTCATTAAAAGCTAAAAAATTATGTCTATAAAAACAAATAAGCAAAAATCCCTAAGCCCTTTAAAAAAACACCATGTAAATGGCATATTTTGGAAAAAATACTACAGAATTCAAACTCAAGATGAAATAGGAACAACTCATTAAAATCAATTTTTAAGGCAATCAATTGCACAAGGTTCAAAATGCATTTTACTTCAACTGAAAGGTCTGTGACAGATGGTCCACTCATGCAGATTGCAAAGTCATCTGTATAAAAGCAACTCTGGAACCTACAAGGAAGCACAAGGGCCACTAATGTTTCTGAAGAGAGAAGAGTATCATAATACACAAAACCCTCTGGGGCACCTTGTTAATTATTACAGGGTCACATTTCTGTGTAATATTTTGTTCTTCACTCTAGAGCTAATTTACAGTCATTTTGGTGTATGGTTCTGAAAGCCCAAGGCTTTCAGAAAAAGAAATTACATTAAAACTTGTGAAGGACGATTTGAGAGTTGTCATTAGTGGAAATTAGTTTGCCATAATTGGTGGATTACTAGAGACCAAGAGCTAGTTCCAATCAAGAAACAGCAGATCATGTGAACCTGAGGGCTAAGTTCCAGCCTACAAAAAAAGGAAAAAAAAATCCCATTCATTTTGAAGGCAGTTGTGCCATTCATTCCTAGCCTAAATTTGGTCTGTGGTTTGAAATATGAAATTTAAACCATATTACATCATTCAGACCTTTCATTTTAGGTCATGTGTTCTATGCTTTCAGTCTACTTTTTTTTTTTCTTTTAATTTAAAACAAATGGCAGTCTGATCCCCTGGAGAATGGCTGCAGGTTTCCACTTTGAGAACAGGCAGAATCTGTTAATATCCTAATGACAAGAGGATGAGAAGGAATAACAAGATGCAAATATACTCCAAACATCCTTTGGGAGCTCTGTTACAGATTTCACATTGTGTTGTAACCATTGAAAACAGTGTTCCTCTCCAAATAATGTGCACTCTCATGCCTTCAAACTGTACCATAGAAAAGTATATAGGACATCCTATTTGTGCTGTTTACTATAACAGAATAAAGAAAAACATGTGCACAGGATGAAAGAAGTTTAGAATTTTCAGGGAGGGACCGAAAAGGAAAATGACATTAAAAACAAACACCCACTGCATACTATCCTAGGAGTGAGCAATAGAAGTGTTTGTTATCTCTTCCTGAAGTCATGGGCAGTTACAGACACTGAGGGCACTTTGCCCCTGTGCATGAGAGAACTACACTTCTAGCACCCAGCTGGCACCTTCACTGGAGACTCTTTCTTTTCCAGCCTCCTCAAGACAGACAATAAATTCATTGTGAAAGTGGAGAGAAGCCATATCAATACAGAATTTATTTGCAAATAAAATCTTTCTGAATATCGAATATGAGACCAAACCTTCCTTATTAAACTGAAATGAATGCATCCTCATCACTTACGTCACTAGGAGCAGTATCAGTCATGTAAATCTGTTTCTACTAACACGTAACTTAATTTTTATTCCAATTAGGTCACACAGTCCAACTTGTAAGACATGAAAAGATAGATGTGGTCCTCTTTTAACCCCCTTCTACTTACTCAATTTCCTGACTTTCAGCCCCGAATGGTTTTTCAAAAACAAGGCTGCTGCACACCAGGGACAATACCCAACACAGGGTTATTCTTGATTCACAGTTATCTTTCACCAAAACTCAGATCATTTAGCCTATTTCTTTTATTCCCATATTGTCAAAATCAAACTGCACAAACATGGATTTTTGTAAAATAGAAAACAGAGGACTTGAATTTAGTTGTTAAATGATGATCATCACTCCTGCTTTTAACTGATATTCACTGAGCTTTCTTTCTCAGTTATTATTTCTGGATTACAGTCTGCAAGACAGCACTGGACTAATAACCTAACAAGAATCATTCATACAGATCTGAATGCAAAAGAGGGACCTTGAAATATTTTTCTTTTCATACATAAGCTGAGTTAGAAGTGATTTTGTGTCAAGTTGCTTTGAAGCAGTTGAATCTGACCCCCTCTGTTGTCAAGGTGACATTTGAATTGATGAAACTGCACTTTAAAGTGGAATGGGAGCCAAACTAGAAGGCTGTCAACTGAAAAGTATGAAGAATATTAGTTACTCCAATTAAAGGTTAAATTAAGTCTAAGTAATAAAATGAGTTGGACTGTTCTTTTTACCATGATCAAGAACAGTATTTAAGAGTATGCCTCTCTGGTCTACTACTGTATTTCAGAAAACACTATAAAAATAGAAGGAAAAAGGGAAAAATGTATTCTTTAATGCTCTTCTCTGACAAAAATAAAGAGACAATGCCTTTTAGAAGCAACTTATTCTGTGCAAGTTCTCTTGAATTTTGAGAGCCATTAATACCAGCTATTTCCTTCATTTTTCCCAAAGGTTTTGGCAAAACCTGGAGTTCCTGCATAGTAATACCATTTGCAGCTTACGGCTTGACAGGTTAAGAGCTTTGAAAAAGGCCAAAGTTATCTTTTATGTTATTTATAATATTATTAGGCGTATTTTTAGCCAGACATTTTTTGCTTAGGGTTTTTTTTTCCTGCAGGATTAGAAGCAGTGACTAAAATGTACTATGATGAGAACATTTAAAGGTCATTGCTAAACACAATTTACCGCATCTAAAGAAAACTGTAACTGTCACGTTATGGATAATTTAAGAAGAACATTTAGTAAACTATAATCAAAGACATTCTCCCTTATTAATTCTTTAAAAAGTGAGTATCTGAACAGTTTCAAGAGTTACCAAGTGTACTCTCTGATAAATGATTTAATCAGGAAGACGAATACAGAAAATATTACATGACACTTAAGTGTGGCCAAAGCCATAACTCTCCACATATATATAAAGCAGTTTGTTGTTTATACTGGAGAAAGGAAAATCATTTGATCCCCCTTTTATTTCTTGAATAATATGCATTGTGCATGTGTTACGGAGGTGGAAAATAACAGGGTATGTGCCTTGACAGAAGTTTCCATTGAAAGAATGTATATGGTTTAGAAAGTGAGATGCTGTCTATATGAAAAAGTTATGCATGGATTTCCAGGTAATAATAGTAATCACTGTTAAAATATAAAGATGGCTGCTAAGAATGAAGAAATTCACAATTCTAATTGGTAGCTGGGGGTGAAAAAGAAGTGCTTTTAAAAGAGCTAATCCACTTTTGAAATGAATTAGCTGTCCCTTAAGAAATTGCTGGAAAAGAAAGTTTGAAAAGCTTGTAGGTTTATTTATAAATCTCAGAATAAACTCAGGATGTGGCTGACTTACACTGCAAAGACTTCATGCCTACAACTTCTTGCTTATTAAAATAGTAACAGACATGAAGGGTTAAACAGAAGGAAAATTATCTCCTTAAATACAGCAGGGATCTAACCTAGATGGAAAATGTGGGCATTCCCTCTGGGCTCCTTCCGTGCCCTTGGCTTGCCAAGCTAATACTATCCCAAGACCAAAGATGCCATATCCCCAGAGTTGGAGCACAGTACAAAAGGATATTCACACAGACTCAAATCTCAAAAAACCTACTTCCCTCTCTTTGATCCATGAACATTGAAAAGCCTGTATTGCACAGCCTGTGGCCCCCAAACCTGTGAGGGCTGTTGCCTGGTACCCATTAGTGTTACCTCAACATCATTCTGCTGTATTGGCTAACAAATTCATAATACAGTTTGAGATTCTGTCTTTGCACAGTACTTACTCTTACTAAGCAAATTTTCTGCCCTCGTGAATACTGAGAGAACCTCAGACATTAACACAGCCATTACCTCCTTGCTGTAAATCAGGAACAGCTAAGGGACCCCAACCAGTGAGGTGAGAACCCTGCCCCAGGGCTCCTGCCCCCAGCCTGGCTCCCTGTCCCCAGCAGGCTCCTGCTGGCTGAGCACAGCCAGACAGCCCCAAAGGAGCCTGGGGACCACCCCAAGCCAGGCCCCCTGCCCTTCCCCTGCAGCCCAGGCACGGCGGTGAGTGCCAGCAGAGGATCCCTGCTCTGCGCTGCCGCACAGCTGCCTGCACCACCTCTGCACAGCCCGGGGGAGTCCTGCTGCAAAACCACCTTTGGTACTGGAGTCCTGCAGCAACTCGGCTGCAAACTCTCCTCTATGCACAGCTCCTCCATACCCAACAAAGCCTTCCTTTCCCATCTCCCTCTGTAAAGCACAGCTACATGAAACCACACTCCTTTCATCCTGGCCCAGAGTTAGGGTCCCCGAACACAACAGCAAAAATGGTATTTCAGCTGAGAACAGGATTGATACAGGACAGATCTCAAAAAATATCATTAAGTATATAAGTAAATAAACCCTCTGCTTAAGAAACTGAAAGAAAACCAAATGAAACTGCTTTGTTGAGATACAGTTAGGAAGCTCCATTTACACAAAAATTTTGCCATACTATTTAACAAAGCAATCATCTGCCAAAGTAAAAATCTAATTAAGAATGTATTCAAAATTTAATACTAATGAAGCACATTTGGCAATTTTTTAAAGTCAACTGATATAAGTTACAAATGGGACTTAAGATAAACAGATAGGATAGGGCAGATTAATCTTTAGCATGCAAAAAACTTGGAGTTATGTTTGAAATGTTTTTAAGTACGACTCTTGACAGATGTGATCCAGGGGATAAAGTATAATTGTAAAAAAGTGTGCAGAGCTCCTTCAACCATACTGAGGTTTTGCTGAATTGCTTCAAACAATTTTTTGTAGTTTTAAAAAGAGAGAAGTAGATAAATGACTATATTGATGACTCTTCAAAGAAAATCCGCTATTTACGAAGGTGTAGTACATTACCTTTGTGCTTCTCTCCAAAGGATGTCCATGAAATAATTATAATAGAGGTAGGTTTTATTGTTAAAATAATGCAGATGAACTTTTGTAGGTATTGAAAAACTCAGTGTATTTCAACGATGTCCGAATTTTTTCATCTCAGTTCATGATCACCATATGGTCTTAATATCTCTACAACCAGAGATGTGTAGCCCTTGAAAGTCGTGTCTCTTCTAAAAGTGAGTGGAGAGCTTGCAGGACCACCTTGCAACCCCAAGTATGTGCCTTCAAGTCACCAAAAGAAATTACAGCAGGAGTGATAACATCTTTTCTCTTCATAGCAATCATTCCCATTTTCCTGCCACTGCAGATCACGTGCATTTTCTGCTAGCACTAAAAGCTCCAGCCATTCCTGTAGACATCACATCCACTGCACACACAAAGTACATGCACATCCCAGTGATTCCCAGAACCACTTTCAATGGTTGCATTAAGATCAAAGCACTCTCCCATGACAAGTTCCAGACTGATTCCTGTCTATGTCTGAAAGCCAGAGGTGGGGCAGCGATGTAGCCACATAAAGGCCACACAAACTCTTACAGCTGAAGGTCTCTGCTCCTGTCTGACATTTATTCCCACCAAACCCTTATTGGCTCGTACAGCAAAGGTCACTCATTTCTGCTCTTTGCATTAATTTTACATAAAATTAATCTTCTTCATAATCCCTACCCTTCTTTTTCTTTGCAGGAGAAATTTGTGACTGGTAAAGCATATCAAATTTGGGCCTCACTGAAAGTTTATTCAAACAGCACTAGATCTAGTCAAGACACAAAGGAGACCTCGTGAAAGAAACTCTGCATCTTGCAAGAAAAGCTGATGGCTGTCCAAAAGATGCCAGAGACCATAACAAAATATTAATCAATTAAAAAGAGGCCAGTGTGCTACTGAGTTTGTTTTATAAAAACACAACAAAAATAAATTCAAAACTTAATCAGTTATTCTGTGCCATTTGAGTATTATAGATTGTGACAAAAGTAATTAAACTTACATTACATCCTAGTTTCAGGTAGATATCTGTTTAGTTAGTTCTTTCTATTCTATCTGCTTTAAAGGATTGTTGATATTCACTAAAATTTTGTTAAGAGGCTACTAATTTCTAAGGCAAAGGAAGTGAGAAAAGTTTATAAGCAGTCTGAAATGTAGTGAGTGCTTTGCACGTTGCAGAGAAAGGGTTTCAATCCAGGTTGTTAAATTCACTAACAACTTGAATGTTTTAGTAGTTCACTGAATATTTTTCTTCAAGCTCATTGTACAAGCTCTGTCTGCACTTCCTTCTCTTCTGTGCTTAGTATAAATTTTTAATAGTTCCAGTAAAACATCCAGAATACAATTAGGCACCCTTCTGCTTCACCATCTAATCTGACAATTTTCAGAGCAGCTCTCAACCCAGGTATTACATTGACATGCCTGAAGTTGTACAGTGTGGATACACACTTCAGCATTTGCTTTTTGTGGTGTACATTGGAAGCAAGGGTTGTAAATAAGCACACAGAATGTGCTATTTGTTCTTAGCTGCCTCTCTGTTAAAGAAAAAAAAATTAATGGAGCAAAAAAGCAGTGTGTAAATCAGCCAAAATACATTACAAACACTCAAAGTTACCACCCAACCTGTGCCCAAAACCTGTTCAACCCTACTGCTCCTATTTTCTGAACAGATATTCTACCAGACCACAGCCAATCACATAAATTACAATAAAAGAATACTCAATCGAGAAAAAGGAGTACTTTTACAAGATTTATCACATTAATAGATAAATTTTGTCTCAGTTACTTTGACGGGGCTATCAGTACCTGGAGACAGTTCATGTTACCTAGAAAATAAAGTTATTTTGCAACTGGATTGTGCACTGCCTAATTTCACATGAAGTATGAAATAAATTTTTTATGGTATTGGGAAATAATTATTAAGTACTTGTGCAATGCAAAATAAAAAATCCCCAAACACCATACAATGGTATAGATACATTTACAGATCTAAAGTGTGTTGAAAATGTAGTAGCACACAGAATATAACAAAATACGAAGTGAAAAAAATTCAAATAAATCTGCCATACCAAACACATCTCTATTAAAACATACTTCTCATTGAGGATGTTGAAATTATGAATTATTAAAAGCTACCCAAAAAGCATTCACCAAATGCACAGTATGACTGAGATTAGTACTCAAAGTCAAAGCACAAAAAAATCTTAGAAATAAATACATTCAGACACTACACTTGAAGAAACCTACCCTACCCATGTAGATTGCTGGCATGAGTGAACCATGCAACAAGGTTTTAAAGAATTAAAAATAGCATTAAATTGCTTTTATCCAAGCATGTTGTTAAAAGTAATATTCAATGAAAGTAAAACACAGGAATATAAAATCTAGAAACAGATTAATTGGGACATTTGATGAATTACATATTGCTTTTAGCCACATAAGACTCCTGCACCACCATCAAAACTGGTTTTTCACCCAAGTCTGTGTCCAGGTCAAATAAAAGAGAAGACAGGAGTATCTGCCAAAGAAGGAAAGCACTATTAAAGAAAGAAGCCACACACCACAAAAAACACTTTGACATTGTGGTGGAACAGGAAAGAAAACACTCAGCTCAGGAATATCTAATGCAACCATGAATAGAACAACAGGAAAAAAGCAGTTGCTAACTGTTCTGTCAAGCTTTGACTGTTTTTCTAGATTAGACAAGTAGGTATCTTAAAAAATGAATGAAAAATCAATAAATAAATAGTGAAAGCTCATGCTGTTCACGTCCCTTTGGATGGCTCTTGTTTCTGTCAGGAAAATTCAGTGAAGCATCATTAACAGCATTATCTGAACACTGTAAGTAAGGAAAGGGGCTTCTTTATTAAAAAAGAAAAAAATTAGAAATTTGTTGTGGTGCTGGAGTATTGCTCTGATCTTCTGGGATCCCAAGCAGATCTTCAGAAGCTTAGAATTGTCTGCACTAGATGGAACAATTTGCACAATACATGAGGTAAATGCGGTGCTTTTTAAAAATCTTTTTGTTATTTAAATGTACACTAGCTTCTTTTATCCCCTCCCCTTGAATAATTTTCCCATTTATAGATTATTTCCTGGATAGACTGAAATTAGGAATTTTTAAGAATATTTTTCTCACTTCTCTGAAAATGTAGGACTTTCCAATACATAAAGTTATTGTCAGAGAAACTGACATACATCTTTATGAGCACAGGCTCATTCTCAAAAAATATCGTATTATCAATTCAAAAATTATTAAGAGTCAGGCACTTGGATATAATTTATATAATTTGACTGACTACACCTTTAAATGTGGGAGTTTTTGCTCCTGAATGTCTAGTGAATTGCTGACTTAAGAAGCCTGGAAGGGAAATAACCTCACCAAGATTCAGCCCCATCTGTGGGTATTGGCTCTGAACTGGAAACCAATGTCAAGCTTTGCAGCAATGTGGAGTGGAAAATCACATGAGAGAGGTATTATATTCTCCACCTTAGAAATATCAAGGTTGTTAGAGCTATATAGAGTTCAGGTTTTCAGAAATAATACATGATTTTATGCTAGAGCAAAGAAGATAAACAGTCCATTATTTTAGAAAATACAGAATAGCTTCAAGATATATTTCTTACATCCATCAGATGAAAAATACATCATTTGTATCCTAATAATACTGGGTTGATTTAGTATGTTTCTATTGTGATTTTGGTAACTCATATAACTAATTTAAAGTCATTTCAAAGCAAATATTTTTCCCTTAGAATAACCATATTCTGCAAATATTTGTTAAATGTTTGGGTTTTGTTTGTTTGCTGGTGTTATTTCTTGCAGTTTACAAGAAAAAAATTATTAACTGTTCAAAAAATACTACAGTTCCTTCTGAAACGTACATGGTATATTATCCTCTTTCATCTTAGGTCATTGACCATTTATCTGCTATTTAATCCTCATATTTGTGCTTTGTTGTGCTGAATTTAAGTGTAATTTAGTCATTTTGATTTCTGATTGGCACTGGTGGAGAAAATGATAGGTTTCAAAACATAAGTAGAACAGTTACCGACACAGCTCTCTGCAAATTACTGCAGGAAATGCTGGTGTTTCCATTTGCCTACTTTTCATAAAGGTTTTGGGAAAAAACAACCTCCTAACACAAAGATTTTTGGATGTTGTTGCATTTACACACATTTAATTACATAATTGCTTGGGTATTCTAATGAATGCTAATTTAGTAGTGTAGGAAAAATAAATGGTATTAAGCCACAAGATGGTGAGAAGGCAATTTATAGAATTGCACAAATGTACCTAAATCTGTGCTTCAGCTGGAGAGACCTTGCAAAGATTCCTGCTGAGTAGCAGAATAAAATTTACAAGATAGAAAGTTTGTTGTGTTCAAAATAATCATAGAATTATTGCCATTTTATGAAAGAAAGTACCAAAAGGTGATAGAGGAGCAGAAGCAGACTGTGAAACACTTTTTAGCTGTGACATTCATCCACACCTTCTCCAAGGTCCTGCACATTAATGACTCACAACTACAGACTGGGAAATTAGAATCAATATGTTTCTTTACAATTAAAAATGAACATGACTGAGAAGTAGAATTAACATCAAAACATCCCCTTGCTAATGATAGGTTTCTTCTGATCTACATGTTCCTTTCTGTTTTTTCTTTAAGTTTCACTTTGGATAAAACCAATGATGGAAGAACAAGGTAATCACATCCTGAGAAGATAATAAAGTCTGACTGATGAAGTCAGCTCTGAGGTAAATGTTTCAAATCAACATCACCATGTGAGCTAACAGCTAACAGTAACCCATGCAAAAAAAGAAAATGTTTTGAGTGGCTTATGAATCTTGAGGACAGAATGTAAGTTGTTCTAAAGATTTATTTTATGGTTGTTCTTGGTTAGTGTAATTACACAAGACTGAGGATCAAAGCAATGCATGGAAAGTAGCAAATAAGCACAAAATAGATCATAGCAGCCTAACACTGGTATGCAGTAACAGGTCCAGTAACAGTAATAGGTCTACAGGCTTAACTGTAACCTGAATTTCAAGTGTTCTCAGCTTCCAAGGGTTTACTATGGCAACTCGGCTCCTCACTTTCCAGAACACATTCCATCCTCCATTTCCAACCTTTCACCTTCACTGGAATTATCCTTTTTCAAAAACTCAACTTTCCCATAAAACTAAGGTGTTTTAAAATAAGGTGGTTTTCTTCTTCTAGATCAAGAATAAATCTTCCATTTCATGATATCCTTTCCAGAATACTTGTCAAATGCTCAGACACTTAAGGCTCTGTATCTGTCATCTAATGCAAGAGACAGATGGTACGAAAATGAAAGCACAGTAGAGGTGAAGAGCCATAATAACACCAGTTAGCCATGGCATAGCATAGCAACTAGCTGAATTTTAATATTTATCCCACTTCTATCCTCTGCTAAACCTTCTTCAGGAATTATAAATGGGGCTGTGTGTTGTACACCATCTCCTGTGCAAGAAATTAAGACTTTTCTGTGTGGTCTTTACTCCACCCTGATAGAAAACACACTTCCTATTATAATTGCGTTTGGCAGAAAATAAATGACACAATGTAATTTCACCTATATATGTATTTTCTATAAGGCCTTTACTTTTTTTTACCCTCTTCCACCAAAAGGTTTATGCTTATTTTGTATATGTTACAATGTCCTTTGTTTTCTTCAAAAGCAGAAATTTGCTACTATGGCAACAATACTTTCAGTCATAACCTGCAAAGATTAAATTTGCAATCAGGAATGAAAGGAAAAAAGGCCCTCAAATGTAAAAGATTCCGCCCAAATTCCACTAGCAGTTTTTCCATAAACATTAGATTGTCAATTGCATTTTTTCAGCTTTTAGGCTCTACACAGATGGGTGTGCAGTTCTCAGACATCTTTGCAGGGAGCTGAAGTGAACCACTGACTCCCTTTACACTCAGAGTAAGACAGGCACCTCTAAATCCATTTCACCTGAGAAGTAGGTGGGATGAGTTACTCCTGGGATACCTATCTTTGCCTCTAGTAAAGAAATATTAAGTATGTGACTTATAAAAAGCTACAGTAAGGCAATCCAAGCATCCCTCAGAACCCATCCTCAATAATCCCTGTCATTCACAAAGGATTTTTGGTGCTGTCAGAAATAACATATTTTTAAAGTTAAATATTTATTCTGATCTCTCAGTATGCACAGTACATTTCCCCCTCATATTTCTAGTTAATTCTCCCTAAGCTATTTTTACCAAGTGTTCTTAAAGCAATTTTGTTTCTGCTTAGAGCAAGTGAATTGGAATGCCAACTAAAACTTTTGTTATGTATATCACAATTTGTCTTACTCCAAAAGAATCAAAATCCACATTAAACTGATTATCTTCATGCATTCTTCTTGTGAGTGATTAACATACATTTTAGAGATTATTAAGCTGAGATCCATTAAGATTGACATAACAGAAGTATGCATTTGAATGAAACATAATTTTTTCCCCTAACTATTCACAATCTGTGACTTTTCATGATCATGGTCTTTTAAATTTCAAGAAAACAGACTGTAAGAAATTACATAAATAAAAATTAAAGCAATGGTCCAACAGAAAAATTTCTGGCTAAAAAGATACAGCATATACACAAGAATTTGAGTGTAAGTGAAGGAGACAAGGCAAGATCATCTGAGTTAACATAAAGTAGAATCTGATTTTAAAATACCCATCATTCTTACAAAATAGCAATGAATATAGGGCACTTGTTGGGTACAGAATAAAAAAATATCTGTAAAGAGGGAAAAGTGTTTTAAACAGATAAGATGGTACTTTAACCAAAAGAGACAACATGAAGTGTGCCTAATAATGAAAAATTAGTACCAAATTGCTGTAGACTTCAAAGTAAAACAGAATTTTTAACACTTAATGAATTTTCTGGGTAACACTGGCATATGATGTCTAGGATAATGCTTATGTCAATTCATCTCCCCTCACTCAAAGACACTCTGTGTGTAAGAATAAGACACTGTGTGTCCATGTGTACACACATATACATGCATATCAGGAGGAATAAGGCAGCAAACCACCTTTTGCCTCTAAACTCACGCCTCATAAATTGTAGAAATATTCACTTTTAGGTATTGTTCTCCTTCTACACACTCTGTACTGTATACATTTAGCCACTACTGGATAGTGAGAGAGTGAAAAAAAATCATATTTAAACAAGGACAAACACAAAGGTTCAAAAATGAAATTAAACTGGCCAAGTACTTTAGTGGAGTGCAAGGGTTAAAGTGGAAGCTTGCATGTAAGAATAAAACTGTAAATAGTGAATCCTTTGAAGCAGAAACCATTGCATAGTGAAACTGCTATGAGACACTAAAGTAAACACAACGAAGAGCTCACATACATCACTAACTGAAATTAAGATCTGATACAGGTGAGGTATCCCGTCAGTCAAACAGTTAATACCAACCAAAACGTGTGAAAATGCATAAAAACATTCAGACAAACAGTGAGAAGGAAACTTCAAGGTAACACACTGTGTCTAATACGATGGTACCTAGGTCCTACGTAATTTTTAGACCCTGTGAAGACCAATGATGCACAACTATCATAACCACATTTGGATTACAGACAGGGAATCATTCAGAATCTTCCTCAGGACAGAACTGGAGAACCGTGAAAAATAAGACTAAGTCAGCAATAGTAAAAGAACTTGCTTACAGTTTGAAGAGCAACTATGAGAAAGTTCAACAGTAACTGTGTTTTTCTTTTCAACAAATGATGCCTCTTTGCCTCTTCTGAAGGCAGAAACACAGACTACTTTGGCTACTGCATGGCCAGCAGGGTAGGATACGAGAGGTTCATCCTTTGCAGTCCTGAGGCTTTTCAGCCCAGACACCCAAAGGTAAGAATGACATCCTAGTTGGTCAATTTTAATGATAAATCCCTGCTGCAAAATTAAAAAAAAAAAAAAAATTCCACCAAATGGGTAACCTGGCATTAAAACTTAACATTAAAACCTAGACTAATAGCTTATCTGTCAAAATATTTCAGTCAGTAGCCAGAAGACTAGAGTTTATCCCCAGGCAGGTCACGAGTCATGTTAGAGCTTTCTACCTCACATAGAATCAGAAAAAAAACCCAATACAGCAGAGTTGCATAACTCTCATCCTAGACCAAGCAAATGCAGACTGATTCTGTTTCATTTTTCTGACTTCTCTTGATATAAGTGAATGCACAGAAGGAATCAAAAAGGGCTAGGGAGGACAGCTTTGGAGAACTGAGGTTTTACAGTCTGAAGAAGAAAAGCCAAAGGAAAATACAGTTGTTGCCCTCCAGTATGTTAAGGAGAGGTGCAGGTAGGAGTGAAAGCAGCTCCCCTCAGAGATGCACAGTGTGCAATATCTATCTATCTATCTATCTATCTATCTGCACTGTGAAGTTTCCAAGAAAAGTTGTACAATTCCAAGTTCCTGGAGATATTCTACACTCAACCAGATAAGTGGCTGTGCAATGCAACCTCACTTGTAATTTAGCCCTGCTTTGTTCTGGGGTGGGTGTAGGTGACCTTCAATATATGTCACAACCCCAGTTTTTGCATGGTTCTAAGTTAAAGCAGACTTCACTACTACTATCATCAAGTGTGAAAATACCCTCTAGGGGCTGAAGGGGTGACAGTATGGAAACAGCACCCTGACTGAAAAATGAATATTTCTGCAACTTCGCCCACTCTTAAAACAAATACCTTCCTCTGAACTGCGTAATTCGTGGGATCTCTATCTAGAGATGGGCTGCATTTTAAATGCAGTCTCATGACTAATACAGGGAGCACACTGTAGTTGCACTGGCTCCCAAGAGGGACAATACGATTTCTGGAAGCTTCCCAGCAGTTCAGCTTCTGAGCAGAGCTGAGGACAGCTTCCACTTGATATTTGTGACAGTGAAGGCTTTAGATCAGTGGGTGATAGCACCATTTATAACATCTGAAAAATTACAGCTAGCACGGATCAGATGCATTTTTTTTTCCCTACTATTTTTCAGATTTTTTTTTCCCTACTATTTTTGATACAGGTAGTGAAAGTACCAGTACTACATAAGAGGAGAAAAGAACTGTAAAGTGAAAAGAGATTATTAGCCTGCTCCTTTTGCCACTAGCACACAGAGTGGGAAAATAAATGAGCTGACTATAGTCCTGGGAAATGTGGAAAATGTGGTGGACAACTGACCTGAATAAAATTCTACAGTAAATGCAAGGCAACAGTTAATACCATAAGCTTGTAGGCCAAATTCAGCAGGTCAGTGGTCAGTAGAAATTTACTGCACAACTCTTGGCAGTACTCTTGGACCATTAGATGTATTAGTTATCAAGTGAACAAGTAGCAGTGTCAGTAAGTAATATATAATAAATATCAATATACATGGAAGTAATATATAGTAAATATCAATAGAAGATGGAAAAGAAAAAAAAAGGGCAAAATAAAGAACACTGGTGGAGATGCATGATATGGATGAAGCCATTGTATAAAACAAACTGGCAGCAGCCCTTTTTTGAATTTTGGAGAGTTGAAAGAAATCCCAGATTTATGAAAAGATTGAGACATAGCTAAACAGAGCACTCAGAGCTAAATACAAAGTGTTACAAAATCCAGGCCTCTTTAAAAAATGATAAAAATTGGGTCTGTCAGCTTTAGTGGGACATAAGGAGCTTCAGAGCCCCCATTCACAAGCACTCGTAGCAAGGCTGTTTGTCATAGCCCAACCAGCCACTGCATCAGAGCAAGCAATAAAGGCAATTCTCAAAGACAAGTGAGCTGCTGGGTTAATACAGTATTTGTCTGGAAAATGAGTTATCAACCCTGCACAGCGTCCCTGCAAATTTCTGAAAAAGTTCAGTAAGGTGCTGACAATTTTCTATGATTCTGGCAAATTAAAGAAAAGTCTGACTTAATAATAATTCATAAATATTCAGGGTGGTTTTTTTCATGTTCCTGAGTACCATGGATGTAAATTTGTATTTATACAGGCCTCTTAATTTATAAACTTGTATACAAAGCAGTAGAATTCTAATAACTGGGCCGAGCCTTTCAGCAGCATACAATCCAAACAGGTTTTGGATATCTTACATTTTATTTCTGCTTACAGAGATTTCAACTTTAAAGAGATTAGTAATAGGTTTAAAGAAACATTTTCCCTCTATTTACATTTATAGCCAATAAGATTTAAATTTTTAATGTTGCAAGTGTTTATTTGTGTATTTCAAAATAACTTGGAAGCAGTTCTCTCATCTCATCACAGCTCCTAATTATCTGCACAGAGGAGAAAAAAGTAACAAAATTTACTCCTTTCACTCCCCAGGCCATGCTACAGGAGCTGCAGAGTGAATAACAAAAGGAGAAGACTGGGACCACGCAGAGGAAAGTGCAATGAAACACAGCTAGTGAAAGGACAAGGATGGCTTATCTCATTGCAGCTGGAGTGGAAGTGTCCTGCCAGTCCCCCAGGTGTCCCCAGGTGATGCTCTCTGGCCTGCTGCCATTTCCTTCCTGAGGCAGCAGTGGCTGGTGCTTGAGGAGCACGAGCAGACAAAGAACCACAGGCTCAGCTGGTGCAGACAAAGAACCACACGGTCTCAGCTCCGAAGTCTGCAAAGAAGGGTCTTTCAGCTCCTGTTCCTGAGCAGAGTCAGTCACCTAGACCAAAGTGCTACTACAGGCATCACAAGATAACAGCTCTAAAAATGGCACTTGATTTCCTTCAGAGAAGAGACTAGACCAGCCTGGAACCCCCACCACACTGAGCAAAAGGCAACGTGCACTGAAGCAAGGATTCTAAGAAAAGATTCATTTTGTACTCTGGTTTTGGAGCCATCCACCACATTCTGGAATTCAGAGCAATCTTAAAAATTGAAATTACCATTTTATTTCAGACAATGTGATCATCTGACTCATCCTTCCTATTTACAAATAAGTTTAAAGGTCACATTGTGGCCAGTAGAACTAAAAACTCTAGAATTACTCTACTGTAGACTGAGTCTAATGATGTCAACAAGTGATCTTTAGGAAATTTTGGCTACATCTTTGCCCCTTCTGTTTTTTTCTCTACTGTGGTAATATTCTAGGGTTTGGATTTAAAAAAATAACCACATTTTTAAGGTTAATAATTTGGCTTTCTTCCCAATTTAAGTATCTGAAATATCATACACTTGATTTTCTTAGCTTTTCTTTCTCAAAGCTGAATGTACATTTGGTACCTTAGACAGAGGGACAGCACAGTTAAATAGGGATGCAAGTTCATTGTTTTCCCTACTATTATTTGAGGACATTCATTGTAAAGGTATGTCACATTAATGAACAGTGTGGTTCACACCACCTGCAAAGAAACATTATCAGCAACAGCAGCCCTGCAGGTCTCAAAATTTCTTGTCACTTTGGAATGTAGAATCAAATTAGCAAAGCTGTGCTCAAAGGATGAGATTCTGTAAGCTTTTAAACATCTCAGACAGAAATTCGATTAAGATTAATTCAAGCCAAGCAAGCAATTTTAGAGGCGTTGGAAGCAATTTCCTTTCACATCATGGTTGTGTGCTGCTGACATGAATGCCTGGAGAAAAATGTGCTAAGTTACCAGAAACAAGATCTTACTATGGAGCAGCAGCTATGTATGTCCTTGTAAGTTTAGCTTTAAAATATTAATACTAAGGTAACAAAACTTGTAAAGAAACACACAAAATGTTCTTCATAAATCATAAATTTACTCTAGTGAAGGGGCATTTCAAATACCACAATCACATTTTCAAGCCGGTTTGTGTCATCAGCTTCTAAAGGTAAGACTCTTCAAAAGAATTTGCTGGATGAATAAGATTTAATCTAATGCCATTTTAGAAAAATGATAGCAGTGCTCATCAAATTATTAGTGCACTGGTAAAGCATTTTGAATCTAAATCCTTCACCACTTCCATTTATTTTATGATGTTGAAAAGGTTATCCTTCAAAAATTGTCAACCAATTCATATAAAAGATTTAATGTTTTAAGGATAGATAAGACGAAAACATGTCATTATATCTTTGAAAGAAGATTGATTCTAACAATGGTAAAATTATCATTTTTCAGAGGATGGAAAAAGAATATACGGTTTTCACCCCAGTCTCAATTCAACGTAGGCAGCCTAAAGCTGTGTTATTATTTCCAAGACGTGAAAAAATTCAAGGAAAAGAGACTGAATTCTTTTCCTATTAAAATAATCTTGTGAATTTAAACCTAGGAATGCTTTTTAGCCTTTTCATTTTGTGCACACACACCCATCTGTTTGGGTTTTGTTTGGTTTAGGGGTTTTTTTCAATAGAGAGGCAGAGTTCCACATGTCTAACTTAAAGGTGCTGACAAGTTGCTCCATTTTCTTAGTCACCATTCAAACAGCTTTCAAAAGTAGTGGGTGGAACGAAATGAAGGATGAATAATAAAAACCCAGCCTAACAGCCTGACAGTCATTCCTGTATAGACATTCCCATTCTTATGCAAAAAGGGACTTGCTTTCAAGCAAGGATAAGTGACCATGAAAAGAAGAAATATACTGTTAGGAAATAAATATACAAAACTGAAAGACTGGAATTAATAACAAATATGTGCAAGATTCTAAGAAAATGTTGAAACACATACAAGTAGTCTACAAGTTGGTTTCCATCTATCCTTGCATAAGGATTAGCAAACATGAAACAGAGATATATTCTCTTTCACCTTCATACTGAAAGAATTCTAACAGTGTTTTCTAAGTGGCTACACAGGCAGGTAATGCAAGCTAAGTACACACTTAAAGGACAAGCTGGGTCTTGAAAATAATTTGCTCCAGTGTGCAATGGTTAAAGAATTTTAAAACAATTTCTTAGCAAACTCAATTTACCATATTTGCCACAAGCAAATGTTTATTACTGAGAGATGATGTCTCCATTCTGGATCAAGAGATCACACTCAGCTTCATCATAGAAGCATAGAATCATTAGGTTGGAAAAGTTCTCTTAATCATGAATCCAGCAGTTAACCCAGCACTGCCAAGTCCAACATCCAACAACAAACCATTGCTCTAAGTTCCACATCTGCATGTATGTGAAATATAATCCCCTCCAGGGATGGCGACTCAACCACTTCCCTGGGCATACTATTCAAATGTTTGACAATCCTTTTGGTGAAGATATCTTTTCTAAAATCCAATCTAAATTTCCCCTGGCACAACTTGAGGACATTTCCTCTTGTTCTATCTCTGGTTAATTGGGGAGAGACTGATTCCCACCTCACTGCAACATTCTTTCAGGTAGTTGTAGAGGACAATAAGATCTTCCCTGAGCCTCCTTCTTTCCAGGTTAAATACCCCCAACTCCTTCATCTGCTCCAGACCCTTAACCATCTTTGTTGTCTTTGATGAACTATGATTAGACAAAGGAGCTGTATTGAAATATGTGAATGACTAATCATGCTGTAACCATAATTTCCCAAAGGCTGTCAGTACTATCTAACAATCAGCCCAATGCTTTACGACTTAATATTAGTGATAAATTACTGTATATTGTCTACAACCCTTTGTCAGCATTTAGGAAATCGAATGCATTTTGAATTACCAGAGTTAACAGACAAATGTTCAAATGGCAGCCTCATTCTTGGTGACACATGTAATTCAGATCCAACATTATTTCTGCAATTAATGCTTTTTTCAAGCATGGGCATGGAACAATTTAGTTTTCAAAACACAGAAATTGATTAGTTCAAATTATGAGGTTTAAAATAAGAATAAGTGGATAAAATGAAATGGTTCTGTGCTATATTGCACTAAATTACTCAATGAGTCCTCCTGGCTTCCATGGCATAGGAAGATTGTAGACAAAATGACCCCGAGCAGAAAACAAACAGTGTTTAGGCAGAGCCTGGAACATCATAGATTTACACACACACAAAATCGAACAGCGTCCTTCTATCAGGAGAGAAAAATGGAGAAGATGAGAGTAACAAGCCTTGGATGTGAACACAGCCAAAACAAAGAGGACATGAGTTATTGATTCATTTCAAAGACAAGTTCAGGCAGCAGCCAAAACGGGCAATGTTACGTACTGGTGACCAACAAATTTATGGGCACAAGGAAAGCAGAAGCAGAGAGATTGAGTACCAGGAAAAATTCAGAGTTAAAAATAACTCAAATGAGTCAATTTATTGTTTGTATTTCCCTGAAAACAAACATCCATCTTTATTTGATAAATGCTATTTGGTTGAACCCAATTTTTTTTCTAATTTATGGGGGTTTTTACCACTGATTCGATACCCTTCACTCCCACAATGTTACATCTTCTTAAACAGTGTTCGGGGTGGTTGCCAACTCTACCTGTTCTAGGCTCTTTCCTATAAGTATTTTTTCCTTTCATTTCTACAGAATGAAGTAAAACAATAACGAAAAACATAAGCAGGAACAGGGAATGGAAGTAAAACCATTAAGTGCAGAGTCTTAACTAACTAAGAACAAGAATGAACTATACCCTTCCTCAAACACTTGAAGGTTGTGAACACCTAACAATGAAATCCAGTGGTGAGAGAAATAATATTCTGGAGGAAGCTCTGATAACTTCTTGTGGTAATACTGATCAATACCATAGGAAATACATTTGCTTTATACTAAGGAGTACAAGCAAAGTGTAAAGGAAAGTAAGGAGAGGATTTCCTTGTTCCAAATATCTATGTGTACTCTTTTCTAAATTCTCTACACTTCCCTGTGTGTAAGCTATTCCATTATTTTGGTCATCCTGCCTGTCTCACTCAGGACCTTTTCCAGGTCTACTAGATTGCTTTTGAAAAAAGAGCAGAACAGCCATATTATTACCAAGGTACAAAATGGATGTAGAGTGTAGCTCTTTTGTTCTTTGTTTTGTTCCCTGCTTCTCCATAAATCTGACATATTCATGGACCTTCTACAATCCCCAGTTCTCCTGTGTAGTAATGGCCTGTTCAGAGCCCATAATTTTGAATGTGATATTAGGACTTTTCAATTTCTTGCATGATTTTACATTTATCTGGGTTGGATTTCATAATTTTGCTTTTCATGCTTGTGTTTTGCTATAATCTTCTGAAACTTCTAAATATATCACCTTTTTTCCTTAATACCATGGATAGCCAGTAAACCAAAAAAACCAACAAAATCTTTTCATAAAGCAATTTGTGAACACTTCAGAAGAGCACAAACAAACTTTTGAAGAATTCTGCTGGTGTCCTGCCTCTACTGTTAAAACATTTAATGTGAAACAACTTCAGTAGTTTCTACCATGAAGGTGATTTTTCAGATGGACACAGGCTGAAGTCGTAGTTTCTACCCTGAAGGTGATTTTTCAGATGGACACAGGCTGAAGTCCAAGCTAAAACTTATATGAAAGAAAATAAATTTTAAAGTCACCACACCTCTGTAACTCAAGTCAGCTTTTTCATCAAATGCTGATTCACACTTGTACTTTCATTCTTTCTTTCAACAGAAAACACAGACAAGCTCAAAAAAACTTATCTGAATACGTAGCTCGTGGGAAGGGGAAAAGACAGAATCCTGTACTCACTTGGCACCTTCAGACCAAGATAGAGAAAATTTTACAGAGACAAATCCTTGACTAAAATTTACTCACAGAACAAGACTAGATGCTCCCAAACCTCATCTTATCTATAGTATAATGTTCTCATCAAGTGTACTGAGAAAGACCAAAAAATGAGGAAAGTTTTTATTTATAATACCACATTAAACTTATCATACCACATTAAACTTTGTGAATCATGAGATGTCATAACAGTGCTTTGCAAGAAAGTAAAGATATAAAAATAGATCAGACTGTCTCAACATATTTCCTTTTAGTAAAAGTGTCTGGGACCAGAAGCAGCCCTATAACCTTAAATTAACTTGCATGAATCAGCACTCAAATAAATAAACATGTTTAGTTCAACAGGAAGATCCTCTCTAATTAGTCCATTTTTACAAAAATGTCAGATTTGATGTAAACCAAAACCTTAAAAAAATTAATATTATTTTCTGGTCTCATTTTTCCAAAGCCTTCATATAGACTTAGTAGTGTGGAAAGTGAATAATGCAAGATCTTGATGTGTCTTTGCCTGTAAAAACAAAAGAACAGCTCCGTGTGTGGAATAGTTGAAATTGTTGTTTGAAACTTAGATAGAGAGTAATCTATGAGAAAAATGGTCTGTGATATGTGGCAGAAATCTGTTTCTATTTGGAAACATGATGAGAAATCAACATGCACATCATTTTTCTAATCATACAAAATTGCCAGGTTGATTTTTAAGTCATTATCCCTGTAATCAGATAAAAAGTTTTCAACACCAAATTGTTTGCATTTGTGGTCCCTTGATCATAGTGTGTCTAGACTATTCTAACAATACATTCTGTTTAGAATAAATGCTTGTACCATCTGCACTGTAAATGAATAGGAAAAAATGGTTTGAGAACACTACCCTTCACAAGCTTCCACTGGCTGTATTCCTCCAAGAGCTCAGCTTTGCTATGAACACAGAGAAGCATTCCTCAGAAGTCAGTTTACTTACTCATTTGTATTTGAGGCACAGACTTTGCTCACCACTGAGGTAAGCAGTTTCTACTTTAATATAGGGAAAAATATGCTCTCCAGCATAAAATTATTCAGACAAAGTGCACAAAGATGATTGCTTCATAGATCTTGAACTTGAAAATAAAATCTCCCTATTGCTCATGTCCCTGAATACTTTTTTTAAGCAATGCCACCAGTCGATTCTAATCCTAGCTTGGTTGAACCAAATATTTATTCAGTGGCCTGTGTATTGTTTGCTTTTATGAAAAAAATGATAAAAGAGATAGTAGGAAAAAATATTGGAATGATCAGGTTTGTTTATAAATAATATTTGACATTGTCAGTGAATATATTACTAATTACAGGGGGGATACGGGGGGAAGCAAAAACATCACAAGAAAACCCAATTCCCATTTTGCTCTTGTTTCAGAGGCAGGAAGGAATTTAACATGCAACTAAATTTAAGCCCTGTGTAAGCATTAACTTCTCTATCCATAGTAGCTTTCACTGCACTAACTCTTCTGAGGGAATAATATAGATAAAAGGGGTCATTGAGTACATGAGCAAAAAAAAAAAAAAAGCATCTTACATCTAAATATATAAAAAATCAGATATAAAATTTATTAAATTATAAACATATGTTTAAATGTAGTTTTGAGAAGTCAAGTATATTTATATGCATTGCAGACTTTCACTACCAACTGCTTATCTCAGTTACAAGAACAAGCTAGAGATGGTGGTAATGGTGGTAACTGGTGATCAAGTAGCAAAGACATGGACTGGCCTGAGGAGCAAACTGTTTGGAACCTGCTTCAAATACTTTTTTGGCTGTCTTTGGCCAGCCAGAAAGAAATGAGTTTTGGCTAACATGCCATTTTCATCTCAGCGTCTTTCCCAGGAACAAAAAGTCTCTTATCCCTAAAAAAATTAGAATTTTTCAGGTCTGTTTAGTGCTATGAACCTCCTCCTGTAGATGTGTTCTAGAAACCATACTTGTGTGGCCTCTCTGGTTGGGGCCAATCAGCTGATAACCCAGTCTTGCAGCACATGAGCAGCTCCCTACCACATCAAAGCAGCAGAAGCCCTAACGCATGTGTCAGAACTGCTCTTGCTTGCTTTCTTCATAACAGCCTGTAAACACAGATAAATTAAATAAGAAACCACGTAGCTGAGAGAAATGTATTGTGAATTGCAGACATCATGAAACAGAGACGTGAGAATTCAATTCTGCAGATCAAAGCTCACTCCTATCCTTTGTTCTTTACAAGTCAAAAATAAAAATCTGACATCCAGCGTTATTTTGAGCATAGCCTAAGACGAGGTGACAACTGATTTCTGCCATTAGAAATGAAACCTCATGAAAGCAAGAGGTCCCCCAGCAGTTAGGATGCTCAAATATGATTCTGAATTCAAATATGTTTTAACCCATTAGATACTAAGTTGAAGTATTATAACACATTGTGAATCTTACTGTTCTTTTTTAGAAGAGCCATGGGATTATACAGAAAAAAGTCAAGAATAACATTTTGCAGATAATTTAATATACTGTGGTACAGAATGATATACCATATACATATGATATTCTATATCCAATGATAGACAGAATATGAAAGATTCTGTGCAGCTATGTTCTTACATGTAGAGACACAGCCATGACTGTTTAGGATTATCCTGCTTATGTTAAGCTTAGAATATGGAACACCAACAAAAATATGTGAGAGGCACGTGTGAAGCACTTACAAAAACTGCAATGTGTGAAAATCTCTAGCCACATACAAACCATAAATGTGTTACAGAAAATTGCAGCATTTGTCTTTCCAGCTTTCATTATCAAAGCTGTGATTTTCTCAGCATGTTCACTGGCAAACTGCACTGCTTTGAAACTAATAAAGTCAGTAACACTCTGCTATCCCTGGTATTACAGGAAGAATACTAAAAATCCTAACAGAATAAACTCACACACATCCATCCATGAACAAGGGATTTCTGCCATTATATTTGCCATTTCCAGGGAGAAGGCTTTATCTCTAGTAGCTATGAACAATACAGATTTTCTATCTGCAAATTTCAAAAAACAAAATGTCTCTAATGAAACGTGTTTAGAAATGTTCCCATTGACTTCAGCTGATGGTAGACAAATTTACAGATTTTCAATATGAAATATTTACCAAGAAGATGGAATATGTCATGTGTTGAGAAAATGAAGAGTCTTCACTGTGCCACAAACCAATTTATAGCCACACATCTTACTGCAAAGGAGATTTCTTATAACTACTTTTCACATAAATATTTCCAAATACTGAGAGAACCTGCTGATATAATTTTCATGTGCTTTTACTTTTAGAATAAAATTTCTGCTTATGAATAAAAGCATTATTTGAGTATTCAAAGTTACAGACAAATACACTATATTTATTATTACCCAAGAATTTCAGAAACAAGAATGCATAAATAATGTCATACAACTTTCAAGATGCAACAAGTCTCTCCTAGCTGTTCTTGAAGGGAATAATTGTGTGCATACACCATATCAAACATTCTCTTTACAACATTAATGGATTTCTCTTCCCCACAAAACAGTACTTTCATTAATAACAGGACATGCAAGTCATACCAGTGCACATATTAAATAATTCCTGCAGCCTCTGTAAAATCCAGCTTAATCTCCAAACAGGAAAGAGAGTTGGACTAAAAAATTTACAAGAAATTATTTAAATAGTTCCAGAAGTTGACAAACTCCATTATTTAAATTAGTGTTTTGTGCAAACTTGCCTATCTCATTTCCTTTAATCTCCAAATTGAACTATAATGCTTCCAAATACAGTGTTCTAATGCTCAAATTTATTATAATAGAATCAAAATTTTAATTCTAATATCACATTTATAGTGGATTAGGGAAAAGTCACTAAAGAAATCGATCCATTAGACCACAAATCTTCATTGAAACCTTTGTTGTATTTCTGTATAAACACGTACAGAAACAATTCCTGAAATATTTTTTGATTGCTTGAAACTAGAACATTTTAGGCAAATGCATAGGAGTGGCTGAGTGAGCTCATGAAGGGTTTCTATAGAGAACTAAATTCACTCAGAGTTATGTAGTTGGGAAGTTCTCCTTACTCACCTGGCGTGATCACAGCCCTGCGATGTCTGGAAGCTTCCAGAGGAGTTGGTTTAGCCAGATAGCTGTAGTTTGTCACTGTTCCACACACCTTCCCCTCATCTCCTAGGCCACCCCTTGCCCAGAGGGGTGCCCAGAGCCTGCAGAGGGTCAGCCCTTCTGGTTGGCTCTGTACCCTTCAGTGGTGTATGGGACATTTGCCTCAACACACAGACCGTGCTCCCGTCCCCTGCCCTCATCCTGGCAGAACTGCTTCAGCCTGACACAGCCCACCAGGGTTTGATGGCTGTGACCTCTCATGCTCTGCAGATATGCTCAAGCAGGAGCACGAATGTCATTGCTACACCAATACAAAACCACCTTTACAATGTCTGTTGCTTGTAAGCCTTCAACCCCCCAGATTATTGTGCTCCTTGTAAGAGCACAAAGCACTGCACTGGCCCAGCTGTACTCATGATTGTAACGATGAAATTGTAAACTGGCGAGTTAAATTGAAAACCAACACATCCCCCCTTCTCTTTGATAAGCAAAATACAGATAAAAGAATGAATTCTGCTAAGAAAAAAGTGAACTATGTTCTACAACAAACAGAAATTTCAAATTAAGTTTGGTAGAGTGACTCAGCCCCTAAACCAGAAAGACTTTCTAAATATTTCTAGAGTCTTAAACTGAGGAACAGGTGAAAACAGAGTCCCTGTTTCTTTTAAGTTGTGAAAGCCAACCTTAAGTGTATCTTAATGCAGGAGTACTTATACAAAATATCATCCTTTGTGTTAAAAAGTCCTAATAAATATTAAGCAGTGTTCCTAATTACCCGGCATACACAAAAAAGCAGAATACATGAAAATATAACATTTCCGGCTTAAAATATTCCAAGTCCAAACATAAACTGAGTCTAAAGTACAAATTTTGTTGAAAGCAGATTAATCAAATGCAACGAAGAATGTTATGATGTCCTCTTTGTTCTTTTTCGTGACAATTTTATTGATGTTTTATTCAATCTGCATTTATAAATAAGGGTTATGAATCTTTTAAATGGCAGCATTTGGCTAATACTTTCACATTGTCATGATAAGAAATAGTTATTATTCTTTTTTTATTAGAAGAATTACAATGTATTGCTCATTAGTATTAGAATTCTCCTTAAAAAGAAACCTTACAATGGAAATTAACCTGTGAAAATCCAGAAAAGGACAATCTTCAAGACTGCACATCTACACAGACTTCTCTAAATCTAATTTTTTCTTTGAAAAAAGAAACAATGGCTTAATATAATTGCAAAAAAAAAAACAACAACTAAATAATATCTAAATAAGTGTGGAAAAATCACCTTCTCCAAGCATCCTAACCACTCAAGCCAGAACATTTTTAAAAATTTAAAAGAGAGCAGATATTTTAGAGTCCTGTTTCTGATCTAGAGGTTCATGAGCCAAATACAAAACAAAGCACTGAGAGCTTTAATGTCATCAATTTGTCAAGAAGTAAAATTTTAAAAGCAGAACAAAACAGGTGTCCTTACTAATGTATTTGTTTAATCTTTTAGACTCATAACAGTTGAATACTGTAATTACTTATCTTTTTTTATTATTCCAATTTCTGCTGAAGTTATCTTCACTGCAGGAATTGCTGCACACCCAGGTTTGCAGATTTCTGTACACCTTTTTCTCTCTGAGTATTTATGTGAACCTTCTTCCTTTAGTTCAATTACAGACACTGCCAAAATGCATCTACTTACATGCCAAAAATCAAAACATTCATCACATAGTTTCTATTCTACTCTAAAGCTTAGTATTTTTCACACACCAAATTTCAAGCACTGCTATGTGAGCCAGACCTATCTGCAGAAGGCAGGAAAACAACTGTATGACTGAAACCATTTGCCAAAAAAAGGCCAACTACTGTAAGCTTGCCAAATTCATTGTTTTTGTGTAACCTGAATGCTTCAACAGAGGGCTGTGGGAAAATCTGTAGCCAGTCTCAACTGTAAAAAGAAATCACCATCTATTTTATAATTTGTCTCCTGCATGCAACTGAAACTACAGAAGAATTGTTCTGCAATCATAACTATTCACTGTAAAAACAATTTAATTTCCTTTCCATTTACATGGGAGCAAAACCAATGCTCTAAAAACTGTCCTTTTTACTGTATGACTCCATAGATCCCAACTGTAAAGGAGTGCAACTCCCCTCTTCAGGGAGTTGGTAAATATAATTTCTGTGAGAAAATAGTATTTCCTAGTTTCTCTTGCTCTTTCTAAACATTCACTGGTGATAGTCAACTCTCCTGCAATGATTATGCTCTCCCATATCATCAGAAATATGCTTCAGAGCCCCTAGAACTAAAACTTTCATTTATTGAGCTTCAAATAGAAGAAAAAAATGACAGTACACCTAATTTCTTTCAGTCTAGTTCTCAGATAGGTTACAGCCAGGAAATCAGACACCTGTAACCCTAAGGGTTTTCTCCATTTGATTCTCCAGAATTACTTTAAATCTGTTTTTCAAATGAAACTTTGCCCAGAAAATAATACCTTTGTCAGTTCAAATTGGTATGACATAATTCCTTGTCAAATTTTCAGTAAAAATAACTGGGTTGCAGCTTCTCTCTGCTGCCACTACTTTAACAATGATTCATTTTTCCTTTCCAACCACAGAAGAAATGTTTAAAAGTTCTGTGTGGGTTTTGGTTTTTAATATAGTATGCTGCTTTATACTGAATTTTCTTTATCTGCACAGCACTGATAACAACATCTACTCAAAATTTACTTACTAAGAAGCTTTCAAGGCAATGAAGTTCTGCTGGCCACAGACGTTGCTGACTCTACCACTCTTGGTAAGGGGAGGAACTTCTGGCCTATCCCACAGGGAAATGTCACGCCTCCCAATCTGGAGAACCAGCAACAGCTGGAAATAGTAATTATGGAGAAAGCAAGATGGGTTTTCTATTATAAACTGCTTCCTTCTCATGGTTAACCAGCACTAGTAAAGAAATAAACACAAACAAGAATGAGGTCAGGCCTGCCTTTATCGGAATGAGAAAACACCCACTGAATTCAGTGAAGTTGACGTTTCGCCCAGGACATGAGTAGACACTGATGACCAAGAAATCAAAGCAGTGTTAAGTTATACAAGATAAATGTACAATGCACCTTAAAATCTACCCAAAGCCTAGGTTTTAACCTGCCCAGTCATTTCAGCTATGCAAAATGAAACCATCAGCAAAATTTTTCCCACCAAAACCTGGCTTTTTCTTCTGCCTTCCTTGACCATCAGGTTTCCCTCATGCTAATTTTCTAACTTTTTGTTTCCCTACCCCATACACATTCCAAAGTATTTTTCTACTTTCTATTATGTTTCACATGTTTCAGATATTATTTTTTTTTCAGAATAGTATGTGTAAGTATACAGAAGTTACAAAATTCCACAAGCATCTAAAATTCTGAATTGCAAAAACCTGTATTTTCCATCACATGTGAACTCTTTACACATAAGACTCATCAAAGCTGGTTGATCTCAGCTCTGTTTACACAATTAACTCTAGATGCCCAAATAGACCTCAAACAGTAACAGGAAGGAGAAGGAAACAGTTCCTTGAGTAGAAGGAAAGTAACTTGGGTGAAAAATGAAGACATATTTTCTTGATAAGGTCCCAATTATGTCTTTAATTTCAAAAGCCTTTTTACACAATTTTTCAAATAATTTTAGTTTTATTTTCAGAGTTCTTCAGCCAACACCTCTGTAAATAAATTTTTTCATTAAAGAAGTCAAAACCAGAAGAGACAATGTATTACAAATGCCTTAAAATAAATGAAAAAGTTTTCATAAAGTCTGCATTAAAATCAGATGTAAGTAAGTTCTACATCATTGTCTGGCATCACATGCAGCTCCTTTTGCCATTTGTTGGGTGCAACTGGCAATTCACATCTCTTCTGGTAACTATATGTCACCTAAATATTTAATGGCACAATAATTAGGCAAACTCTATCTGTCTGATAGAAGCTGCCATGTATATAAGTGCATTTTCCTGCTCTCTGTAGGGTAATTTGAACCAGCCTGCCTCGATCAGCATAGGAAATACATGCATTTTGTATGTGTCCATGGCATAATTCCTCTTAAAAATTAAAGATTTGAATTATCGTTTTTTCTAGTCAGGCTTTTGAACAAAGCAGAAATTCATGCCATTATTTTATATAAATGTACTCTCTGAGCAGTCAAATACTGCTCTTGAAAGTATATATTTGAATATTTTACAAGTTTTGCAGCTGGTACATCACATGTAAAGTAAATGAATTCCCATGGAAAGACTTCATTATTTCCTTAATTTCTACTGGGAGTCACAGAGGTGCCCTTTTCTTTGTCTTTCACAAACAATTAACCTTTTGCCATGTATGCAATTGGCTGAGAGCAATCCTAAGTGGCTCAGAAAATAATTTACAGCAGAAACAGTACAAAGTTAATTAGTATTAGTCAAAGGTTATTCATACATTATCAACCTGAGAAAATGGTCACCATGACCCTCACAGAACTTTAAGCAACAGCTGATTCTTCTCAGCATCAGCTGCAGAGCATAAATGCTAATCACATTCAGGTATAGACACAGGTCTTTTAACCAGGGCCATTTCAAGTCTTATTGTTAAAACTTCTCAAAGTACAGGTCTGTACAAGCATGTGAAGTATGCTATACTCGATGCTATTACTCTCTTCCTATGTTAAACAAAACAGAAACAATCAACCAACCAAAACCAGAAGTACTCTCTTTCCATTTTACCTGAGAATGTTTTTCATTGTTCTCCTTTTTGGAGATCATTCAGATTTTACAGATTGTTTCTGCCTAAAGATAAAGCCCCTTTAGAATTAATTTTGAGCAGGATTACCTATAAAGACAGAATCAAGGCATAGAGAACACAGTCTCAATTTGAATTTTGGTGAACCAGAAAGGGAGCTCTCAGCGTGCTTCTCCTACTACTTGAAGTGCACGTTATTTGATTTCCAAATGTCTGCACTGCTAGCCATGTGTGTGAAAGACTGGAGTGTTATGGATTAGTGACTCAAAACATTCCCCGGTTGTGAAGGTACCAGAAGGCTTTATTGGAGATGGGCTGGGAGATGGAGGAGTTGAGCTTTTGGGTATTTGTGCCACCAATAATAGCTAATCCACACTTCCTTTTGGCACCTGTGGCAAGCGTGCCCGCCAGCAGCCAGTCTATCATATGGAAACACTTTCTACCATTGTATGCCTCAGGTATTCAGTAAAATCAAACTGGCAGTCTCACTTACAAAGTAGACTTACATTTCCTGTTTAGGGACACAGCTCTGTAAGTCGCTGACTAATTAAAGGTCACTCAAAAATACCAGTTATAATGGCCAACAAACTTCCTGGGCTCCACCCAGACCACAATGTCCCCACAGGGGTATTTAATGGGAGCTCAGGCTCGTTGGCTCCTGCACGTGGGCCCAGTTTTGCTGCTGAGGACAGACAGCAGATGGTCTCCAAAGAAAAGCCATGGCCAGGCCAGGTCCAGCCAGGGATTCAGCCATGGCCGTGTCCAACCCCCCCACTGCTGAATGCTGTAAAGGCACCAGCTTTGCCCTGGCACTGCAGGGCAGGAAGGACAGCACTAAAATCCTTGTTTCTAAGGGCAGGGAGGAGCAGGGAAAGATGAAAAATACCTTCTGCATAGACTGCTCCTGTCATGGCACACAGGCACGTGTGGCAGCCCCTGGAGCACAGCGAGCCATCTCCTTGTGGTGCCAAGCACCAGGGCCAGTCTGGGCTCCTGCACTGCTCAGCCAGCAGTGCCTGCCAGTGCCATCAGGCCAGCACAGCCCGCAGGGACAGGGACACAGCACAGGTCTGAGCAGAACCCTGGGAGCAGAATAAGTTTAGGGACTGGTTTTAGCTGGTATAAGGCTTCAGATAAGGAAGACATTTGAACAGGGTAGTTATGAAACACTGGGTCAGTGGTACCTTGGCTTCAAGTCATCACCAGATTTTAACAGCAACAGTGGACCCCTGACTGAAAATCCTTGGAATAGAGATTTATTCAGCAAAGGTCTCCAGCCCATTCTGGAGGTCAGTGGGAGTGAACCAAATAGTCCCTTTTGGCTTTATAATCCATCAGTCTGCAAAATCTAGTTAAATTGTAGCATGTGAAGGAGTGAATTGGATAGCTGGTCAAAAGAGCTTCACTTTGCAGATGACTTACAGTTATCTTGTGGAAAATTTCTCGTTGCTTATCTGAGAGCCTCTTAGATTCTTTCTATAACTCACTTCATATCTCAAAACCATATTACAGCTTAAATAACATCTACTAAAAACATTGTCAAGCTGAGTCAGTATCTCTGTGGTTGCTGGAAAGGAAAAATGCCTGATCCCTGATTAAAGAAAAACTCAAAAAAAACTGTCATATTAAATCATTGCTTTAGAGAAGAAATAATCTCTTTTTAAAAACAGTGAACCCTCAAAGCTTTCCTTCTTGATTCTCCTGAGTTTTTAAAGATTAAGTATAATAAGGATTTTTTTGTACTTTTCACGGTTTTAAACTTAGGAGGAAAATGTGATTTTGAAAGTTAAACTTGGATTCTAGTAAAAATAATTACATTCCATTAAAGTTCAAAAACCAAATTAACAAAGAAGACAATATAAAGGAATGAAAATCGAATATAAAATAAATCCTTTTTTAAAATTGAGAGAAACACAGTAGATCAGCAGAATAATTTGGTTTTTTCTTTCTTTTTTTTTTTCCTAGAAAACTTCTCATTTGTTATCGACTTCTAGAAGAAGAACATTTTAAAAACAAATGTAAGTGGTTTAAAAATTTTACTCAATTTAAGAAGACCCCAATATAGCAATCTGCTCTGAAATTGGTTAAAATAGTTATTTTTCTGGTTTCAGACAGTAGTTTCTTATGAGAAGCTAAGTGAAAATGTGAAAACGTGCTGGTATACCAGAGGACTGGCTGGTTGCAAAATTACATTCATAAGCAACTGGATAAACTAAGGAATAGCTATTCAGATTCCAGAATAAATAATTCAGGGACCAGTTAACAGTCCCTAAGTAAGCAAGGATGAGAAGTCCCAGTGATGAGGGTGGTTTTGGCTCCAGTCCTACAGCTTTAATCCTACCATTTACAGTCTGTGCTTGGGCCTCTGATCTCCTTGCATGTGCTGTAGCTCAACTCTGTGAAAGAAATGAGATTTTGCATATGTCCATTCTGAGACGATGCATCATCCATAGTTTATGGGGTTGATCAATTTATATAGATGCCAAGTTTGATACCTGCCTGTTTTGTCTGTTCTTCTGAGCAATACATCCTCAAAGATTATAAGTAATTGTGCTCTTATCCATCTAGAAATTTAGTGGGGGTTTTAAGCTTCTCTAAGTTTTCATGTTTGCTTTTAACACTCCATCAAACATTTATTTTACCTCCAAGCAAACATATGTTAAGCATAAATGTCTATTTTGCATAGTAGTACGAGGGGAAAGCATTATTTATTGATAGTAAAAAAAAAAAAATCTCTTGTGGAAATAACTACATATTATTTCCTGACAAAATCATGGCAGTGCTCTGTCTGGATTACACTGCTAATACTCAGGAAATCCTTGCAAAGTCAATACAAATATTTTAAAATATTTATTAAAATACTCAAACACACTGCAGATTGCTTTGTTCCACCACATTCCATCTTTCAATCCATTCTCATCCAGTTGAATCAGATGAAAGGAAGATACAAGGCAGGCTTTCTAAATTACCTGTCAGAATGAGAGAAGAAGACATTAGAGAAAGAGCAGAAGACATGACAAGACATGGCTGGGGAGTGTACCCTAGTCCTTGGAAGAAGATTGAGGCCAAACTACTGATCCAACAAACTGGATCAAATATCTCCTAATGTCACAAAACCTCTCTCTCCTTATTTGCTTAAGTCAGGGGACAAAGATAACAACAGGGAAGAGATTTTTGAGAGGAAGTCAGCTAAAATATAGTGAGAATCACAGAATCTATAGCATAAATGGAGACACTGCTAAATGGATAAAATGTAAAAAGCAATGTAAGAATGAAATTTTCTTCTGCTTAATTTTAAGCACCTTTCAGAACAGATGTCATAATTTTAAGCACCTTTCAGAACAGATTTCATTATTTTCTTTCATCAAAGCAAATGCATTCTTGTGCAATGTGGTTTATGTATGCACTTAGGGGACACCATGTGTAGCCAAATGTACATAAAGTAGATTACTATAGAAAACTTAGTGCAAAAACACTGAAAATGAAATGGAAGTGCAGATGGTATTAAGTACATCTTCAGACAGTTGACTCTGAAGGGAATCTATAGTTTTGCTAGTTTTGTAGAAGGAACTTGAAACTTCTACTTCAACTTGCCTAAGGAAAGTTTCATTAAAATAGACCTTCTGCTGGGTTGTCAGTTCCCAACCAGAGTTTTCTATGTATTCATTAAAATCTGCTAATTTAAGAATTCTAAAATCTTAACTAAATTAAAGACTATACTATTATTTAGGTTTTACTATTATTTGAAATCTGTGAACTCATAAATTTCCTATTTGTGGCAACAAATTACAACTAACTTTTCTCTCTTTTTTTGTAGCTCTTTCTTTTTTTTTCCTAGCTGCTTTAACATACAGGCATTTTTTTACTCTCTAAGGCCCTAGGCACGTAACTTAAATTTAGCATGTAATAGAAATGGAGTGCATTGTAACATTTTTGAAAGTAATATAAGCACCTGGATGACTAAGCAAAACAAAGCTCCAAGGTTTCCATTCATAACAATGCACACATTTAGGAGCATCATGCAAAAAGGTATACACAGAATGTCAGGAGCCATTTAAGCAAGCAGTTTCTTCCTGGCTCTTTACTTAATATAAGACAGTTGCCAAAGATGTCCCCATTTTCTGAAGTAATGTAAGAGAGCAAGCACGTTGGTCCAACTCCTTCAAAGAACTGGAGCATGAATACTTGATGTTTGACAGTATTTGTACCTCTCTGGTATTCTTTTTCCATCCATCATTATCATCAGTTCATTGCCTCCCCTCAAATGTGAGGGGAGTACATCCTTGTCTGTCTGCCAAGAAAAAGTCACTGTACAATGTATTCGAAGTGATTTATGAGCTGAAAGCAAAACAGAGGCACTGAATAACCAAACACAGATACATGCAGCAGTATCATTTAATCAATTACATTACCCACTTTTATGATACGCTTGTGAATTATGTTCTTTTTGCATGTATAATTAGAAGGCAGAACAGATGGTGAAAGCTTAGTTTAAAGGCCTTAGATAAAGTTTTAAAATAACTATTGCTGCCAAGTGATCATTCACTGTAACAGGATATATTTTTTGTTAGGCTATGGTTTTGCCATGGTCTAATACACTAGATGGTAATGAGACTGTAAAAACATTACTCTCCAGGGTCTTACTCCACCAGAGTTCATTGTAATGGAATGTGAACATGGAGTGAAGATTGGGGGTGGCTCTAAGGTATGTTGTCATCGCTCGTTTAAGTGTACTCTAAGGAACGATGACTGAACAATCATCTCTGAGAAAGCAGCACTACTTTGAGAGGAAGGAAAATGATATCCTAATATGTAACTACTAATGCTTTAGGCATGTTCCAAGCTCATATATGGACATTTATCAGTATGGAGCAAAGGAAAGTACTGAAAAAGAGAATTACGTGCAATTCATTAAGGACTCTTATAACTGAGAACAGAGGATAACATCAACCCGTCTTCCTATAACCCTGCTGATATTTTTTTTTTCTCTCAGTACTGTACAGTACAACCTACATTATATTCATGCTCCCTGAAGGTCTTAGTTTTATTATTTGTTTATATCAGAAAGCATTTTTAAAAGAGGTTTGGTGGTAGTTTAAAATATAACAGCTTTCTCCCTGGCCTCATTTGGAAGCAAACCTGTGCTTCTCTATGCCTGTGTTTTTGTGTTCATGTATAGTCCACTCTAAGCACATTAATGAAAGATACATTCTTTCTAGGGAATAAGTAGTTCTAAGAACCCATGTAAAATAGCTGTAAAATAGCTGTAAAATAGGTATTTCCTCATGTACAGAATGCCTAGGACAGCTCCTGACTGCTTGACACAGTCTAGCAGCATCACAGTGGAGACAATCTTTGCACACTTTTTAGATTCCCACCGCACTGCAACACTGATGGACACACATCATATCTTGCTGGACCAGAAAATCAAAGGTAGTAAATTAGGCAGTGATGCAGCCACTGACTTGTTTCTGGGTCAGCCTCATGATATGTGACCTTGTAAAAGATGCAACCACACCCTTGGAAAGTTCAGCCATCATTGCAGATGCTGAGTATTTGACCAAAGTTGGTGGTCAAAGAGAAAGGCGGCACTAGATATGAAATGTGTTGATTTTCAGGAAGAATTATTAGCTACCAAGTCAAGAAATGTACAGAAGTTTTCCTATGGTCACTTAATCCCCATGGTACATCTGCAAAAATGATACTTATCCTTTCAAATATTTTTTAACATTTTACAAACACAATGCACTTGGGTGAATTCTCTTTTAAAATAAAGCCCATTACATCTTTGCATTGATTATATAACTGAGAAAGCAGAACATTTGAAATCATACTTGCCAGTTTTTACTACTTACTGTACAAATCTAGGATGGTTATTTTACTAGTTACTTAAATATTTACAAAGATATGTCCTCATATATTTATGCTCTTGGCAGTGATTTGCTTTTTGCTCTGTTTTGTACTGTAGAAAAGAAAAAGCAAACAACAAAACAACCCAAGCAAAAACTAGCAGATGCTTTCATTTTGTTATTTTTAGGATTCTACTGATGACACACACATTCATTTTAATGATATTCAGTATACCTAAGCACAGTATATGAAAAGATCAATAAATAACAAGTCCTACTATTTATTAATTTCACTGGCAGTACAATGTAGTGGTTGTTCATTAACAGCCCAGAAGCTTCATAGGTTATAATGGAGCAGGATCTTTCCAGCTGATAACCTTTCCTTTCCCTCTTATACAACCCACCTAGTGAACAAAGTCTAGCAGATAGCTTTGTGCTGTACCCTCAACATGCTTCTCACAGTATTTCTCATTTCATATCAATGCTGAAATTACAGATGTACCTGGTGTTCTTGAAAAAATAATATTCTTTTTATAAAGGTTTTTAATAATAACAATCATTAAGTAGAAGGAAACAGAGAGAGTTGACATGTAGAAATCTCTGATACCTTTTGAGTGCATGGGTGCATTACACCACTGTTGCAGTCCAGCTGTCCAGCTCTGGAATTACTTTTTGGAGCAAACTTTCTGATTATTCCTACTCACTGTGTTTCAGCTTGCAGGAGATGCACTCCAGAAAGATGGCTAATAAATCCCACCAATTAATGCTTATTGAGTCTTAGGGAGCCAAGCAGGCACAGGAATAATTTTCAAGTATAAAAGTATGGAAGAAAAGAAACAAAAAACAGCTGGAAGGTGCTTGTGGACTCCAACTGAAAGCAATAATTTACCCTAGTGAGACATCTCTCTATGTTGGAAATACCATCTACTTCATTCTTAAAGCCAGAAGCCATGGTATTTCCTGTGACAACTAGAATGCCAAATAGCTCACAATAATTTAAATTTAACTACTGGTTATAATAAACACAGAGTTTGTATATGTATGTAATACTTTCACTACAATAGCACAGTTTCCCCAACATATCTTGGTAAACAGGAATTGATGTTCTGAGGTAACTGCTCTTATGTTTCTTTACCAGCTGAAAATTATATACTGA